>JAODUG010000009.1:776720-792371 GCA_027564795.1 Aphredoderus sayanus
TTAACATGCGTTTAAGACGTCCACAAACGTTTCTTGTGCGATATTTTGTGACAAATTTGGAAAGGAAGTAAGGGTGAAAAAAAGTCTAAATGGCTCACGTTATTTACGATACGGTATACAAACTTAACAAATATTAAAAAAAGACGATTTAGAAAATAGTGTCATTATGTCTATGGAAAATAGCCACAATAAAAAAATCGAGGAAACAAACTCCATTACCCATAAATCTAAAGAACGTGTGTTTAATATTTTCCGGAAGAAGCGTCACATGCATTGACTGTCAACATGCAAGATGGCAACCCATCATCGGCAAAATACCGCTGGGCGGAGAAAAGTACAGGTAAATTGGAATCACTGCATAATTGTTCAGTGTCTCATAAGGACCGCATTGTGCGCTTCGTTGTTATCACGCGTGCAGCGGTCAGCCGGGGAACATTGAATACCCGCTGGTACAGATAGCGGGGCTGTTAGGGTCCATAACTCACCCGGCTAACCTTGCTAGCTTAGCTATCGTTAGCTAGGTTCTTCGGCTAACGTTAGCGTTCAAATAATCACATGCTTGAGTTGAAGATTCTCGCGCCTGTCACCACTGAAAGCAGACCCCGCTCTTGCCGACTGAAAAGCACCCGCCACGGGGTCTGTCTTATTAACAATGTTGTAGAAATCGCTGGCACCGCTAACCGTGAGCTTGCACTGCAATCGGGCTCGGTCTAATTGCTGGGATAACGCGTGACCCATGCTGTTTCCACCAAGCACCATGTGTATGTGCAGAATTTAAGATGTCATTGGGATTTAGACGCCTCGTGTTTAAACATCGATGCCTTTACCTTTTCAGCGTGACAGTTCAGTAACTCGACATTAATCTAGCTTTTCCATGTTCTGGTTTTGATTTGGGATCATTGCGGTGTTGTTTGAGTAAAGTAACCACACGTTTTCGCCAAGTAATAATGTACCTGACCGATAAATACAGTACGCCATGAAATATTTGTAATTTATACTGCTTGTGTTCCAGGTGTCATATGTTATTAGGGATGAAGTTGAAAAGTACAACCGAAATGGGGTGAACGCACTCCAATTAGACCCTGCGCTGAACCGGCTTTTCACTGCCGGGAGGGACTCTATCATTAGGATATGGAGTGTCAACCAACACAAAGTACATATATTTAATCCCAAAAATATAACTTTATTAATAAGCATTGTTTTAACCTGCTGCACCATAGTAACACAAATACAGAAATGCCATAATACACACCTTTTCTCTTTCTAGCAGGACCCTTATATAGCCTCAATGGAGCACCATACAGATTGGGTCAATGACATTGTTCTTTGCTGCAATGGAAAAACGTGTAAGTTACCATCTGCCATGCAGCCCAGAGCTTCTGCTTGTTTTAAAGTGGTAGTGTCTAGTTGCATGCAGCTACCACTGACACCGCTAACAATTGATTTGTTATTGTGGATGCAAACAGCCTTTTTCTTGTGCTATTTTTCAGTGATATCTGCGTCATCAGATACAACAGTCAAAGTATGGAATGCACACAAAGGCTTCTGCATGTCAACATTACGGACACACAAGGACTATGTGAAAGCCTTGGCCTATGCTAAGGACAAGGAGCTAGTTGCATCAGCGGGTCTCGACAGGCAAATCTTCCTGTGGGATGTAAACACGCTAACGGCACTCACAGCCTCTAATAACACTGTTACCAGTAAGCAACCTGTTCCCCTTGACAAGTGGTCAAAATATCTGTGAACCGCTACTTTGCTAATGCTGATACTGTAATGATGTAATTTTCTTAACAGCCTCTTCGCTTAGTGGGAACAAAGACTCAATCTATAGCCTGGCTATGAATCAGATGGGTACAGTCATTGTTTCAGGATCCACAGAAAAGGTTTGCTTTTCAGTTACACTCCATTGACCTTCAGCTCAATCAGCCAGGTGTTGGGTTTTTATGTTAATCGTTGTTTCTGCGTTAGGTTCTGAGAGTGTGGGACCCTCGTACGTGCGCGAAACTGATGAAGCTTAAAGGTCACACGGACAACGTCAAGTCTTTGTTGCTGAATCGTGACGGAACGCAGGTGAGATAATCAAACGCACGGCCTGAGCTCCACTCTAATAGCCAGGTGACTTGTGTGTAAAGGAAGGTCTCTCTTTACAATAGAGTCTGTTTTCACCTATGCCCAGACAGTGGTGATTACTGACTCTTTCACCAGTTTGTTTATATAACTGACATCAGAATTGATGCCATATATTGTTTTTGGTAAATGTAGGTTATGAAGGTTTTACCATTAAACATGACACGTATATATTTAATAAACCAACTCCTCCACCACTCCACTTTGGCTGTTGACCATCTGTCTCAAACCTTCATCGTATGTTTTGTTTCAAAATGAATTACAGGACGTCTTGTTGAATGCTGCAGTTGACAAATGTAGCCAATATGAAGCATCTTAAAAGCAGCTGTCTTCCATTGCTTTCCACATGGAACGCAGCCAAAATCTTTCTCCAAACACCCACACACACTCTAGTACATTCATTCATTTTGGGATTATTTGGCGGTGGGGCTGTTAGGATAGTCCAGTGCTCTGGTGTTTTGAGCAAGATGCCTAACCTCTACTTCCAGCAATGCTTGTAATTGCACACATTGTAAGTTACTTAAGATAACATTGTTGTCTATATCATGCAACTGTCAGTTTGTCTTGTTTTTATATACGTCTTCTCCTCAGTCTAACTGCACTGTCTGTCCCCACAGTGTCTGTCGGGCAGCTCCGACGGGACGATCCGGCTGTGGTCCCTGGGCCAGCAGCGTTGTATCGCCACCTACAGGGTGCACGACGAAGGTGTGTGGGCCCTGCAGGTCAACGAGGCCTTCACACACATCTACTCCGGGGGCAGGGACAAGAAGATCTACTGCACGGACCTACGCAACCCAGACATGCGCGTGCTCATCTGCGAGGAGAAGGCCCCAGTGCTCAAAGTGAGGAGGCCTCGAACACTAACGTGGAACGGGCCCAATGTTAAAGCTGAAAGCTGCCTTTTTTATTTTATTTAAATACATGATTAAGTCTCTGTTTGTCATACTCTGGGTGTGGGGTCACATGAAAAGACGGGCAGAGCTATACTGAGAATAACTTCCTCATTTCACACATGCAGGGCATGAGTAATTGTCACTTACTGCTTACTTGCTGTACGTGTTGCCAAAAGGACCATAAATAGAAAGTGGCACCGGGTGACATGCCTTGTTGGCACAGGTCTGGTGCGGTATTGGAGTTATTGAATGATCATTTTATTCCCCTCTCATTGGTTTGAGTGTGATCAATCCAGTGTCTGTCCCGTTTCAGCCATTTCTCTTCATGTCACTCGTATGAATCTAAAGTGTATTGTCTCTCTGAAATCTCTATTCAGATGGAATTGGACAGATCCGCTGACCCACCTCCAGCCATCTGGGTCTCCACCACCAAGTCATCCGTTAATAAATGGGTAAGCATGCGTGCTAACCTATGACATGTTTGGCAAACTGTCAGCTTAATGGGCTGTGGTGGAACATATTGCAGCTGGAGAGCTACATGCATGAGCGGCTGTAATGTCGTGTAATCGTAATCCCATAGTAACTTGTGATAGCGCTGGTGTTCAGCACAAGATAATAAATCATAGCTGTTGCTGTGGTGATGGTGATGATGGCGGCATTAGTAAGGTCCGGGGCACTTGCTATCAATGATTTATCATCATTGCACATGTTTGTCTGCAGTCTCTAAAGGGAATGCATAACTTCAGAGCATCAGGAGAATATGACAATGACTGCACTACACCCCTGACGCCACTGTGTACCCAACCAGAACAAGTCATCAGAGGTGAAGTGTTGTTTTATGTAATGCTATTTTAGAAGTACATGTCTCTTTTGTATTATTATAAATGTATAAGTGAAATGGAATTGTGTTCTCTAGGAGGTGCCAGTATTATTCAGTGTCACATCCTGAATGATAAGAGACACATACTCACCAAAGACACCAACAATAATGTGGCTTTTTGGGATGTCCTTAAGGTAAACCCTAAGATCTCGCGATCCACATTGATGCACTAAATCTATATCAAATTAGTTCCGTTCTCTGAATGACAATATGTCTTTTTTCTGTCACTTTAGGCTTGTAAAGGCGAAGACCTGGGAAAAGTGGAGTTTGACGAAGAGATCAAAAAGCGCTTCAAGATGGTCTACGTGCCAAACTGGTTCTCTGTTGATCTCAAAACAGGGGTGAGTTCCAACATAAGATAAAATGCACAATATTTCCAAACACTGGTACGGACTCTAAAATCTTGGTATGAAGTTCTTTTTCTTTGTATATTTTCTAATGATGTAGTTTTACGCTCCATCCATGTTGAATAGATGCTGACCATCACGTTGGATGAAAGTGACTGCTTCGCTGCCTGGGTGTCTGCGAAGGACGCAGGCTTTTCCAGCTCTGACGGATCCGACCCAAAGTGTATGACGTCTGCTGTCATTGCAAAAGACTTTTTATGCAAGGCGTCTTTAGTGCTCAGAAGTGTTGCATCAAACGCTTTCTCCCCCATCCCCCCTCCCTTATTGTTCCTGTGTGCACAGTGAACCTGGGTGGTCTGCTCCTCCAGGCACTGCTGGAGTTCTGGCCCAGGACGCACATCAACCCCATGGACGAGGAGGAGAATGAGGTCAATCATGGTGAGGAAACAGGGCTTCCATCTTGAGTACTTGACTTGAGTTACTTGACTGGGCTTCAGGCGCACTACCGTCTCGCACCAGCAGACGGCGCCTCCTGCTTGTGTTTTGGTGGCTTACTTAGACATCATATGTCTGTGTAAGCTGTAGAATTGCGCCTTCTATCTGCCACAAAGAGGTAGTGCGTTGGGTCAGTTTTACCCGGAGAACAACAGGAGGATTAATAATAATGGTACTGTTTCCCTCAAAAGAGGGAAACAGGCTTGTTGCTTATGGTTCGATCATTTGTTTCAGCAATGCGTTAAGCCGGCTTCACTCATTGGTAGTCTTCTTGTCACATTGCTCAGTACTTGCATAAAATAGACCAATAGTCTGTTTTTGCCAAGCCTGTTTAGCTTGCAGTGGCTACTTGTCACTGTAAATTGCCAACTTTCACTGAAAATCACTGGCAGCCTCTGGGCTTTGTCTGCAACTCTCTCATTTGTTGCCCATGTGAATGCAGGGTAATTCGCTTCTGAAGTCTACTAAATTATCTAATTTGAATAATTGAATAACATTTAGTGTCATTACGTGCCTTAATAAAAAATGTAAAACGTCTATTTTTAGAAGGATATTATGTTACTTGTATAAATGAAGAATACCTGAGCAGGATTGGGGTTTTGTCTCCAGACATCATGAACTCCCTCAGTCTAATAGAACTACTTGAACATTTGCACCACTCTTATGCAAATTTGAGTCACAGAGCAAATGCCCACGACATGTAAATGTCCTTCAAGGCCTTTTCTTGTTTTGTTTGTGTTGCTCTGAATTTGAGCTAGATGTGGCTGCTGTCACATTTGTTGCCGTTATATGTCCGTGCTTCTTGCCCATTCCTCAGATTGTCTCACGATTAATGTGCTCTCAACAGTGAACGGTGAGCAGGAGAACCGTGTCCAGAAGGGAAATGGCTATTTCCAAGTGCCACCACACACACCAGTCATCTTTGGGGAAGCAGGTGGAAGGACTCTCTTCAGGTGCTTTCCTGCAAGCTTTGCTTCCATCCTTCTGAGAAAGCAGGCTTTAAGTAAACGTTTGATATATTGCAAGAAAATTAAATTGGTAGTTGGTGATTTTGACCCATGTACATTAGCGCTGCAGTATGTTGAACTGCCAAACAGTGACAGTCATGAAGAATATCTTGCTCAATGAATGTTGCTTTTGATGTTGATGTGCTACAGGCTGCTATGTAGAGATTCTGGCGGAGATACAGAGTCCATGTTGCTCAACGAGACAGTTCCACAGTGGGTTATTGACATAACTGTAGATGTAAGTATATAGCAGCATGAAAGTCTTTGTCATAGTGTTAACATGCTAAAGTCTGAACATGTTTTAATGCATGTGGCTTACAATACATTTTATTCTCCCTTCTCTCTCAGAAAAATATGCCCAAGTTTAACAAAATCCCATTCTACCTCCAACCACATTCTTCCTCCGGTGCAAAAACTCTGAAAAAGTGAGTGCTTTACCTGTAGTGTGCACTTCACACAATTGTTGAGAGTACCTAGCGTTTTATTAAATTTTTTCTTATAAATGAATTAGTTTTTAACAAAATCCTCATATTCTTTACCTGTGTGTTCTACAGGGACCGTCTGTCGGCCAGCGACATGCTCCAGGTCAGGAAAGTGATGGAGCACGTTTACGAGAAGATCATCAACCTGGACAACGAGTCGCAGACTACCAGCTCCTCGACCAACGACAAGCCCGGCGAGCAGGAGAAGGAGGAGGACATGGCTATGCTAGCCGAGGAGAAGATAGAGCTTATGTGCCAGGATCAGGTGGGACAAAATGGCAACCGTTCTTGTGCCAAAACAATGTCACAAAACAGCTCTGGAAATAAGTGAGACCACTGCAGCAGTTTCTCTTGTTTTATTTCTGCAATTTTTTATTTATTTATATTTCATATATTTAAATTTTTTTTGTAAAAATCATAAAATTTACAATTTATTTATGATATATTAAAATGCACGGTGGTCTACAGAGCTGCATTGTTTTAGAAATTTTCATTATTCACAATTATTTCACAAGTTGTAATTTTGTTAATTGTGTAAATTACATGTATGTTAATGAAATCATGGAATGATTTTATGATATTACAATTATATCAGTCTTTACACCATTCCTGTGGAAATGTATCATTGCGTTTTAAATATTGAATTTTTGTAAGATATACTGTGCATGAGTATCTAAGTTGCGTCTTAAGACCTGGTTCATTTAACGTTTTTTGTGTTTATACACAGGTTCTAGATCCCAACATGGACCTGAGAACAGTAAAACATTTTATCTGGAAGAGTGGAGGGGACTTGACACTTCACTATAGGCAGAAGTCAACGTGAAAGTTGTGACTTTGCAAATATACAAAAAGAACTATTCTTCATTTGCCAATCACCTCCCACCTTTGACATTTTAGAACCCTGAAAGCCCATCGTGTGGTCTGGAGTCACGGCGTCCACGAGGACCCTTAACGTATGTGGCTCAAGGTGTTTCGTACTGGGGAACACGCCAGGACAGGCCACGCCTCTCCCAGGATACTTGAGCCTGTAGTGGCCTGTAGCGCTTCTTATTTCTTCACTCTGCTTTGTACATTTTGAAGGGTTGAATCAAGTGTTGTCCAGCATTCATTGATGGTCGTTATACTTTTATTTTTATGTTTTTGACCCCCACTCGCCCCTTTTTTCTTCATCCAGATTGGCTCTCACCCAACTTTTTTTTTTTTTGTGGTGTGTGCGCGTGTGTGTGCGCGCGCGTGTGTGTGTGTGCGCGTGTATATGTATGTGTATGTATGTATGTGTGTGTGTGTGCGTGCGTGTATATGGATGTAGTAGACTATAAAGTTTGTTCTAGTACATTCCAGAAACTGTCCCCGTTCCACCAACACTCCACTATCTATACAGTATCACCACATAGTAACTCTCGGCCTCTGGGTCATTTCAAAGCAACGAAGCGCCCTTCTGTTTTTTAGGCGTCATCCGTCATGACTTGAATATACCCTGGCTTAGAGATTGAATTATTGCCGAGCTTGAACCTCAGTGACAGAAACACTTGTCCGAGTTCCTTTTTAGCTGTGCTGTTTATCAATGAACCGAATGAGGTTTTTTTTTTTTTTTTTTTTGTAAATATGTGTAAAACATTTTTGATTTTGGTGAATTGTTTTTGGCATTTCTATTTTGTTTGTGTACAGTTAAAAAAAATCTAAATTCAGATTATTTTTCCAAAGCCCCTGCCAAAAGAGCACATTCATTAACAAAGCTAATTGACTTGGATGTTAAAGTTGCAGTTCTTGTTCACACTACAAAATAGTTTATTCAAGAATGTTTGTAGTTGTCCAAATCATTTTAGCAATCAGGAGATATTATATAAGGTATATATCTTTATGTGCTTACTTGCTCTATGCTTGGATCAGGAACAGTTACTATATTGATAATGAGGACAGTTCCTATTGTATAATTACTTCATTTAGATTAAATATTAGGCTAATTCATTATCAATAAAACTTGAAGGGGAATCTAAAATATACAGACCATTGTAAGTTTACCAAAGTAAAATTAATGGAGATGTTTATTTCCTACTTGGTTTGTCAGTGAAGCGCAACTGCAAAACTTAACATTGTAAATTGTTTCAGCATAAACAAGCGCCACTTAGCCACAAGGCTGAACACCATAATTAGGCCAACACAGTGACTGCAATATGTATACCCTTGTTGTAATAACTTGTGAATGATGTATATTTTAGGCATTCAACAAAGGAATAAATTTGAATGGTTTAACAATGACAGATTTATTATAATTATAAATGGTTGGTTCTTAATGTACATGTATTTAATAATTTAATATGGGAAATCTTTACTTCTTCCATTGATGTTTTTTTCTTTACCATCAAAAGAAGTCACCCAGCTCGCATTCATCCTATTGTTTATTTGCACTCATTCCTAATAAAACATACAATTCATTGCTAAAATATCTTCAAAAATAGTTTATCACCTTTGAACTACTAGCACCTACATTTAGTTTTTTATAAGTGTAAAATATATCACAAGAAAATGCATACATACTCAATTATTTAACTAACAGCAACATCTATCATCCATTTGATTTGCACACGTCTTGTCTGTAGAGGTATACTGAGGTTAACAGCAATTATCCAACATGGTTCTTATGATTGCATAGATCATATAAATGAGAATGTAAAATAAAACATTGGGGCATATTACACTAATGGCTGAATAAATCAAAAACTGAAAATAATGACCCTGGTACAAACAAAGCTTTAAACCTCCGAGTTAAATACATTAATTGTACCTAAACATAGAAAATAATTTAAGATTTGTTGTCCATAGGGAGACAATCTAAAAATGGGTCAGCAAATAATTTTTTTAAAACCATGATAAAACATAGCTATTTTTTAAAACAAACTTCAAATGTCAATATTAGGATAATTTACCAGCAACAACCAGATGTAAAATTGCAGAGCAGTCAATTGACTTCAGAAAAGTACTATAGAAATGACTAAATAATATTTACTTAATGTGATCTACAATAACTGTGATATATAGTTAAGGTATTGAATATCAAGATTAAGTTATGAAATGTGCTTTGTAAATGCATTGTGTATATTTTATGTAAACCATCTGCTCGAATTATATGTCAATATTCTGAAAATGTTAGTCTTGAGTATTTCTAATAATATCCTGGTTCTGCTTTGACACAGCTCCTGTAGTGTAACTACTAAAAATACACACATACACCACCTTTTGCACCACCCGTGTCTCCCCCTGTTGTCCCTTAATGTTAACTTTAAAACAAACAAAACAGAAAACCCTAAGCGCCATTGATTGTCAACACCACATTACATTGCTGTACCTCATGTGACCCGGGCCTCAGCCCAGAGACTCCCCCGACGCCCTGACCCCCTCCTCCTCCTCCCCAGGCTCAGGCTGCTCTGCCGAGCTCACGACGTCTGGCTCGGCCTGGGCGCTGGAGTCTGTGGCGAGCTCGCTGAGCACCTGTGCCGGGAGCAGGTCCACGGGGGGCGGGCGGGGCGAGTCCAGAGCCGGGGGTAGAGGTGAAGAGGTGGGTACAAGGTGCCCGGCGGTGGTCTCGTTATAGTCAGTGGAGGGGGCAGGCGACCCCGAGGGGGGAGCGGGGGAATCAGACAGAGTGGCGGTGGAGTCGAGGGTGGACACCAGGTCCTCCGCAGCCTGGGAGCTCCGCTCATGTGGGTCGCTGAAGTCCAACTCCTCTGCACACCAGGAAACAGAATTACTACCAGGAGTAACTAGAGCGCTCTGTGCAGACAACATGCATCTACACATTTACAACTGCACTGCACCCATATGAATGGTTGGAAATGCTCTATTACCATTATGTAAATCACCCTTGAGATTGCATTCCAATGGGTAATACAATATTCATGTTAAGTGTTACTAAGATTTACATTTGTCCATGTAAAGTTTAAGATCTAGTATAATTTAAAAAAAATGTAATATTTAAATACAAGTTTTGAGCATGGTACAACAACAAACACTAACTTAATAAAGCGCCAACCTATTTTATCTAATAAAGATCAAAACATGGCCACATCTTACCAATGCCAGAAATCTCGCTGTCTTTCTCCTCGTGCATGGCCAGGGCAGTGTTTGTCATGTCAATGGAGGACATGGATAGATCCAGCCTATCCACCAAGTCTGCAGTGTCCACGCCAGTCATAGCCACCTCCGAGTCGGTGAAACCTACAGCAATGAACCCAAAACACAGTACAGTCACAGTACTGTGGGTCTCCCAAGGTTTCATGTGACTAGTGTAGTCACATGATGCAACTGCACACCTAATTAAAATTTGCTTTATAAAATATTTTAAACTACAGCAGCAAACGGCTATTTTCTAATTGCATCCTGAATGACATCACAATTGCATCCTGAATGACATCACAATTCCACCAAGTGTCTTGTAGGCTCCTCTGTTCTTTGTCTTCATAGCCGGGCTGGCTGCATGTTAGTGCATGTGTGTGTGTAGTCCCCAAAGTGTTTGTTTTGGTCTTGAGAGGCTGGTGCTCTAGTTTGACATCTAGTGGCAGAAAGGCTATCCTATCGGTCAAAATGACCCGGTGTACTTTTTTTTGCGCCAGTAGAGGGCGCCAGCCACAACACTGACATATGCCGTTCCGCTGTTGGCTCCCTCAGGAGGGTTAAGTAGATGTTTGACAGCCTCTGCACAGCAGTCAATGTGTCACTCCTCACTGCACAGCTACTTTTAACTGTAATGCAACTAACCGGGGTCCATGACTCTCCGGATAGGTGGAGGCAGCAGAGGTCCCAAGTCCATGGGGTCTTCACTCTGGCCTGAAGGTGCCATTAGGGAGGCCTAAAAATCAGGTAAGATTTTAATTATGTTATTCCAGGTGTCTGTGTTCAACAATATCGAATGTAATATTTGTTAAAAAAAAGAAATAAAAAGAAATCAATGTAATTACTATCGTGGGTCAATTGGAATTTTGTGTAATTACTAGTAAGATTGGCACTTGACCAACCACTGGAAATACAAAACATACCTCTGTAAATCCATGGGTCACCATCTCCGGTGGTGGGGACTCCTCAGGGGTAGCAGGGGAGGGAATGGCCTTCGATGCCCCAGGATGAGCTGGGATCCGATGCAAGTAGCCATAGCCAATGCCACAGCCCAAACTACACACAGACATTTGTTCTTTAATTCATAAAAATTTTAAGGAGAGGAAAAAAGGTCAAACTGCATAATTAAAAGCTTCTGTGGGAGCACCCTGTGGCATGGAAGGGAGAGGTTTTTTTATTTTGATACAACAATATTTTCTCTGCAGCATTGCTCTGACTTCACCTTTAAGAGTTCTAATCCAAGTTCATTTCAAAATACACACTGACATACCCTGGAGTATAGACACCAAAGGATAGAATTAGCATTTAACAAATAATAACTATTGAAATCTGTGTGTGTGTGTGTGTGGGGGGAGGGGGGGGGGGGGTGTTATACCTGCCCTCTCCACCCCAGGCTCCGTTTGGCGTGACCACCACCTCTCGACAGGCATCTGCCTCTGTGTTGTACACCAGCAGCTTCAGGGGCTTGCCTTCATGGGCCTCGACCAGGGTGAAGAAGTCCTCCGACTGGCAACAGAGGTATTGTCCGTTAACTGCCAATCATCCTCTAAGCAAAGCCACTAGAGAGACAAGGCTTTGCACTAGTGTGTCAAATATTATATATATATACATATATATATATATATAAAATAAATCAACCGACGGTTTGAGGATTAGAAAATAGGGGGCTGCTTACATCTTGCAGCACCTGATCCGCTCCCACAATAAAATCAGTGTGAGGCTGCAGGCCCGCCAGTGCCGCCGGTGAGGTGACGTCCACATCCTAACGGAAAGACGAGCGGCAGTGAGAATGAGCGCCATACAACTCACAACAACTCATGTCTATGGAGGTCGAACGTACCAGTACGTGCCAGACTGTTTCACTGGCTCCTTGGTAACTGCAGAAGCGGACACTGGCACCAAGAAGTCCCTGCCCCCCCCACATATTACTGGGGACTACTTCCAGCTCACGGACATCTGCGGTTTTGGTGCTGTATACCTCAATTTTCACTGCCGTCTCCATGTTGGCTTTTAGTAGCTCCTTCAGTAGGTCATTTTCTTGATTCTAGTACATAGAAATACAAAGGAGATTTAAAAATCAAACCATAATATCACTGTTATTAACAACAACAACAATAATAATAGAATAATAATAAAACACATGGGGCATTCGTCTGTTTCATTTCCCGTATAGGAGGTTTTTGACTAAAGTAGCACAGTATCAACAGTAGTAAATCAACTTACTAGTCTCTTGTTGTCAAGAGATAGAATAAAATCAAAAAAGGGCTCCAGCCCTGCCTTTTCTGCTGGCGAATTCTGCTGCACCTGTCAGAAAACACAGTTTAACTTGCAAATATACAGTTGGTGCTACATTATACGGTATTACCAGTCATGTCAACCTAGGAATCAAAAGCCTCAAACGACGATGTCTGTTTACATATCCCTACAAGGTACTGCTAGGGGCAACAATGGAAAGCAAATATTAATTTGTACACTTAAGTACAGTATACCGCAGTATACTGTACATTATGACAACGTTTTACACAGCATATTGTGATTTACCACATTCCTTGTTCTTATTGTTACTTATAGGCTACGTTATTCATGTTGAATAGTACACACTTCCTTTCGCTACTGCATCCGTATTCTATTCAAATAAACGAGTGCCACCTCATTTTTGTCAGGCCTGTCTGCAGCAACACCTTAAAGTACTGTAATATCTAAACGTAGCTTTAAGCTGTCTCACGATGCTTCAAAACCTGCACTGAAATAGTACTGATACTCTCCTTACCCCGTGCACATGATATCCATACGTCCCTCCTTCGAGAGCATCTGAACTTTGAGATAACCCCATTTTTATTAAATCCTATTTTTCATATACTAAATGTAATGGGATTTATTGACACTCCGTAGCCATCTTGTCCATCTCGCGTACGTCTGCAGACCAGAGTAGTCGAACCTCGACGGCAACGAACTCGCGCTCGACATGATCACATGGTCACGCCCTGGTCACGTCCACGTCCACGCCACGCCACGCCAGACACTACTAGATTGATGGACTGAATACAGCGGGCAGCATAGTTTTAGGCTTCCCTTGAACAGTCAAGTTTTTAAAATCCAAAGTACAACGTAAAAAGCGCTTTGGATTGTGCCCAAGGCTACATCTACTGTAGGTCTAAATATGTTAAATAAGTTGGATATGATGATGATGATTATAATAAATGTTTCAATGTAGCTTATGGAAGAAGAAGAGCGACGTTCTCATTGGTACATGACAATGTAATCAAAATATCATGTTCCTTCCACTTCCTTCCTTCAACTAATAGTGTGTGGCTATTTTCAGATATGACCATATTCACACATGGAACAAAGACTGACGTTCACGCTTCAGTTTTCCCGCATTTTTCCAAGCACTAGTAGTAGTAGCGTCACAACCTGTCATGCCTAAATATGAAATAACCACTCACTGAACAAATTATAAATCAGTAAATAAATAGTTTGATTTAATTTTTTACTCCAGTATAGAAATATAATACAGCATAGTAAATAATAATAATAATAATAATAATAATTGCATCAGACATAATCTATATTGCTGGATAAAGACAAATAAATCATAAGTTAGGCGACAATTGTATTTTATGCAACAAAGGCAATTTCAAGCAATATGAAATATCAAGCAAATAATATATTACGGTACATCAAATGTCCTTTTCACATTAACATATTGTTACAAATTAATACAATCATAATACCCTCCACACTTAATTATCTACTAAATATCACCTGGCAAAAAGAACCACAGCTCTGCAGGAAATATGGTTAGTGGACCACCTCTCATCAGCAAATGTACAATAAGTCAGCTCTGAGCTAAGGTCCGGACAGGCCAATCAGCGACTCCAAGAGGTAGGTGCTCGACTCGTTGTACTGCGGTAGACTCAGAGAGCTCAAGACCTGGAGATGGTGAAAGTTGTCAGGGTGAGTGTGTCCTTTAAAAGAGTTGTGCAACAGGCCAGATGTGTAGTCGGTGTCAAAGAACTCCAGGTCAGAGTCCGACGAGAGGCTCAGGTCCATGTAACTGCTTGAGGAGTAGTCTATGGAGGGCGAGGGAGTATTGGGGAAGTCCTGAATGAAGTCGCTAGCTTGATTAGCATTTTCGTCAAGATAATCTGCCACCGAGGACCTACTTGGTGCGTCTCCAGTGCTCGACGTACACAGTGGTCCCGTGGTATCGGTAGCAGCGCCGCAAAGGGTGCGGTTGCTAACGAGTTGGGTCAGTGGTTGCCTGGAGTGGATGCCACTGCCCATACTATGGTCATTTTCAGAGTTGCCAAAAAGATGGGTTGACCCTTCCTCGTCTCCCTCGGACAGATTCTCGCACCCCAGACTGCCTCCCACCACTCCGTCAGACTCTTCGGGGCGGGCGGAGGAACAGGACGAGTCCGTCATGTCACTGCTACAGCTGTTCTCCTCCATTGCAGAAGGCTCCGGAATGGCGTGGAAGCCTGCTGTGGGGGAGGAGGTGGGGGGCCCCTCCGCCGTAAACTCAAAAGGGGGGCACATCCCGTCCGGGACATCTGGAGGCGGGCTTGGGCGGGGCTCCCCATTATCCTCCGGTCCTTCTCTCTGGTTCAGTCGGTTCAGAGCTTCTTGTTGCATTCGCCCCTCCAGCTCTATTCTGGTGAGGGTGTGGATGTAGTGTGTCTGAGCGCGCCAGGGGCTGAACTCAATGCGCCCCTGGGTGTTCCCACAGCCATCCTTTGAGCAGCCACATGGGAAGTTGAAGCGGTCCATCTGACAGAGAAAAATACTCAATAAATTAAATTGTATACAGCGGAAATCACCTTCAGATATATAAAGCATGCTATCATACCAGTACGCTAGCAACAGTCTAACCCTTGTGTAAACCTCATTGTTGCTATTTGAGTACTGGTAGACCTTTATCACAGTGAGATGAAGTGCTACCAAAGAGGGGTACACTTTCTTCCTGTCGTGTTTAGATTAGTCGTCTCAGTCCACAGAGGTGTTTTGAGTTCATGTGGTTGATTAGAGTTGTTCTCAGGTGTGGGAATTTTCACTCTTTTATAGTATATGCAACGTTTGGATTGTAACTCCAAACCGAACCATATAAACTCAAAGGTTGTGTAAAAGTTAAAAGTTGTTTTGAATTAACCCTCCTGTCCTTATAATACCAGTTTGTGCCACCAGGCGGCACCATCTGATTGTGTATGATTGTGTGGTTCTCTTTATTGTCATTGCTGAGTGTATTTATTTCTTTATTAATTATTACCTTATGTATTTGTGTTGTTTTTTTGTGCCTTTTAACCC
>JAODUG010000009.1:814519-826477 GCA_027564795.1 Aphredoderus sayanus
TGTTTGTGTGTTTGTGTGTGTGTGTGTGTGTGTGTGTGTGTGTGTGTGTGTGTGTGTGTGTGTGTGTGTGTGTGCACGTGTGTATGTGTGTGTGTGTGTGTGTGACCAATTTGACTGACATGCTCTAGTATGACATCTAGTGGCAGAATATCAAATAACTCTCTTTAAGTAATCAGGATGACTAAGAAAAACATTCACTGCATCATATAAAGATATTTTAATCTAATTGAAATTTAACCTGGTTAAATAAAGGTAACTTTTTTTTTATTACAAAGACCAAGTAACTTCCTTAGTACCTAAGTACTGCTGTATACAGGTGTAATAGGTTTGAACAATATCACACTTCAAATTACCACAAATTGTGATGGATCTATTTCCAGATGCATTCATTTCCACAACAATATATTGTGCACTTTGACAGTTTAGCATACATAATCTATAGCTCACCTGCTGCATCTGCAACAGCTGATCCAATGATGGCACCTATTGCTCTGTTGGCCAAGGCCAGGTCCATCTGTAAAATACGTAGAACTATTCAGTATAACTATTGTTATTGCATCATTCAAACCGTAGGTTGTGCAAATGAAAGTTACAGTGTAACTCGCACTTGTTGGCATTCTATTCTCACAGCAGGCTGACAACCCTATGGCAAGGGCCAAGAGGTGTTTACTGGTAATATGGCTAAATCCATTAACATTAATCATTTAAGCAAATAGACAAAATAATAATAATAATAATAATAATAATAATAATAATAATAATAATAATAATGAAATAAAAAAGCAACGTGTGTTAATTAAGATGGGTAATTTCAATGTAGTGTAATATTTTAGTCAATTGTTTGTGAATGTGCGAGTAGTATATGCCTTACCTTATCTTTCTGCATACTGCTGTTATGAAAGCGCTTGCTGCTACTACGGCGCGGTCATGAGACCAAACTTGTGAACTCCGAACTCTACAACCAACTCGCTGGCGTAGACATTGCGTGTAAACAGCGTTCCAATAGGCCTATAGCTGAACAGTGAGACTCAGACATCGTTGTGAGACCCCAAAGATGTATTGTAGAACGAACGAGAGACCTTCAAGTGCAGCACCAGAATACGTCCTAGGCAAGCTAAACAAACAAACAAACCGTAATCGACATTATTAATTCAAAGCTTGCTTACATTTTACGACCAAAAGCCAGCCATAAATACATAAGCCCTCAAGCTATTTGGTGCGCGCGATTTATAACACGCATTACGGTAATATAGCGTGTGTAGTGTAACATGTAGTGGCAGACAAGGATCATACAGCAGGAGCAGCTATTTGGTGTCATAATCCTTTTGAGAAATGTATAATTACAATGCGTAACTATAATATAATAACGCAAAATGATCTTATTATGAGAAAACAATTCATGGGGTGGTATAAATACTAACCACTCCAAACAGTAAAATCAAGTTAATTCATATGTCAAGTATGTGCAGCAGTAGTGTTCTGGACAAACCTTTCATGACACAATAGGTAGAAAATTACATAAATGTTCAAATATGCCAAGAGCTTGTGTTTATGGTCTGGAGGGTAATTGTTACTTCCACTAGAGACTGCTGTTTCCTGCTGATAATAACTCAACCAGAAAGTAGCGCTGCTTAACACCGTTGAAGCTCTATAAAAACCTGTAATGAATATGAATAAAACATGAATAACACATTATTGATCTTATTATGAGAATTTTAATCTTACTATAGGACAATTAAGGATATAACATAATTCAGTGATTCGGGATCTGGAGGATTATTGCTAGTAAATAATTTGTAAAATATACAAATTAAACACCTATATGTTGTCATATTTTATTCTCATTGTTATCTATCAGGCTCATATAACACATGCACACACAGACACACACACACACAGACACACACAGACATAGCACACTATACATGAATAAAATAAAAATTGAGAGCCCCATGACTGCAATCAGTGCAGTCAGGTTTTTTTTTATGTTGTTGTCAAAAACACTTTGCACTCTACATTGTATTTGCAAATCACCTAGGTAACATGTGCAGATGGAAGAATTGACTGGTCACAATGGGTGGAAAAAACCAAGCAATGAAGTAGAGGGGTACAGTAGATGGGTAGAATGAAAGAGATATGAGATCACGTAGCAGGCTTTTAATTATAGCTTAGGCCTACTTCTCCCCTTTCAATTTGTAAACCAATATCGCAGGCAAACCAGCATAAGCCTACTTGAAGGCTACTGTGCTTCATGAAGAGACTCAACCCCCCACCCCACCACCACCAAGAAAATACATAACCCCCCCCACCCAAAAAAAGAAAACACCACCAAGGCCTACTCATGAAAGTAAATGAATACTTGTGAAACCATCTTCATCACTGAACCCATAAGCACTTCCCGAGCCCTGCTGTATGTACGCCTAATGGCTCCTCGGCAGGTGTGGCATGTTCTCCTTCGGCTCTCTTGTCCCTGACTGACCCAGCGCCACATTCTAGCACCACGCCAGCGCCAAACAAACTAGACACCGGCCGCCACCCCTCCCCATATGTGCGCCTCCGCCTTGCGTCCATTATTTTTAGCTGGGACCCGAAGCCCACCATCTACACTTAATATGGGAAAAGACTGCCTTGAATTCACGTGTATCCATCACACAGCGCTACCATTAGTTGGCTACAAGTTCTCTGGCACCGACCGTGTTCATGCCCACCCCGCCCAGCTCTCTTCATCTACACTGTATATCTCTGCTTCTCATATGATTCTTTATTTCTTCACTGCCTGCTGTCATCCAGTGTTGTTTGTGTCTTCTGTTCACCCCTCCCAGTTTGGACTTGTAACACACACACACACACACACCCGCGCACATGCGTCACACACACTCACTCACACACACACGCGCACACACACACACCTCTGTCTAATTTAGCCCTGCCCCTCTTGTGCTCTGAGCCCCACATGGCCAAATGCCCATGTGGGGCTTTTAATAAGATAAGGTTCAGGAGTTGGTCTTGCTCTCTTCTGGGTGACGCGGCTCAGAAGTCCTTCTTCACAGTATCATCCACTATCTGGTTTTCTCTCTTGGGTGTTTATTTCTATATTATTAATTGACAACACATACCAATCTATACACATTTCGGCAACATCTAAAGCGAGAAACCATGCAGTGGAGCTGGGTGCTGGTGGCAGTCTTGCTGTCCTTTGGTGGACCTTCGTGGGGCGATGAGGGCCTGGACTTCCCTGAGTATGACGGCAAGGACCGGGTCCATGACCTGAATAGCAAGAACTACAAGTCTGTGATGAAGAAGTATGATGTGATGGTGGTGTACTACCATGAGCACCCCGGATCTAGCCGCGCCGCCCAGAGACAGTTTCAGATGGAGGAGCTGGCCCTTGAGGTGGGACTGGTGTGGGACTATGGGGCTGGGCTGGCTGTACGAGGCTTGCATGCGGCTCAGTCAAGCTAACTTTATTTGTGTTAACAGCTCATTGTGTTCAACTGAATTGCAATGCTCATCACATCGGATGAAGTAAAACATGGAATAAGATAAGACTGTGATAAGTTAATACATTCTTATTATATATTTATTGAATGTATTTATCCTAAAGTGGAAATTCATTCTATTCATTAATAATAATGTGCGATATTGCGTGCAGATTTGACTACTTCAGTGTGTTGAAGTGGATCAGCGATCCTGCATGTTAACATCCATGTTGCTCCTCAGATGTGTAAGGAGGTGGCAGGAGGGGGGAGGGATTTGTGACATATTTGGCAGGTATGACAGGAGTTGAAGGAGGAGCAGACATTTTATACAAGAACGGGAATAGTGGGAATTCTTAGGCGATGTCATCGAGTCAAAAATAGTTTGCTGGAGTTAGAATTACTGAGAAGTGGGGTATATAAAGAGTGCCACAAGCCCAATATGTGAGAAAGCATCTGTGGGGTGGAATTCAAGATCGTATCTCTTATTCTGCTAAATAATCAGTTACAGTATGCTTTCATGACTCATCTATAATGTCCACGTGGTAGCTAATATTGGCCTCCATTAGCAACCCAACAAACCATCAGACGAGAGGCTAATGTGAAGATGATCTGATCACCTTGAATAGTTGCTAGACTTTAGATTTTAAGACAAACATTTTAGCATTAAATATAATATAATAATAACATTAAATATTGAGGAAGCTATATGTAAATTTGCTATGTTCTTGAATTCCATCATAGTTTCTACTTACTTTATTCCTATAGGTATAATGTGTGTGGTAGGTGTTAGCTTATCACAGATAGCTTAGCCTATAACCTCTTCTAACATGGGCCATTTTGTCTCCAGGAAGTTGAAATTAAACTAAATACGCCATTGCTTATATGTGCTGTGGGCTTCGCTGACTTGGGAGGAATATTTCCAATTATGCTGTTTAACCTTTTGAAATGCACC
The DNA here is from genome assembly GCA_027564795.1 of Aphredoderus sayanus. Lineage (NCBI taxonomy): Eukaryota > Metazoa > Chordata > Actinopteri > Percopsiformes > Aphredoderidae > Aphredoderus > Aphredoderus sayanus. Next base: position 818,951 of record JAODUG010000009.1, read on the forward strand.
TGATCTTTACACAAACTGCCAAATAAACCACACACCTTTATGTTGAGAATATTAAGAGACCATCATCAAATGGTCATCCATACCAGCATTGAAACTCACTGTATCTCAAGAACACAGTGATGGAGATGTTCTGGTGACCTCATGGCTTGGTGACCAAATGGCTTGATATGCCGCTTGGTTTTGCTGTTAACACTGGAGTCCTAAGAAGTTCTCCATTACCCTGCACAACCCAATCCACTACTTCTGTGATAACACTTTGAGGCGTTGGGAAACTAAGTATGAGGGCTTAAAGGCCAGGCTTGAGAGTTCTGGTTCCTCCACTGCCTGGTCAGCTTTGCGGTTTGATTGACGGATACAGTACTGTGCTTGTCAGCGGATACCCAGAGAGCCGAGAGGCACTACCGCATTGCCAAAACAGTCCCTGGTATATCTCTGCTGCTATATTTAACCTGCGCCTCTTTTGTGTTGAACCTGTCTCTCCCAATGAACTTGTTCAGATTTAGAACAAATCATTAATATTAAATGGAGCACAAACTGCTTGATGATTTGGTCACGTTATGACAGACATGTCTATAGCTCATTCCTGCTAATGCTTAGTTGTTGCAGTTTAGCTGTTGCTCTGCTAAAACTGGCATAGCCTAACTGCTGCCTGAAGCTGCCAGAGGAGGAATGACATTTCGGTTGTATGAACAAGTCCTAGTGTATACAAGTGCTATCTGGGACAGTCTATCTGTGTACTATCTGTGTTGTTGAGGACACAGTAAAATAAATTCATTTTCATCAAATCATTCTGGTAATTTCATGGTAAAAGTAAGTAAGTACAGGTTAACAATTTTAATTGTTCTGTTGTAATAATAGTAGGCTACAATATGGCATTTATGTGTAGTGTATACATGCATAAAACCTATAAGCATTAATATTTTGCCTTCAATCATCGTGAAATGCAACAATGGGTTACAAACCCCCATTATTGCTTGAGTGACTGCATGTGCAGGCATATCATAGTCTGGCCTTTGTCTGCCTGCAGTGGTCAAATAAAACACACAGCACACTAATTTTACATTCATTGTTGCTTTCACCTGAACAGAAAAACTCATTAAGGAAAGAAACATGAATTGAAATGAACACAATCTGAATTGCTGAGCAAAATTGAGCACTGTATTTAGATACAATGCACTTAGCACACACAAAAAAACACCCAAAAAAAAAAAAAACATGACTTGCCTTGTTATCTAACTATTTATGGCTTGTAATGAAAGATGACTGTCCTTGACACATGCACGTGTGTGTGTGTGCGTGTGTGTGTGTTTGTGTGTGTTTGTGTGCATGTGCGCACCTGTTCCAAACAGTAACCTAACAGTATATTGAGTCAGTCTGAGGAACTCCTTAAGCAGTCTTCAATGTAGTCTTGCTGTGACTACATTTAATCTACATTGGTGGAACTAACACTCATTGGTGGAACTTGTGAGTCACTCACAAGGTTCAAGTTTCATACAGATTTAGAAAGTGCATAAGCAGCGCTCTAAATAGCTGGCTTTTAAGGTAATGAAACCACAGAAGGAAAAACACTTTGTTGATAAGTTATAACACAAGGACACAAATGTTGTTTTATCGCACTAAACTTCAGTGAATGGATGAAAGCAATGATGCCGATGTTTTTGAATAATACCCCTTAAACTATAAATGTACTCATGGGACTGTCTTGTAAAAATTGAGATTTGTGCAATCTTCTTTGTACAACTAACCAATATTTTTACAGTCACATTACACATCACAATTATCACTATATTTAGTGGAAATTATAAATTCTTAATTTCAATGTCATATATTTCACAGCTTGCAGCCCAAGTTCTGGATGAATTTGATGATGAAGATATTGGATTCGGTCTCATTGATGAAAAAAAAGACAAGATCATTGCAAAGAAATTAGGTAAATATTTAATATAAGCATTTGGTTGTGACTAGTCACCTGGGCTCCTGATATTTCATATTGCGAACCATTGCTTTACAGTATGGCTGACAAACGGTTGAACTGAAATATAATATAAGATAAATGTAAGAAATTCAACCCTAATTTGAACATGAGCAATAGTTTGTTAATTAATTTTACGCCTAAAGTTGTGAATGGCAAAAAATGAACAAAGTGGAAGAGACACCAGGGTCCACATCACATTTGAATGCTCCCCTAGGGTCAATCATAAGAGCGCCAAGAGTGTACAAACAAGTTTGACCTCTGGTGGTCTGAAGGTCTAAGGTCTTCTGCTCTGTTTCTAGACCTCGATGAGGCTGACAGCATCTACATCTTCACGGATGACGAAGTCATTGAATACGACGGGGAGCTTGCAGCAGATACACTTGTGGAGTTCATCTTTGATGTTCGTGAGGACATAGTCAGGCAGTTTATAGCCTAACATGTCAATATGCATGTGTAGTCTTTAAAAAGGATCTAACGCCTCTTTCATCTGCCGTCATCCATTTCCATGTCCGACTCCACTATGGGTTTTAATCTTCTCCAGATCCTCGAGGACCCAGTAGAAATCATTGACAGTCAGAGGGAACTTAAAGGCTTCCAGAACATCGAAGAGGACATCAAACTGGTGGGCTACTTTAAGAGTCACAAGTCAGAACGTAAGAATATGCACTATGATAGCATGGTTAGTTTTTCCTCTCAAATTATTCTGTAAGAATAACATATTATGTTACAAATGCTCATTTTACAATATACACATTATGTATTGTATAATGTAATGTTTACTATTACCATACTATATTACTGTATTGTAAATTGAATAGATTTGTAATTGAAACGGATTTGAAGTAGCTTACATTTTTGTGAGTTTTGGCTTAAAGTTTTGACCACAAACAGGTTTTCAACAGATACAAACAACACTGATTGCATGAGCAGTAAGTTTACATTGTTAGATAATAAACTTGATGGATACAATTTCAGATTTTCTGGCTTTTGCCGATGCTGCTGAAGAGTTCCATCCTCACATCAAGTTCTTTGCCACATTTAATCCCAAGGTACGGAACATGTTTTATAATGGGCATTTCCTATTTTCATTTATAAGTAAATACTTTAAATTATTGTTTTCTTAAATAGCAACTGATTTCTTGATTCTTCCATATCCACGTTTTTCAAATGGTGATTTAATTTTAGTGGGAGTTCAAATTGGTGGGAGCTCAAATATTAGACCTTGTATTGATCTCTGGTCTATACCCATGTGATACAGGTTGCCAAGAATCTTGAACTGAAGCTAAATGAGGTGGACTTCTATGAACCTTTCATGGATGATCCAATAGTTATCCCTGGAAAACCCTACTCTGAGGAAGAGCTGGTAGATTTCATTGAGGACAACGACAGGTGAGAGACAGTATATTTATTACAGGATAGCATAAATTATAACAAACTAATGTGAATGGTGATCCTACATGACTGTACCACAATAAACATGTAATGAAACATGTCTGATTTCTTTATGAAGACCAACCCTAAGGAAACTGCAGCCACACAACATTTACGAGATCTGGGTAAGCTTCTGATGCAACAACATGGATTCAAGGTATACTATTCAACTACATTATATAGCATAGAGCCACAAATCACCACCCTAGCTCACTGTTGAAACACAGCTGATCCATCAACCAATTGTTTAGGTGCTGCACATCACTCAATGATTATGATCTGTCCTTGGCCTACAGCTGACCATTACATTGTAATCTTCAACTTTTGGAAATGTCTTGCCTGTCTGTCTGGAGAAAACTCAGACAGACAAAATACAAACAATCCATGGTGAAAATCTCACCTTGTTTGCTGGACATTCTGTATTCTTTCTATAGGATGATGATGTTGAGGGTGAACATATTATTGCATTTGCAGAGGAGTCAGACCCAGGTAATGGACACTAATCTCATCTAATTCATAAAATTCTGATTGAAGCAAATAGAATAACATATAAAAACATTTTTGTTGTTTCTACCTATTTCCTATCTCAACCCTACCTGATTCTTCTTTACGATCATGGGGGTTTAACGTTATTAACATATCACCCCACTTTGTTGGCAGATGGCTTTGAGTTCCTGGAGATCCTGAAGCATGTTGCCGAGGACAACACAGATAACCCTGACCTCAGCATTGTCTGGATTGACCCTGATGACTTCCCTCTGGTAAATATGACAACTTTTAATAAATTACACATGAAACATGTGTAATTTATGTTGGACCAACCAAAAACCAAATGGAGAGGCACTTGTATAACATTTGCCAATAAAGTTCTGTTCATTTAGGATTAGAATGACTTCCAAAGCCTGAAAAGGCTATTTAGACAACTTGCTCAAGGATGCTTAGGTTATTTAGGCAACTTGCTCAATGATGCTTTTGCTAAACTAGGAAACATGCTCATGACCTTTTGGTAGAGTTTTAGTGACACTTATTTGTATGGGTTCAATAATTGTCTTTACATTTTCCCCTTAGCTCGTCCCACACTGGGAGAAGACCTTTGGAATTGACCTGTCCCACCCACAGATTGGTGTTGTTGATACTGGTGATGTGCGTAATGGCTTCATTTTATATTACAAAAAAAATAGATTTAAATATTATATATTTTGATTTCAATTATATAGACAAGCATCTAAATTAGCAATACAATCAAGAAACTAAACATTTCTTACACTGTTTTTACAGGCTGATAGTGTGTGGTTGGACATGGATGATGGTGATGACATGCCATCTGTAGATGAGCTGGAGGACTGGATTGAAGATGCTCTTTCAGGGGAAATTGATCCTGATGAAGATGATGATGAAGATGACGATGACGATGACGACGACGATGATGACGACGATGACGACGACGATGACGATGATGAAGATGACGACGATGATGATGACGATGACGATGACGATGACGACGACGACGACGACGATGATGACGATGACGATGATGACGATGATGACGATGATGACGACGATGACGACGACGACGATGATGACGATGATGACGATGATGATGACGATGACGACGACGACGATGATGATGACGACGATGACGACGATGATGACGATGACGACGATGATGATGATGACGATGATGATGACGATGATGACGATGATGACGATGACGACGATGACGACGACGACGATGACGACGATGACGACGATGACGACGATGACGATTATTAAATCACCTATGTTATTTATTCTTATGCCTGACCAATGCAGTTTGTTTCAAATATCAACATCAACTACTATCTTAAAAGCATTACGAGGAGTTTTGCGGCAGGGATAGTATTTCCTGGAGTATAGACTACATTTTCCACAAGCCCCATTGCCGCATGGCCAAGAGCTACCTGGACTCTCCAGTGAGTTTGTACTGAAGAGAACAGTATAAAGGTGTATGTCGCAACATCAGCTGTTTTGCAAGATGTACATAAGATTATATTTTTGACAATTTTAATGACGTAAATTGATTCGGCAGATATTGGAACACTCCTCTTAGTAGCTTTTATAAAGTATTGCGTTGAATTTGTCAATTTATGTCGACAGCTCAACTCATATCTTCATTAAGAGCACTCTACAACAAGATCAATATTCCAATGCTCCATCATCCCAGTTCCCCAGCTTTAAATTATAATAAATTATAATTTTCTTAAAGGTACACTTGGGTGCTGAGTGGATTGCACTCCTCTCACTCTTCCCTCTACAGCACTCCTAGATTCCTCTACCACTTGCTTTGTGTTTCAAAATATAAACAATGAGATAGGGCAGATGTTTTGGGTTCTGGGTACGCTACAACACCATTAAGGAATTTACCTTTAGCAAAGGAGAGCACTTTCTACAATTTTATACTTCCCACATGTAACAATTTCTTGTACAATAAAAGAAAATAATTTTTAAACCGTGCCATCTAATGCTATTAATTTTTATATGTCACGTTTTTATTGTTGAAAGTACTGGAACAACTGCCGTGTTTACGCATTATGTACAGTATGAGTCCATTTGTGAAGTCTGGTGCAGTTTGAATGTGTTTTATATGTTCACTTACTTTCTTGTTTGCCCCAATAGCTCACCAATTGAAATAATATTCAAGGGTGCTAGCAGGCTTTTCTGATGGATCATATGGATCACCAGCCAGCCTATTCTGTTAAAGTAATGTCATTTTGTGCACTGAACGTGCTGTACATCTCATGGATGTTTTCTATGATAAAATATAACAACAGTTATATTCTATTTTTGTAACTAGGGAAAAAAAACATACTGTAAAGTCTTAAATAAATGACAGCTTGGATAGAATCGTCACTTCTGTATAGTTTCTTAACCACATTGTGTGTGTGTGTGTGTGTGTGTGTGTGTGTGTGTGAGAAAGAGAGAGAAAGAAAGAGAAAGAAAGAGAGAGAGAGAGAGCATCCTGAATCTTTTTTTCCTAATCATTCTAAACTTCTGCCGTGTGTGTGTGTGTGTGTGTGTGTGTGTGTGTGTGTTTGATTGTGTTTAATTTAATAGTTATGTGATTCATCTGTGTGATTGGGCACACAATCAACATGGGGAAGAAAGCATCAATAGATTCACTGCACCCATAATGTGCCCTCTCTGTTCCTTTCTTGGAGGCATAGGTGCAAAGATTTATGATTTAAGGCAAATATGAATGCATACTGTATTGAATGTGTATGATTAGATTTTTGGTAAGGATTTTAGTTACTTTTTTCGTAAGTTAAAATGTAAATTTAAATGAGCATGCACATACACACACATGCACAAACGCACAAATGCACACACACACACACATGCACACACACACACTCACACTCACACAGACCCAGAGGCAGCACAATATAAATGTACAAATAATATCACAATTGAGATCGGCAAATAATTAAATATTAACAAAAGCAATGTTGGTAGAGGATGTGATCGTCCACTCTTTCAATATTGATATGTATTAGCAGGAAAGCTCTGGCTTCTTAGTGTTGAACCCTTTTTATTGTCTCATAGTGCTCAGCACATCACATATTGACCACATGCTTATAGATTGTGAGAAGTCTGTCGTGGGCTCATTAAGATCAGCATCTTGTTTAGTTGTTTTAGCTTTTAGGACTATATGCAGATTGACACATTCTATTGTACAGAAAAAAGAGAATGGGGAGATAGATATATATAGATAGATAGATAGATAGATAGATAGATAGATAGATAGATAGATAGGTGGAGAAAGAGAGAGAGAGAGAGAGAGAGAGAGAGAGAGAGAGAGAGAGAGAGTGAGAGAGAGAGAGAAAGAGATATTTTGAAGTAAAAAGAATTTCTGAGGTTGGCAACACTCCCATCATTGTTTGGAATGCTCTTTAGGGATCATTAATTTAACCTAGGACAGTTTTATGAGTGTTGAAAAGTGCGCAATAGGAATGTGCGTTCCTATTTTGAGAGTTTAACATGGTCGTAGATGTGCTTAGTTAACCATTGTAATGTACTCAGAAATATAGTACTTGGCCACACGGCGGCGCCATCTGATTGTGTATGATTTGTGTGTTTTTCAA
>JAODUG010000009.1:835365-852514 GCA_027564795.1 Aphredoderus sayanus
AGTGGCCCTCAGGCCTTTCCACCCCTCCCCATATATCCAGGAGCATTTTACTTTATAGGTGCGTTTCAAAAACCAACAGTGAGCTGGAGAGGACATATGAGCTTCTGGGGGTATCTAAATATAGCATGTGATTTAAAATCACTTCAGTCAGCTACATAAATAGTCTCGCAATACCATCCTGATCTGGCAACCAACAGACTTCACAGCAATATCAGTTTAGACAATCTGGAAATCGTTACAAATCAGTCTGAACCACAGCGGTTGGTCATTCTAACCAATGAGCCTTGTACTGGCAGCTACAGGCGAAGTTTAGGTGTGACGGTAACTGACGATGACAGACTGTCAATCAGTTCATCTAATCAACTGCCAAGCCATTTAACCCTTGTGATGGTTGAGTGTACTAAACCATCTGGTGTGTCAGGTTACTACACAACTTCTAATGAATAACAATGAATACATTTTATACACGAATGAGCACATTTCACCTGTCTTGGCCTCACTGCCCATACATTTTAAGAATTCAATTAAAAATTCTTCTTCTTCTACTGAGTTTTAAAGGCCTAAATGGTCTAGCTGCACCTTACATGTCTGAGCTGCTACACATGTATGCTCCCACCCGTTCTCTCAGGTCAGCTGACCAGCTGTTCCTAAGTGTGCCCAAGACAAAGCACAAGCTTAAAGGGGATCGTGCTTTTTCTGGAGCAGCTCCAAAACCGTGGCATGTCTTACCTCTGCCGATTAGACAGGCCTCTTCTCGGTCGGTTTTTAAATCTCTTCTGAAAACCCACCTCTTTTCATTGGCCTTTCGCAACAGACCTTAAAATTGGTGATTTTATTGTTTGTTTTTACTGTTTTATTATTGTTTGGGCTCTGTGTTTTTTAATTGCAGTTTTGCTTTCTATAGTATGAGCTGATAATATCTCCACACTGGCCTGGGAACGCCTCGGGATCCCCCAGTCAGAGCTGGCTAATGTGGCCCGGCAAAGGGATGTCTGTGGTTCCCTGCTGGAGCTGCTGCCCCCGCGACCCGACCTCGGATAAGCGGTTGAGGAGGGATGGATGGATGGATGGATGGAGCCGTTTATTTTATTTATTGATTTTACTGTACAGCACTTTGTGGCTTTAGAAATAAATCTGATTTGAATACATAACTTGGATAGTATGCTGTTAGTCACACCAACATGGCATCAGACTTCCAACTGTCAACATACCTGCAGTGAGTAGCAACACACTCGTTGCTGCAGTACTCCTTGTCCCAGTCCTGGCTCTCCACTGCTGGGTTGTTACAGCCCGCCCTCACACACACACTCATGGAGGATGTGGCGTCGCTGCAGTCGTTTAACTCCATGTGGACCTACAGAGCAAATAGGTGGGGAAACAAGGCTTGTGTATCGTATGCAAATTACACACTATTTATATTCACATTATTTACTGTGCATACAAACTGTACGCAGTCTTTGTGTGTCTTTCATTGGCCAGCAGCGGCAGGGATGTGAGAAGACCAACGTTATCAACGTTTCACCTACAAACTGGCGCGTGCGCGTGGGAAAGGGGGCGGGGCATGTACGACAGGTCCTCTCAACTGGGGGAACTCGATAATTGATTGATTGACTGACTCACTATTGAATAGTGTTTTACATTGGAAACACATTGCGAAGGCTAGGACAATGTTGTGCGGTGCGGTGCGGACACTTATGTTCCCATTTCCAGAGCCGGAGCTGTGTAGAAGTACTGGATTGGTTTTTTCAGCGTGCAAACAGAACAGGCAACTAGCGGACCATGAGGAGATATTCTCTGAATTTGACAATGTATTATCGTAGAATAGCTGACTCCACCTTTAGTTACTACCATTTGTAAGAATTTAGAATTAGTATTAATGTGTATGCAGTGTCTTCTATCACTGTTTCCCAACCCTGGTCCTGGAGGCCCCCTGCAGAGCTAGATGACGAGCCATCCATGCGAGTCAGGTGTGTGGGAGCAGGGAGAGACCTCCACCATGCAGGGCAGGGGGTCCCCAGGACCACTGCTCTAATGTGGCTGCTGTTTACCTCCTCCGAGGGCGACACCTCGCTGACCACGTCCTCCTCCGAGCTGCCGGGCGGCTCTGCCAGCAGGCGCACCCCCACGCCGGGCGGGGCCAGGGACGAGGCCAGGGGCGGGGCCAGGGACGGGGCTAGGGACGCTGCCAGGGACACGGCAACGGCCCCCCCAGCGCCGCCGGCTGCAACTATGACGGGCAGCGGCTTGGTGCCCTGCCCCAGGGAGGCGGGGACTATCTTGATCTGGAGCGGCGGGGGGGGCGTGGCCGCGGCGGCGGCTGCGGCGGACGGAGGCGACGGGCCTCCCTCGCGGGGCTTGGCCTGCAGGGGAGGGGGCGCTGGCGCCATCTGCTGGAGCCGCGGTGGCGGCGGCGCACTCTGCATCTGCTGCAGGGGCGGCGGCTGGCGGGAGGCCAGCCCGGCGGGCAGCACCGTCACCAGCTGGCCGCCGGCCTGCAGCATCTGCTTGGAGATGATGATCTTGGTGACGGTGGGCTCCGCCGCCGGCTTGTTGGCGCCGGTGCGGGAGCGCGTGGTCACCTCCGGGACGTCCAGGATGATGTTGGAGGCGCAGATGTTGGTGATGGTGTTCTCCTCGGGGCCGCCCTGCGCCAGCCGCGCCAGCTGGAGCGCCACGGGGGCGGGGCCGGGGGCCGCGGTTGTCGGGGGAGGGAGGGCGGTTGTCGGGGGCGGGGGGGCCGGGGGCGGGGCCGCCGCCTCCTTCACCTCACCTGCAGGCTGGGCCAGCCAACAAAGAAGGAACAAGAGATTCACTTGTGTGTGTGTGTGTGTGTGTGTGTGGGAGAGGCTGCACAGTAAAGTCTGTGTGTATGAAAGCCTATTTTAAACAGCAGATGTTGCACTGAAGACAGACTCCCCTTGGGGCAATACAATACTGTCTGTCTGTAGATGTAAACAATGGTGGAGGAGGTGCTTTACCTGGGACAGCTGGTTGGCCCTGTAAGCTGCCAGCGCCTTTAAATACTCCTTCTTTGCCGCTTCCGTCTTCCTTTTATACACCTAGCCAGAAGCAGACAAGTAATGAGAACTCACTATCGCTACAAACAAACCTCTACTTTCACAGTGTTGTTTGACAATACTAATATTATTACCTGCTTTACAACTTAACATCAATAAAAATACAAAGGTTTTCATACAAAAGTTATGTTTGACAACAGTGTTAGGAACAGCACTGACTTATCTATACAAAAGCATAGAAGAATTAAACGAAACATGTCATTTCCCATCACAGATGTTAACATGTAAATAAGACGCCTGCTTGAACTGTACATTTCATTACTTGTCTGAGGGCGTACAACATCACAACCACTTCCCACCTTGTGGACCTCTGTGATGTTACTGTAATGGCAGCCAACTGGTGCACGTGCTAAACCTCACTATCCGACATCAAAGACGCTGGAGCCCAGGAGGTTTTTAGCCTCCTCTTCGATAGGTCCACCTCACCTGCTTCTGCTCCTCAGCCAGGCTGTCCCACATGGAGGCCACGATCTTGGACACCTCCCCGAAAGAGGCGTTGGGGTTCTGGCCCTTGATGGCCGCCTGGGTGTCCCTGAAGAACAGGGCGTACGCCGACACAGGCTTCTGGGGCTCGTTGGGGTCCTTCTTCTTCTTGCCTTTCTTGGCACCAGCAGGCGCCTGCGTCAGGGTGGCCGGCTTCCCCCCGCCTCGTCTAGAGACAACGGGGGAGGGGGAGGCCGACGTGGCGGTTGTGTGGGGGAGAATGTGGGCCAGGACGGAGGAGAGCGCCATGGGGGAATCCACCAGAACACTCTTCTGAATGACAGCGTACAGGAAGGGTGTGTGTGTGTGTGTGTGGGGGGGGGGGAAGCCTGATTAGATGGTGAAAGTAATAGTATTCAACAGTTCTTAACCCTCCCGCTGTCCTTGGCTTACTAATGCACTATGAACAGAGCCAACCGCGGAACGTCATGTCAGTGTTCAAAATAAATAGTGCACCGGGTCATTTGGACCCATAGGACAGCGGGAGGGTTAATGTGGCGCAGTATCACTTTCTGCCACTAGATTGCGTCTGCTCCCAAATACTATTACTTATAGAAAATAGTCTTTTGCTGCTATACAGTCTGCTATACAGTATTAATGTAAGCATTTGTGACCTCTCCTCATGCCAGGAGACTTACCCTGAAATCATCCATGTCTTCGTCCTGGAGAGAGCCAGCAGGGGACGCGGTGGCCGACAGCGGCTGGTCAGGAGAGCTGGGCCGGGCCAAAATGTTCCCGCCACCAAGACTCAGGCCCAGTTCGGACTGGTTGATGGTGCTCAGCTGACCTCCCAGAAGGCCGTGGCCAATGTCACCCAGCTGGACGTCGATGGTCATCGGGGAGGAGCTGCTAAAGTGGGAGCCATTGGAGGTTCCCAGTTCCTGCAATGGCAGTAGGAAAAGCATTGGCCAAATGTTGACACACACACTGTTGTCAGCATAGTGATACCATTCTGATCTTACAAGCTCAAATTCAACTGAAGAGTCTGATCAGTCTCCACCATAAAAAGCGATGAAGATGGGGCTGGCAGGAAATCCATTTGTTAAGTGTCGTGATGCCAAAAAGGATTTGAAAAAGGTATACGTTTTGTAATTAAGCTATCAATTAAATCATCTAACACCTAATTCTGATAGGCGTTCTTTGATGTTCTTTGAAATCTACCCCGGTCGTGCCAAATACATTGCGTTGTGTTCAAAAAAAATTCCATTTACATTACAGAAATAGGATTTTTCTTACGTTGTGTTAAAAAGAAATTCAATTTACATTACAAAAATAGGATTTTTCTTACAAAGACAGCAAGAGTCAATAGACATTATGGCTTAATTCTGTTGTTGAATACTGTTGATTAATGTGTATTATTATTATTATTATTATTATTATTATTATATCTGATGTTACACATTATGATTGGTTGAGATTATGTTGTCCAATCATGTGTAAGGAATAGATGTAAATAAATGTATTAGCACCACATTTAAGACAAACTATTTTGAATTGAGGGGTTCCAGATTAATATCAGGTATCACTATAACACAAGGCTACTCCATCACCAAACTATAGAACAATGTGAGAATAGGGAACGCAAATCCATACACTTGAATTAACAAATGTAAAATTCAACGGTAGTCAACTGTCAATTATCCCACTCACCAGAGCTGTAGAGCTGAGCAGGGCTCCACCTCCAGCCTGACTCAGTACAGCTAGATTGAGGTGCTCCAGGCCCTGGGGACCAGGGTTCACAAAATTGGAGGCAAAAGATGGGTCATTTGCCCCAACTACCAGGTTGCTAACAAGGCTGCCAGAACCTGAGGGGCCTCCACCACCTGCTGACAGTTCACTGAAGTGGGATACAACATCTCCAACCACGTTCAGGGCAGAGTCCGTGTCCAGTGAAATGGGAGGAATCTCAAATACTTCATCTCCTAGGCTCGGAGTATGGAATGTCTGCTAAATTGGGAGAAAGAATGGCGCAGCTGTAAATGATGCTTTGACATGTGGATGTCAATTTAGAAATAATACAAATATTATTTCGCGTAGAAATACTTTAGGTTTCACATCAAATCAATTAAGTATGCAATTAAGGGGTCTCACCTCAGCCGAAAGGAACGGATGACCCCCTCCAGTAATGCTGAGGTAACTGTCACCCCCTCCTGGAAACTGAACACGGTCTGATTGTTACAATTACAATGGTGGTAAACCGTGTGGTTATAAACCATTTTGACTATCTAGTAATTACCTTATTCTCCTGGTAAGCACCATAGGATTGCGTGTCTAAGAACCCAGAATCGACATTCTGGGCACAACCATCCGACAAGTCAGAGTAAAAGTTTAGATCCATTATTTAACTGATTCGATGTAAACACTGACAGGTTTTTACGAATAGGCTTGACAATACCGCAGTTCACCGCATAAGTAATTTCAGTTCACGCATCTGAAAGACAATGTACTATCCATTTAGCTAGCCAACCACCAGTAGGCTAGCAACTAACAAGCTAAATATGCTAGTCAGACTTGCTCCCGAATTGATGAGGAATTAAACAATGGCCAGCTGCTTCAGAGTTTATATTATCCAAATGATACAGTGATATCGCATTAGTTATTACATAACTAAGAAAACGGAGTCAGACCGAACCCCAAATCGAAAACTATAATCCATCGAGATAAGCTAGCAAGTTTGGCTACACTATTCATGCAAAAGCACCACAAGGGCTGGCTAGCTCTCACTACCAGACTAAACCAATCGATTGACTGATTCTCGTCTATCTGCGACGACATGATGAGAGTGGGACCAGATGGATGAGACCCATACATTGTGTAGCCTGAATCAAGCAGATAAACGAATTCTAAAACATTTAATCAATTTATTCAGGCGATGTTAAAACCACAGAACTTAAATCACTATTTGTTTAGTGTTTTAAGTTCATCTGTTCATCTGAACTATGAGTATGATGGTGAATAGTAAATAAGGTCTCTAGCTCACCCGCAAAAATAACTTTGAGTCAGAGTACAGTAATGGTTTTGTCTTACAGTGAAATTCACACCTCAAATACTACGATCAGCAACCATGACACTGCGTTCATATTAGTGCAACACCGAGGAAGCAACAATTTATCCGTTATTTATTAAACATTAAAATGTAATTTCTGAATGCAAAATATTCGTAGCCTAACATACTTTGAAAATATGTTCGTTTCAACAGTTTTCGCCACTACTTCTGTAAGATCGTAAAACGATTTCCGAAGTTATGTCAGATGCTCTGTGCAACTTGCGCGTGACAATATGCTGTTTCCTGGTCAAAAGTATTACATTTTTTCATACAATAAAATGTTAAATACTTGTATCTTCCATACCTCCATCGTCATTTGGTAAATGTGCTACATCAATCCACGTCCTATAATGGGTTTCGTAAAGTATTGGCTAAATTAACCAAAATATTTGTATAATACATTCCTTCCGGTTTCCTTTATTTCGGGAAATAACGTCACTAACCCACCACTCAAATGCATCGTGATGATGTATAGATTACTTATAAATATATTCAAAAAAAAAAAAAAAAAAAGCCTCAACACAATTGTTCCATCCAGTTCAATTATAAGGCATATACCTTAATAGGGATGATGTAGTAGTACATCTTCTCCCTGCATTTTACATTTGTAGTGTTCAGTGTACAAACGTAAACATGGGGTCTGGTCCACGGTCTAGATTAGTGGCGATTTCTATTGTACGGTATATCGGTTCTATGCAGTTCTAGAATATTCAAGATGGGCAAGAGTTTAAATATGTTTGTTTTAGGAAATAACCCCAATTCTAATTTCTAAACTACAAAACCTTACCCCTTGAGTTTAATGACAAAACCAAACCTCAAATACAGAGACTAGGTGACACATGTTCACTGTAGATTGCTGTTATTCATATCACAGACAGTTCATAAAACAAGAATAATTACTCATAGCTGTCTTTGCACCATAGCACACAATTGATCAGCTCTACATTATACATTATACTCCTCCTCCTACCACTGCCATCAGTAACTAATACAACCCCTTCCCCTTTTCCCTTCCCTCCCCTCCCAAATAATGAAAATATTATACATCCACATTTGATCCCTTGCAGTTCTTTGACTCAACTGGACACACATGTGGCCATAAGAGGTCAGATCCTGGGGATATGTGGGATCTGGGTTCAGGCTCTGTTCAGTACCAAGTCTGTCACCTTGTCCAGTTTAAGGAAAGCACTAGAGGGCCAGTGTTGAGGTTCTTAGATAAGAAAAAGGACAGCAAGAGCCCCCTTTTGGTCACGGCTGGGAATGCAATGGGATTCAGAGGAGTGGAGGAAGGGAGCCAAGTGTTTCAAGTTGTGAAATGACAGCTTGCCATGGTGCCATTTAGTCAGGACTTGATTGTGACAGTTGAGGACGATCGAGCAGAGAAAAACGGAGCTTCATTGTGAATTAGGCAAATGAAAACAACGGGTGCAAACCTGCTCCTTCCCTGGAAAATATCCCTAACATGAAACAAACCAATGAAAATAGCAACCAAAAACAACATGTTCAACCATAATCTGATACAAGTAGTGATAACAGTAAATGACAGGCATAACATGATTAATTTGTGGTGCAACGGAAGAGGGGAGGTTTTGGGGGGGGGCTGGTCTATGACGTGGAGGAGTGGTTGGTCAATCCTCGGAGCTGGATGAAGAGTCAGAGTCTTTTCGCGGCATGATGACATCGTCCAATAACGCCTCCTGATCCGAGCTGTCGTAGCCGCCCTGGGACAGGCTGTCCCCGCCCTCCATCTTTACGTCAAAGTCTGGGCTGGTGAGGAAGTGGTGAGTGCTCTCCAGGTCCTCCTCATCCATCATGTAGGCACCGTCGGAGACCAGGGTCTCCTCCTCCACTCTGCCCAGGAGGAGGGGGTCCTCCTCCTCCTCCACCCCCACCCCCACCTCTTCCCCGGTGGGCTGAGGAGCGTGGTGGTGGTGGTGGTGGTGGTGGTGACGGCGGCGGGCCTTCTTGGGGAGCGTGTGCTCCGACAGCAGCCGGTGGAAGAGGCTCTCGGGGAGGAAACCCTGTTGAGAGTTCACATTTAGCAGACGCTTTCATCCAAAGCCACTCATGTCAGTAATAGAGCAGGTCATGCACCAGCTGTGGTAAGCAACCAACAGTTGTGTCATCAGGTCATGAGGACTAACCTAACTACACATGATCTACTAATATACCAAACAGTTCCCAGACATAAATGCAGCCAAGTCAAGGCATTCCAATGACCGTCAGTCAAGGAAGCAGTCGCCTGTGAACGCAGATTTGATCAATCAAGAGTGACGGCAAACTTACAGAAGTGCGGATCGCTTCAGACCACTCGGGGGCTACAGCGTGGTCTGGGTTCTCCTCCAGGTGTTCCCTCAAGTCCTGCAGCATCGGGCAGAAGGCAGCTCCCACCTGGGGGCACGGCAACACCCATTCATTAGCGACAACTCTGGTGGGCACACTGTGTCATGGCTGTTTGGATATTTTAATGTTGTCCTCCGGGTCAAACTGGTGGCGCCATCTGGTGGCATAATAAGATATAAGAAGGGCAACAGGAGCTTCCGTCCGTTGTTACCCGCGCCTCACCTTTTTGCCCGTCCTCATATGAATAAGCTTGACCTTCTCGCTGCCTGTCAGGGCCTTGTCTGCCCTCTTCCTCCTCCTCTTCCTCTTGCTCCTGTTCACCAGAAGCTGGGGAGGTGCAGAAATGGCGGCGTGAAGAAAACGGTGGCAATAAATCACTGTACAAATGTAGACCACGCCGAGCCAGGGCTCTGCACTCACCTCCAGCATGTCTCCCTCCACTTCATAGTCCGGGTTCTCCTTCAGCCAGGTGGGCGGGTCCCTGCGGCGAGGGGTGCGCTCCATTGGGTCCTGGCCCAGCCCGTCCGGGTCCGACAACTGAGAGAGTGAGATGGACGGTGAAATCGACTGTAGGCGTGCGGGCGTGCCGTGAGAGTCAGTGAGTGAGTGTTAACTGAGGCTGCCTGTGCTCGAGGACGCATGTACCTCTTGGTCCTTGCGCCTCTTGCGACTGCTGCTCTCGCCCCCTGAACCATTGGGCATCAGAGCCTGCTTAGAGAAGGTCAGCTTCAAGCCCTCCTCCTGGCAGGGCGAGAGAGAGAGAGAGAGAGGGCGAGAGAGAGAGAGAGAGAGAGAGAGAGCGGGCGAGAGACAGCTCTTAGATAGCCATGACGGACAACACAGCACCTCTTTCTGCCTTGTTTGTTTGGATGGCACTAACAATTACAGCTTTTCTTTTGTGGTCTACTACTATCGTCATTTTAATACAAATGCATGGGAAAAATACCAAACTGTAACATGCTTTTGTACTGGACTGGTAGTAATTAGATCTTAAACTACATGAGAAAGCGTTGCCCTTCATGTCCATGTGGAGTCCTGACTTCAGGTCCTGACCGTATCACGCGACTCATGCTCTCACCTTGAGCAGCTTGACGGTGAACTCCCCGTCCTCTCCCTCGGCCGCACCCGGCATGCCGCTGGGCTTGCGCATGATGCGTGTGTAGCTCAGCTCGTCCCCGCCCAGCTCGTCCCCGCCCGGCGCCAGCTGGACGTCGGACATGTAGCGCCGCCCTGACGGCCACTGGCCGCTCAGCACCAGCGTGCATATGCTGTCCAGCCGGTTGATCAGCACGCGGTCCTGGGACAGAGAACGGCAGCAAGGGTCAGTCCGTCACTGTCACCCAAGTTAAGTGTCAAATGATATTCCAGAAATGATATGACCAGTGGGAACCCCCCCAAAGCTGGGCGCATGGCAGCAGTACCTTGGGCCAGTCCACACGCAGTGGGTCTGGAGGCCTGATATCATCTTGAGACTGACTGAGGGAGAGCAGGCTGTTCTCCTCGTCCCCGTCACACAGCTTCATACCTGCCGAGAGCGAGAGGAGAGAAAGAAGAGGCGCTGAGCAACGTGAGACGGCTGTGAGGCGCAGACTCAGCCACACTGCCCTCCCCCACCCGGGGCTACCGGCGCACCTCTCTGCCCCTCGGCGTCGCTCTCCGCGCTGTCGTCGGAGCTGCCCGACCTGTCGGAGGACGACGAGCCGGAGTCCGATTCCGAATCCGAGTCGGACGCCCCGTCGCCTCTCTCCGCCTTCCTGCTGCCGCCTTCCCCGACGCCGCCCCTCCCCCTGGCCCTCTTGAAGGCCCAGCCCCTGGCCTTGCTGTCCAGGGGGCCGAGGGGCGTGCTCTGGAGCGGGGCGCCCGCCGCCTCGGCCAGCGGGAGGGGGTCTCCCACCTCCGGCACCTCCTCCTTCACGCAGAGACCCTGCTCCTCCGCCTCCTCCACGTCCCCCCGCTCCTCCTCCTCCTCCCCAGCTTTCGGCTGGAGGAGGGGGGGTGTGGGGGGCCTGGGCGGGGGCAGGGTCTGCTGGGTGTCCAGGAAGTCCTGGCGGGCCTGGGCGAAGGAGAACTGCGGGTCGGCGAAGATGGAGAGCTCGGTGCGGCTGACGCCGTGCAGCGCCGCGCCCAGCATCAGCTGGCGGTCGTGCTCCGCCGGGCGCCACCAGGCCGGCAGCTCGGCGCTGGGCGGCGCCAGCGGCAGCCGCTCCTCCAGGGCGGGGTGGGGCAGCACGCGCTCCCGCAGCCGCCGCAGCAGGCTGATGCGGTACAGCGTGCGGGAGGCGCGCTCCTCTGTGATGGGCGCCAGGGACTGGGACAGCTCCGACTGGTCTGGGGGGGGGAGACAGAGGGGGGCGGTGTTAAACACATGCTTCTCACCATACCTGTACTGGGAGACTTTGCACTAAGGCTTAAAATGTGACGCTGCTCGTTCCCAGACCAGAGTAATCGATAGGTGGAGTCAGCGATTGTTGAGTAAATACACAAATTCAGTCAGTGTGGGTGCTGTAAAGATAATCTGGTGTTTCTACACAGCCCTGGCCCTGTAAATGGGAACAGGAAGTAGAGCAGACTGCACCACATAACACCATCCCAGCCTTGGCAATGCGTGTCCAATTTGAAAGGCGGGGCTTCTTAGGGAGCAGTGTTTTGATTTTGACAGTTCAAATATCAACAAGCTTTCTCTACCATCACTGACACCACCTTAAATATACAATAATAAATAATAAAATAAAACAACATAAAATGTCTTACTCCTTTAGCAGCCATATTGACTTCTTCTACGTGTGAAATGACTGCGATTGAGAGTCGTGTGCTTACTTTTGGCAGGGTGTTTTTTGCTGTGTCTAGACACCAGGGCACTGTCAGGCCCCACCGCACAGCTGTGCTCACCTTCCGGGCGGCCCTGTCGCAGGTGGCACACGCGCCGGCACATGGCCACGAAGGAGCGGAAGTAGCGGCTCAGGCTCTCGTCCGTCTTCTTGTCCAGGCGGGCGAAGGTGCGGAAGCGGGTCCAGTCGAAGTCGGGCTCGTCCGCCTCGGGGAGGCCCGGCTCCTTCTTCATCTTCTCCACGCCGAAGGTGGACACCACGCGGTAGAAGTCACACTCCTCCCTACGCGTCCACCTGGGAGCGGAGAGGATGGGGCTTCAGATCACACAGGCCACACTGACATGTACTCTGTTAATGCACACCGATATTATTACACAGAATAGAAACAAGGAAAATATAGAAGAAAAAAGGTAATCCAAAGAGAAAATATATTTCCACTACAGCTATAATGATTTAATAATCAACATAATAAGAGTAGAGTAAAGCTTCCAAACTGGTACCGTGCAGTGGAAAAAGACCCCCTTGTTACCAAGAGGAACTTGCATAGCCCTTGTGTTGTGGAGATATTCTCCATTCAAAGATACTGTAGGTCCAGTGACATGAGCTGGACTGGGTGTGCATGGGGCGATGGCAGATGGACTGCATTTATATATCCCCTTTTCAACCTTCTGGCTACTTCAAAGTGCTTTACAGTTTAGCCTCACACTCATACACCGATGGTGGGGTCAGCCATGCAGTTAGGGCTAGGTGGTCTCGCTCAGGAACACCTCCACACTTGAGGGGTTAGGTTGTGACGCACCTTAAGTGTCCACCCCCCTCCCCCGTGTACCTCTGCTGGCGTTCCTGGCGCGCGATCTCCTTCAGCTTGCTGGCCTGCTCGCAGCGCCTCCGCCGCCGGTCGCCCTTGGCCTCCGCCTCCATCTTCAGCTGCTCCTGCCGGTAGCTGCGCTGGTAGGCCGTGATCAGCCGCCGCAGCCGGGCCGTGAGTGACGAGCTGGTGGGCCACTCGCACGCGCCCGCCTGGCTGGGGGCCGGGGCGGGGGCGGGGGCCGGGCCTGCCTTGTCCTCCACGGTGATCTCCTCGTCCATGTTCCCAGACTCACCCTGGGAGGGAGAGATCTTTTACTATACCATCTTATTATGCGTCATTCCTTACTTCATTGAGTCAAAGTACACATGAATCTGTATGAAAAGTGCCTAGCCACTTTATGTGCAAGAAAGCTAAGGATCAAGGGCTTGTGCTAGGAAAGTAATCGTACCAATACATTCAAAGTAGAGCGTCTAAACAGTGTCCTGGATAGTAGGTCTCACCTCGTCATAAAGGTCTTTGGTGTGTCTCGCCGCCGGCTTGAACTCTGGGTCCTCAGAATACTTGTCGTAGTCTCCACTGCAGAGCACAATGAAGCAGCAAGGACGCGCCAATCATTTACCGGCAAATTCAGTCATTTCAGATCTATTCAAGCCTCTCACACAAACTATATGAGACGCAATTTCTTTCAGTGTCTTTTTTGCATTACTCACTCTTCTCCCAGTTCGCCATCACCAGTGTGCTGCTCAGCATCAATGGCCTTGTCGTCAGGGCGACCAGCCCGCTCCAGGAAGCAGAGGCATGAATCTGCCCTCATGGTGGTGTACATCTCATAGCCTGAAACGCAAGGCAGCAGTCAGGCTTAGGGCAGTCAGAAGCACCGGCCATTCTCCCAGCAGTATTTACAAATAAATAACTGAATGCATACAATCACACAGTCAAGCTGTGCTTCCTACGCGTGTGAAGACCCACCGTGTTTAAACACTCCGACGAGCAGCGAGCGGTCGGCCGCCGTGTCCCACCAGCCAGACGGCACCTCCTGTTGCTCCATTTCAGGCATCCAGATATCAATATCCCTAAAGGAGAACATATGCACAGGGATGTACCACAACCGCCAATGTTTGATTGTCGGGGGGGGCACATTTTGGATTAATTAAAACCTAAATTAAATTACATTTTAGCATTATGATAGGCATGAGTCCATTTCCTCAAACCCCATTGACCACTTTAACGGTCACTTATGTTCATCAAACTGCATAATTAATTTGTTGTCACGTGCCAAAGACATTCAACTGTTGCTACAGTAACCTGGCCTTAGTGTTACACAGAAACAGAACACTCACCTGACACCAGTGAAGCACAATGACAAAACAAATGGCGTATGTGAAGATTAGATGGACTTGGCCCAGGCCCAAAGATAGCTAACTAGCCTAACTGGAATCTTCTGGAATGTCTCCCGGGATATTTTAACGCACAGGAGGAACAATAGCATGACCAGTTATTTTCTACACAGTACAAATAAAAATGGTTAAAGTTTTCCCCTTCTGTATTCAATGATTAAGTTGTTTAATGGTTCACAAACCGTTCCTTCCTTCACAGAAATTATGCAAAGGTGCTTGCTACACTGGCCATCATACCTGAAGTCAGCTCCTCTTAGCACAGAGTCAGCCTGTTCCCCGATGACTTCCTGTTTCAAGTAGTAAAGCATGCGCACCCTCAGCAACACTCTGCAGGAACAAAGACAGCGTGTTAACACAACACAAAACACACACACACACACACGTAGCATGTTCACACAGCTAGCAGACTGACTTGTTGCACTGGTGTTTGAGGTGTTTGCGGTAGCTGTCATCCAGCAGCAAGGTGTCAGGGTTGTATTTGCGAATCCACTCCACCTTCTGGACGTCGAAAGTGCTCTGGGCCTTCACCCGCTTGCCCTTCCTGCCTCGTGGCACAGGGATGGACAGGCCTGGATGGAGAGAAGCAGCACCATTAGCCTACTATGAGATCATTAAAACTTAACACACAACAACCCACTTTCAACCCTCGAGTGAGGACAAGTGGAAGAGAAGCTCCCATTTCCCAGGATGTGTTTATTGAAAGTGCAGTACTGGGCAATCATTTGTCCCCTTCTGTCTCTACCAGAAGAGCTCTTCAGACCTCTGGACATCTCCAGCAGGATGTGTAATAAACCAATAATGGCCGCTGATTATTCTAACAAGGTGTGTCGGTGGTACTCGTTACAGTACCACGTGTAAGGGCTACCCTGGAGACGGAGGACATTTAGACAGCGCGGGTACATCCGCCTGCTCCGTACCAGAGTGGTTGAGCAGCGTCTGCGGCTCGCGGCCATTTTCCGGCGGCGTGATGAGCTCCCAGATGAAGCTCTTGATGTTCTCGTCGCCGCGGTAATGCAGCAGGCAGAAGACCAGGATGACGCGGCAGATGGTCTCCACGTCTCGCTCGCCCAGCCGCCGCTTGCACCTGGCGTGGGACAAGATGTCCCTCCAGCGCCCCCAGCTGGAGGAAAGACGGACACGGACATTTTAACAATCGGCGCCAATTTCTGCAGTTTCACGTGTTAGAAAGGAACAAGCCGAACACAGCCTGTGTTGAGGAGGTCGTTATCGTTTACGTTCGGTGAGGCTGAACAGGAAGGAGTTGGTTCACATTGCTAACAACAACAACGCAGCGATGCTTTACAGTGTTGTGCTTCAGATGCACATATGCATAAGATGGTGATAGAACAACATTTCGGTGCTGTAGCACACTAAACCTGTTGGTTGTCAACATTTGCACCCCAACAGGTTCCAAACATGAGCCATTACTTTTAATGCACGTCTTTGTGCGACACTCGCAGGAAACGTTCAGTTGGAAATGTTCAGTTAACCCTCCCGCTGTCCTATGGGTCAAAATGACCCGGTCACTCGCCAGTAGTGGGTGCCAACCACAACATGGACATGACATTCCGCGGTTGGCTCCCTCTGCTGGTAGTCTGCTGAACACCTTAGGACGGCGGGAGGGTTCAAAAAGTTAGCAAATGTAGCAAATGTCCAGTCCACTGAGGGAGGAGTAGCAAATACACAGGGAGAGGTGCTCCACCTTACCCGTAGACAAGCAGGTGTTTCTCCACCCTGAAGCAATCGGTGCGGCCATAGCCGTTTCCGCTGTGGCGGTCGGAGCGCCGGGAGGAGCGGGACTGCCTGGAGTTGGCAGGCGGGTATTCTTCGTCGCTGTCCATGTCGGAGAGCTCGCCCCCTTCCCCCCGCAGGCTGGAGTACTGACGTGTCTGTTTACGCACCCTGGGAGTGTCGATCACCAGGGTGTTCTGCAGGGGGCAGTAGAGGGTCACATTGGAGACAGCAGACACCGTGTATATATACAGCTTAGATGTGTTGGTGGACCTGTGCATTTCTCTTTTAGGACTTCTAGAGATTAAAGTAACACAATTCAAACATATGTATGCTTGCCTGCCAGTAATACTTCTTTTTGAAGAAGTTTTTATTTTTTGAATTATTATTATTATTATTATTATTATTATTATTATTATTATTATTATTATTATTATTATTATGATGACTAGTAATCAAAAGAAAAAGCTATAGCTAAGGCAAGATGCAACCTGTTTAAAAACACGACCTAAAGAGTCATCCATTCCTAAAGAATTATATTCTCTAATCATATGTATATAAAACAGCTATTGTCTAAATCACCTTTCTGTTCATGGAGTCAAAGTCAATATCGGCTTTCTTAGCCCACTTCTGCCAGAACTCGGGGTCGTCCAGGGCGATGTCGTTGCGGTTCTCAGAGGCCACAAAGCTGGCCTTGGAGAAGGTGGAGCCCTTGCCCTCGCTCTCGATGGTGATGGTGGTGGCACGCCGCTGCAGGATCTGGTCGATGTCCTCTTCGCAGAAGCGGCTGCCCTCGTCGTTCTCGTCCATGATGGCGGCGTAGGCCCCCTTCCTCAGCAGGTCCTCGATCTCCTTCTTGGAGAACTGCTGGATCTGGGGAGAGGAGACGGATCACACAAGTTTCACACAAGTGGTGCCGGGATTACTCTGCTTCCAAAGAGCAGTAGTTCTCAAACTCCAGATGGTTCACCAATGAATTAAATAAAATCTAAATTTCAATAATTTCATTGTTATGCTTTCAAGTTCTGCTTTCAAATAATTTTTAAATCAAGGTTTATTAGCTCCAGTTCATTTAATTCTGGACATTGCTCAAAAGGAAAACCTGTGCCAGAGTAAGCTCGTACAACAACCATCACTGCTGGTTAAAAATAATATCTAGTTTCATTACCTCCAATACAAGACACATACTTTCAGTAACTTTTGGGGTCATGGTCTACATGAGAACCAGTGGCACTGAGTGAGATCCGACTGCAACCAATTGAAAACAGCTGACCAATTGAAAACAGCTGACCGTTAGGCTCTCTCACCCCGTTGACACTGCTCTCCTTGTTGCCGCTCATGCTCTGCAGCACAGCACGGTCCAGGCCCAGCTTCAGACTGGCTTTGTCCAGCATCTCCCTCTCGTAGGAGTTCCTGGTGATGAGACGGTACAC
>JAODUG010000009.1:855355-868133 GCA_027564795.1 Aphredoderus sayanus
TCCCCAGACCCATCTCATCCGCCAGGATACAGTTTTGCCTAGGAACACACATTATGAAGCGTACTGAACAGATTGCTCCACAACGGAGGACGTACTTTGTAAACACAAAGGTGCCTCGGCAACATGTTTAGGATATTAACATGTTCAATCGGGGAGTCTCCCAGCAAGTCCAACCTAACGTATGAAACGGTATTATGGCCCCACAGTGTTATTCACTAAAGAAGGTTGAGTCACCAATTGTAAGCCAATATACTTTGTCAAATGCAATGAGTATCTCCTCAGAGTCTGCTAGCTGCCCGTTCTGTATGCGCACTGAATAGATAATCTAGTGTTTTGACATAGCCCTGGCTTTGTGTATGGCAAACCAAACAGCTGACTCCACCTTTAAGCATGAGCGTTATAAATACCTGTTATACCAGTTGAAGAGGAGCCAATTGACTCCTTCCAGCTGATACTCCCGCAGAACATTACCACTCTTGTACTCCTTGTAATCCTCAAGCTTCTTCCATGAACTGGCCGGGGGCCGTGGCTAAGCAGAGGACAAAGAATGGGTGATGGTTGAGATAAAGAAACTACAATCTCACAAGTGAAATCCTCAAAAGAATGACCCCTCCTGTCGCCCTGGTGTCAAAATGACCCACAAAAGGCAGCCTCGTGGTTCAACCCTAAGACAACAGGAGGGTTAATACTTAATAATATAACTACTAACCACCTAATTTTTACTTATTTGCGGATTAACCCACAAAAGACGTCTTCTCTAACCTAACCCTACGGCAACAGGAGGGTTAAAGGGTTTACCCAGAAAACAATAAGGGTTAAATGGTTTAACCAGAAAACAACAATAATAATAATAATAATAATAATAATAATAATAATAATAATAATAAGTACAAGATGCTAAGCCGCTTTAACCAAGCAGGGCTGTTGTATAAACAAGGCTGTTACAAGCATGTTGTGGCTGTTGGTGCTACAAGCTGCTTACCGTCCTCTTGAGGCGGGGCTGCCTGTTCTGGATCTTCTTGAACTCTTCCACCTTGCCCTCGTCCACATCTTCCTTCAGCTCCCAGGTGGCGTCTTCGTAGGGCAGAGAGCACCACTTCACAAGGTAGTAGATCACCGGCTGGGGAGCAAAGGCACCATGGGAAAGTTTACACACACACACACTATACATTTAATAATAGAAAAAAATACAGTTAAAATAATTAAAAAATAAAACCCAGCAACAGAAATTGGAATGAGGCTTCAGCAGACTGGACTCTCACCTCCCCATTGTCCTTGTCCACGCTGTGGGACACGTCCAGGATCCTGTCCACCTCCACGTAATCCGGGTTGAAGGGCTCCTCCTCCTGCATGAGAACAACAGTTAGGAGGCACATACCCAGCCACTGGAGGGCAACACAAATGGAATGGAGCCACAGTTTTGCGGGAAGGGGGAAAAAGGAAGCAGCGTGTCCCGAGATGCAAGATGCTGGGTCCTTCTCACCTCCTGGAAGAGGTTTCTCATCTGTGCGTGTTTAGCCTTGAACCTCTTGAGCTTTTGGTGGATCCTCTTGTCTTTCTCCAGCTGATCTAAACTGGCCCATTCACAGTGCATGTAGGAGCTGGGATGGGGGTGGGGAAGAGGGGGGCAAGCAGGTTTTAAACTGTGGCAATGTTTCCTCGAGAAAAAAGCTCGACAGACAGATCAAACCGATCAAACCACTTACTAGTTTTTGTATTTTACAAAGAATTCTTCTGCGTTGATGTACTGGCCAGGAGACACCTGGAACGGAGAGAGATGTTCAACATGATCATATCTTTAAATAATCCATATAAAAATCTATGAAGGGAAGTCATAAGATCTACCTCCTTCTTCATTATCCTCATGGACAGAACTTTATCTACAATAGCTGCATCTTCCTCACTGGGGTTTTCCTGCATGGAGGGGTAAAGGAAAATGTTACTTCTACACTACAGATGAAAAAACAACAACATGTTATTAAACTAAAATACTACATTAGAAACTAAAGTAGTTTTGGGCCTGGCTCCACTACACCATTGCTCTCAGCTCAACTCTCACTGAGATCATATTATGAAAAGTCTGGTCATTTTAGCATTTCCACAGCCACCCTGGATGGCGGGCCGATCAGTGCCCAGTGGGGGTGGGTAAATCCAATGACTGAAGTCCGTTTGTTTTCAAATGGTGGTAGAGCTAGGTGATGTGATACAAACAGAGCCGATTGGTTAAAGTCTGCTCCAATAGTCCATTACACCCAGCAGAAGGCAACGCGTCCAGACCCTATTCAACAAGGGAATATTGGGGCCTGGGTCTGGTGACACCAGGCTACCCTTCTGTGGGTTCCCCCACACGCCCCCTATCCTCACCACAAAGAACTGCATGCTGGGCTGCCCATCTGCGTCCAGCTCCACCTCCTGCTTCAGCATGTGCAGGTGTGCCGTCGCCACGCCGCTGATGGAGGCCACCGCCGCCGTGGTCGTCGTGGTTACGTCCACGTCCTCGCCCTCGTCCTCGTCGTCGGTTATCTTGATGTCCAGGTCCTCCGTGTATTTCTTCCGCTTCACCACGCGGTTGGAGCGCCTCTTCTGGCGGGAAGGGGAAGACCGAGTGAACGGGGAGGCCCAGCGCTACATACTAACAGTATCGGCCATTTAGTGTGACGTACTCTAAAATGGCGATCACATTACACTACAATATGTCACTGTGAGATATTGTAGTGTCATGTGATCAGAACTACATCATTGGGAAGTATGTGTATACCAACAGTATCAACCATTTGTGTGCAAGATATTGTAGGCTAGTATGTATCAGAACTAGGTCAACTAGGGAAGTGTGCATCCAATTCACATTACAACACTAAAACTCTCCCACAATGCTTTGGGCCTTGACATCACCGACAGTGAAACACAAACGTGTACTCTTAATGGGGAAAATGGTTCTATTCAACCATGACTGTCAATACATTGTATAATGTACCTTGGGGTTTTTTTCTACCTCAAAGACAGCACATAATACACACTAATTTACAGTCAGTACAGTTACAAACATTAAGGAGCATGTAGCTCCTTCATATTGCTGAAGGATGGTTACAGGTAGCCCAAAGCTTGTCGGGGTACATACTCATGGAAACGCATATCCTCTGTGTGCACACGTGTGTGAGTACCGTGGACAGGTCCTCTTCTGCAGCAGTGGGCGAGGCGGGGCTCAGCTCCCCGTCAGAGTGGTCAGAAGATGCATTCCTCTTCCTTTTCTTGGCCCCTACTAGAGTAATGGTGCTGGTGGAGGGATTGGGGGGGTAAAGATAGAAATAGGACAATTATTCATATTTAATTAGGCACACTGCTGCACAGTAAGAGATATGAGTTTCAGATACTATAACATTATCCCCCTTCATGTTACAAACCCATCTCCTGGCCCACCCGTTCCAACCCCATGACTGTAGACAGCACACGTGCAGCTCAGTCCTCACGTGAGCCAACCTACTTGGTCTTGGCCTTGCTCTTGCTCTTGTTGGCGGACCCCGGCGTGCACATGCCGCCGACCCCCCCGGGAGCGCCCAGCGGCCTGGCCTTCTTCTTGTCGGCACCCGTGCCCCCCCTGGCCCCGGCCGCCACGGGGCTCTTCTTCTTGCTCCCGCCGCCGGACTTCTTCTTGGCGGTGGGCGTGGTGGTCACCACGGTGACGGTGCCGCCGAGCTCGGCGGCAGCGTGGCTGGCGGGCAGCTCGTCCTGGTTCAGCACCCGGGGCAGGTTCTTCTCGCCGCGCGCCTTGGCCCGGGCGATGGCCTCCGCCACGATGCGGTTGGCCTTCTCCTGCTTGCAGAGGGTCTCCACACGCCGCACCGTCACCCCCTCGCCCGTCGCCTTGGTGATGCGGAAGGCCTGGGTGGCCCCGGCGGTGGTGCCGGAGGAGGAGGAGCCGGCCGCAGAGGCGTTGAGCACCTTCACCACGGAGACGGTGCCGCCGGCGGAGGTGGCTGTGCTCGTCTGGACACAGCGGAAACAGACGGGACATGCGTTTCTGAAGAGACCGGGCTTTATGCTCAGTCGCCCTTTTATACATTACTATAGCAGCACACAACTATTGTATATGTAAAGATATAGCGGAGTAATGGCAGAGAATGACATCACACTCCCTCTGTGTGTACTGTAATCCAAGCTTCTCTGTTCTTTGTGTTCATAGACTGGCCTGCTGTGCACTTGTGTGTGTGGCCCACAAAGCCATTTGTTTTGGTCTGAGATGCCCCTGTATGACACCTAGTGGCAGAAAGTCATACTGCCACCAACTATGAAGGAGGAATGCACCATTAGCTGTACAGAATTGGCAGGCCTACCTGTGGCTGCAGCAGCATTTTCAGTGGCACAGCGACTCTTTGTCCTCCTTGGCCCTGGGAGATCTGTACCACCTGTGGGCTGCCAGTGTTGCCTGTTCCCGAAACAAGCTGGTACTACAATAGAATAGGATCAATAGTGCTGTTACACGCAATTCTGAATGCTCACCAACACCCAAGTCTAAGGTCAACACTGCAAATATAGCAAATCAATTTTATGAAATAACAAATCCAGTTGACAATATTCACATTCATATGATCAAAATGTGCATTATATTATAAAAAAATAAAATGCAGCTTTAACACAAACCATCACATTTCAAACGTAAACTATTTTAGTTATGTAGGTTTAGTAGCCCGCTGTGTATACTGTGCCTTTGTTCTATTTTTTACTATAAATAGAACATTTTAAAAGGCAAATGTACAACACCGGTTACAGGTGTTTTTCCCTTTAATAACATCAATGTCACAACTGCTGATTCCTATAGCCAGTCATGATGGTTATTCTGCACAGGTGCATGGGCAAAATGACGACCTGTATCATATACAGTAGCATTACATTGTATTCCTTTTTTAAAAGGGGATAATTATTCATGCAAAACAAATACAATCTCTTGTAATAAGGATATGCCACAATTCATAACACTGTGCAACAACAATGTATATGATGTTATTTATATTAACATCAGTACAATCGCCAAGCCTACACAAATTACGCACTTGCTATGGATCACCTTAGGTAAGCTGTACAAGTTACCCATTCAACCTGAATTGTAGTGGTTCAGCTTATGCAAGCTGAACCAGCTATCAAAGTGGAGTATAACATCATTCAGAGCAATACATCAGAACACTGGTATTAACCGGTGCAGTTGGACAACAGCAGTGGATCCCACTGAAGAAACCATCAATCCCTCCAAAATACAACCATCTCCTCTGACGCACCTTGACCCCGCCCTGCTGGTTGGGCTGCTGCTGCACCTGCAGCTGGATGGTGAGCACCTTGGGCTGGCCCCCGGCCTGCCCCGCCGCCCGCGCCTGCTGGGTGAGCGCTGCCAGCTGGCTGCCCTGGAGCACCAGCTTGCCCCCGGGCAGCTGCCCCAGCACCAGCTTGGCCTGGCCGTGCTGCTGCTGCTGCTGCGAAGCCTGCACCTGCTGCTGGCCCGTGGCTGTGCCGGCATGGGAGGGTTGCTGGAGGACCAGGGTGATGCGCTTGGCCTCGCCTCCCTGGGGGGAGGGGGGCAAGGAGGGGAGGGGAGATACACAGGGCATTGTCACATAAGACGGGATAAAGTTACGGTAACCGAGACACTGCGCGTCTCACCTGTTAAGCTACGCCAACAGACGCCCGGGGAGCCAGTGTTCTACCAGCGGACGCGCGACCCAATCAAACGTTAGTAGCGGGAGGCAGCTTGCTGATTGGCACGGAGCACCGGGTGGATCCTTCACGGAGAAGGCCATCCCATAATTCCGACTGACAATTGTTTGACAAACGCAGACAGCGAGGGGTTTTTAACCGATCAGCTATTTGTTAGCCGCTTGACTTCTCAAACGTGTCATAAGACAAAGATAGGTCGTTGGAGCCCCTTATGAAAAGCGAAGGAGTCGTGGCTGTGAGAGGACGACGCACAGCCACGTGTAAACGCCACAAGGGCCGCGCTCTCTATCGGTGGAGCGCCGCCTTCCTGTCAGCAAGCCATTGGCGCTGTTACACAACGTTACGCAGCTCCGGCGTTGTGCAGCCAAGCAGAGCGAGGATGATGACGCAACACCGGCTCCAAATGCAATGCACTGATGAGTGTGAAGTAGCGCTGCTCGTTTAGTGAACACACACTTGGCCGTTGGAACGGCAAATAAAAAGGCAAATAAAGACGTTTCATTAGTAGTGAAAGGCTTGAACACACAGGATGATTTGTGATTTCGGCCCCCTGGTGGTAAAGGAGAAAAACTGCGTTGGTCCTCACCAACATCAGAGTTGCCCATCCCTGCGATACACCCTGGGCGCTGCCCGCGGGGGTGGTGCTGACCTGTGTCTGGCCCTGCATGGCCGGCTGGAGCTGCACGTGGGCCTGGGCCTGGGGCTGGAGCTGGAGCTGTGCCGTCTGTCCTTGGGGCTGGATCTGCACGTGGCCCTGGGCCTGGGCCTGGGTTAGCTGCGCTGGGATCTGCACCTGTACTTGCTGGCTCTGCGGCTGCTGCACCTGCTGGGGCATGGAGGTCAGTAGGACTTGTTTCACCAGACCGTTGGGAGACTGCACCAGCCTCTGCACTCCGCCAGCACCCACCTTGACTTGAGCCTGGCCCGGGGCGGCCTGGTTCAAGACCGTGCCCCCGGGCAGTATGGACATGCCCGGCCTGAGGGCGGTGCCCGACAGCAGGTGTATGACCTTGCCGCCGGCGGCCCCCGCGGCCCCTGACACAGTCTGCAGCACCTGGGCTTGCCCCTGGGGGCCTTTGAGGATGACTATCTTGCCCCTGCCCTGCTGGGTGAGGGCGGCCAGCTGCTGGGGGGTGATCTGGTGGGTGATCTGCGTGAGCTGCTGGGTGGTGGCGGCGGTGGTGGTGGTGGTGCCTACGCAGCCGGCCGCGGACGTGACCGTGAGGGGGGAGCCCAGGAGGATGGTGCCGGCACCGCTGCTGACGGCCTGGACTGTGGCTACCGTCTCCACTGGGGGCGGGGCGGCTGCTATGGTAACGGTCTGGGAGACCATCACCGGCTGCTGCATGGCCACTTGGATGGGGACGGGGTCCGGGAGGGCGGGCGCTGCCTCGGGGACGCCCAGGCCCGGGGTTACCGTAAGCTCCGGGGTGGACTCAGAGTCAGAGGGGGGGTCCACCTGACCCAGGGCCAGCTTCAGGGCCTCCTCCACGGGGTCGGAGGAGCCCTGAGAGAAGGAGTCGTCAGGCAGGGCGTCCAGGTTGAATAAGGGGGTGTCCTCAAATAGGTCCATGATGGGATCGGCCATTGTGCCACCTCCACACAGGGAGATGGGCACAACCCAAAAGTCTCTCCGAGCGGAACGTTCTTTGTTCGGTGTTCTCAGCAAAGGTGAAGACAACTGAAAACGCACAAATAAAAGAAAAAAAGAAGAAAAAGAAACTTACAAGAAGGGCCAAATGTCTGTTTGAGGCTTCAGTACAGCTTAAATGTAGGCTTTATCTTCAATGACCAAAATATAAAAATAAAAAAGGGACACCTATAATGAAGAAAAAATATACTGTAGACTGGAAAAGAGAATGCTTTATGGCAATCTTGTAGGCCTCCTCTTTCTTGCCTTTTCAACTGCTAGATTTCTTGAGTGCATGTCCGTGCACGATTTTAATCATTGAAGTTTTGTTCCTAAAAACAGAGGAAATATAGTTAGTAAACAGCATCAATTGAAACAATTCTAGTTAAGAAAACAATTACAGTAGCTGCTGGAGAGAACTATGGAAATAATTTGTCAGGTCGTAAACTAACATTTAATTAAAGTACATGGCACGTAAATCATGCTATTGTATGTGACTGCAAATTGTCTTAGTTGTTATATGTCTAGTATAACTAATGTATCACGTGTGTATACCGGTAGCTTGTTCAGAAACGAAAGACATGTAACGCACAAGTTTCTTGCAATGATGAAGGGGTGTTCGATTTCTGTATAAGCAGTCAATGAATGGCAACAGTTTATAGTGGGGTCGGATGAGGAGAATGCCACTGCGATAGATGACTCCTCTTTGGTCGTGTTGCAGTCTTTCTCACAAAACCCTCGGTTAGCATTAGCTCGTACTAGCAATAAAAACCTACTGTAAAGCCACCATGAGTCCAAATGTTAAAGTATACCAGTATATACGGTCGATGGGATATCCAGAGTGAATAACTAACCTATCTGTCACTGACTATAAACCATTCAGTCATCTGGACTCCTTCAATCTCATCAACAAACCGGACCAAACCAAAGCAACGTGCCACAATAACCATTGCCCGTCAACGTTCAGACGGGTTAGGCCGCAATACTGTTTGGGTTGGCTTACGTCTGTTTTTCAGCTAAAATATTTCCAAATAACCATCCTATTAACTACCCTTACTCTCTCAGTTACATTTTCGGGGTGCTAAATTTACCTTTGCATCGACACACATGGCTTTCTCCGTCTCACAACACTGTACGATTACAGGAAACGGCCAGCGAAGAGCAGGAACTAACATTCTTGCCAGAGAAAGCGTAGAAAGCGTGCCTCTCGAATATGGTCTGACTCTCATTGGTCCATATGCCCCATAGCCGGTAACATACAAACGTTTTATTGGTCAGAACAGCTTTCTGTCACATTATATGGCCATAGCTAGGCGGGATATATGCAATAGGCATAGTTAGTTTGAGACAACAATAAATGCGGCCTAACTGATAATTTGGCTCAGTGGTCCTCATTGGTGATATTTCACAAGCACGGCGCGCACTCAACCAATATTTCCTCTATATTCATCAAACAGACAGAAGAAAACCAATCTAACAACAACAGATTTATCCATTTACATATCGAAATGCACTGCGTTCATTTTCCATTCTCCTTGTATTATTATTGATTGTTGCTGAATGACCTTTAGGCTATAGGCTATATGCTACGTTTAGTGGAATTGTGAAGATGTGATATGCCATTTACCAAAAATGCCACCCCTATTCATTTTTCAAGAATAAATATATATTTGCATTGTTATTCCTGGTGTTTACAGGTAATTGTTATGGCCATGGCTATCTTGACAAACCAGGGGGTATGATGAGGTGGTGGCAGTGTAAATGTAACAATTATTATAATTAGGCTAATTTCTCTAATCAAAATTCATATTTTAGACCAATTCATAATTTCGTTAGTACACAAATATGATTGCTTGAGGTTGGATTGGAACTTGTGCCCAAGGTACATATTGTATTTATTGTTAACAATCAGCAGCAAGGGAAAATGTTAATCTGTTTTCAGTATTTCAGTATGGTGGTTTAACAAGTAAGCTATGTGCTACAAAAAAGGTATAGTGATGTAGCCTAATCATCTCAAATCACATGGATTATAAAAAAACACATGAACATAAACTGTACAGTATACAATAGGCTACACACTACAGGTATCCACAAAAATTAAATCCCTGACTGACATGTAATTAGACACAACAGGTCCAACATTTTCTCCACACAAGAATTGAATCGGTCTAAGCTTCATGTATTATGTTAAGACACAGAGAGGGAGTGAGAGAGAGGAAGGGGAAGGGGGGGGGGGGAGCAAGGAGGGAGAGAGAGAGTGATGCTGATCACGGAAGCGTATATGACTGGATGTGACAGCGCACCACACTTTATCCATGGCAGTCCTATGGACTACGACGGTTTTTCGCCAAAGGCTCCATCTGTCTGTGGCCCTGCAAGGAGTATCCGCTATTCACGACTCTTACATTCTGCCCCATGCTGGTGTACGGCCTATGCCAGCTCAGTTGGCCAGAGCTATATTTACAAACAGCTGCCATTGTACTTGGTGAACTGGCATATGGGGAATGCTATCAATAGGGATTTAGAACCAATATCCAGTCACAGCATAAAATTGCTAATTAGTACTGTACTAAGTAGAGACTAGGTTGCAAACAAAACACACACATTTGTTAGAATATCTGTATTTGTTTTCTGTTCAGTTTATTTAGATACAAATCTGATTGTTAATGTAAAATTGCTGCAGGGAAGTAACAAGCAAATTAGTGATGTATCACTCAGGACACTGCATGACAAATACAGGTGGGAAGACAAACAAATGTCATAGGTGACACTGGAGTATAATTCAAACATTATGAAGAAACCAAGGCTCTTCCTTAATCATTGCACATAAGCCAACATTGCACATGGATATTTAATAAATATATTATTATTATTATTATTATTATTATTATTATTATTTACAATAATATACTGTATGACTACTCGGAAAAAAAGATCCATACTTTTTTCATTAAATATGTTTTTCCTCTGTTCATAGATTATTTGATCTTTGATTTGTTTTACTCTTTTAAGAACATATACTCGGACATACTGACCATGACGCTAAACATTCGAGCCTTCCCTATCACCAACTACATGCACTCCTTGTTCTCATTCAGTTTTTCATTCCTACACTGTAAAAAATTGTCTGTTGATTTTATCATTAAAGTGATAATGAACTATTCACTGGCCGCATGCTAACATTTAGAATTACAAATACCTTTTTGCTGTAATTGACAATTGATTGAATCTATCAGTTAGTTATACCTCCCTAGCTTGCCAATATAGTGACCATGACAAATCTGATGCTGAACAGCTAAGGCAACAAGGTAAATTGATTTAACAGATTATTTTTTACAGCGTATCTCTTGTTCTCTCCAGTCGCCAACACGTGCTCACTGATTCATTACATTTCTCCCTTCCACCACCCTGCCCACCCTTCAACTGGCCCCAATCCCGTCCGCATCACAAAGGGAAGACGAGGAACCCAGAGAAGGTGGAGTACTTCCAGCCTCCCATCAGATTGCCTCTCTCCAGCTTCAGGTAGGCCTTATCACCCCTCTCCATGATCACCAGGCCAGCATTGGTAGCAGCCTCTCTGGTCACGTCCTGGTCTCCGGCGAAGGCTGAGATCATAGGCCAGCCATTCAGCATCAGGCTAACCTGAGAGTCGAGACAGAGAGAGAGAGAGAGAGAGAGAGAGAGAGAGATATGGTTAAGGTTTGTGAATGGCTATGTGCTGGTCCATGGCTCATGCTGCAGCAGTATCCTACCTGAATTGTCTGCCTGTTGTAGGCCTTGACAACATGAAAGTTGAAACTGTAGACGCCTCTCCTTGGTGCCAGGAAGACGCTGCTCTCCTGATCAAAATGGTTGCCCACATTCACCAGGATCTAATCCAAATATGCGAAGAACAAAATTGTGATTTATTTGGGTTTTGAGAGGTGTGTGGCTACTCTCACTCAAAATTTCTTAAAGGTGCACTAAGTAATGTTTTAAACTTTGTGTACACTATAAAAATGAACATGTTTTTTTTTAAATTGTGTTCAAACTATGTACATTTATTTGAGATGAAGGTTGAGCTTGCTTTCACAGGTACATAATCGACTTTTTAAGATAAATAGAACAATTCAAGTAGCTGGTCCCCCTAGTACTAGCGGCTGCATCCACCACTAGGTGGCAGTATAAACTCTACAAATGTCTTGCTTTTCAGGGGATAAAAGCGTTTTCTTCTTTGAGTTTTTCTCTTTTATTTAATTATAGATTTTGCATACCAAGTAAGCAGGCATCACTTAACTCAGGGATGCAAAATAGCACAAGTTAATTAAACCCAGTCAACCTTTTATTTTCATACTTACATGATCAAAGTAGATGATCATGGTGCGGTTGCTCATGTCTGTGGGCTCGTGGTTGGTCTGGCGGGTGGCGGAAAAAGCCACCCTGCCTGTGCCGGAGCGGACTGACATGCCCAGGGCGTTTCCCGCAGGCTCAGACGACGGAGTGGAATCACACACTACCAAGCATTTGCCCTCCAGTACAATGGGTTCCGTGTCATTCTGTGCTCTGGACCCCAGCGGCCCACAGAACAGCAACGTGGTCAGTAATACCACGAGGTCCGAGGTGCTAATACACATGGCTGGCCCTGCAATGTTGAGTTGTCGTTTGTTTCCTTTGAGTAAATCTGCCACTGAAGAGAGTCACTGTGTAAACCCTGAGATGTAAATAAACATGTTACAGTCAAAGACAAGTCATAGAATCATACTGTGTCTAAAGCTGAATGACTGAGTTCACCTTTGATCACAGCTAAGATTTGGGGTCAAGGATAGAAAAGTAACAACTAGTAATAACCTCCTTACAGTCAGTTATTCTGCAGAAATAGTGCAAACAAATTAACAAGCATCTACTAAGTAAAATAAGAAATGATTAGCTATTAAGCAGATATTCAATATTTTATTTGTTGTTTCACACATTATCTATTCATGTGGTCCTGCATTTTCTGCACCTCCACAGTGGACTCATGTGCTGGCTGGTGACTATCAGTAGGGGGCAGCACAACGAGGACAAATCAACGTCTGGGTGAAGCTACCTCAGCAAACAAGACCTGGGAGGGAAAGAGAGAGCGAGACAGCAGAGGAACAGCCAGGGAGGTGGTGGGTGGACCAAGGAGAGAAGCCAAAAAGTTAGGTCACATAAAAATCTACGAGGGAACCTATGAGAGTTGATGACGGGGATGGTGGGTGTGAGCTGTTCGTGTGTGTGTGTGTGTGTGGGTGGGGGTGGGGGGGATTATGTAGAGCGATATAGTGATGAGGTAAGGCTCTGGACCTGTGTCAGGGGAAGGATGTTGGATCCACAAGGGGGGCGAGAAAAGCAAAAGAGAGTGGGAGAACATCTCCGCTGAGTGACCATCTGTCTTTCACGGGGTGGGGGGGGGGGGGGGGGGGGGGGGGGGGGGGGGGGGGGGGG
>JAODUG010000009.1:888997-898997 GCA_027564795.1 Aphredoderus sayanus
TATATAGTATATTTTCTTCAGTCCTTCAAGTACATTTATTTTATATTAGATTTGAACTTAACAGGTGAAGTGGAATTGGTCCGTCCTTTAACAATTTAGTTAAATCTTATAGAAAGTATACCACAGCTACCTGCTGCTGCTGCGGTACTGTACTGTACGTTTCGACTGTGGAGATGCTGATGATAGCTTCCTCTCTGGCTGGTCTACACACAGTAAGCATGTCATCTTCGGGTGTTTCGTCTGTTCAGACAACAGTATTTCTGTGCTTTTGAGCATATCTTCTTTTACTCATGGCCAGCGGGTAGTGGTGCAGTAAGTTAAACCTCAGTCTCTGACACCACAAAGGAGGCTCTGGTGATGTCTCTACCGTCATCTAGCCAAACGTAATGATTAGCATTTTTGCATTAGCATGGTGCGTTCAAGAGGCGTAATGGCGTAGTGGTGCACGTACGATACAATAAAAGCCATTGTTGCCAGATTCAGGGATTTTGGGACTCTTTAGCCCATTTATTTATTTGGAAGTGGATGAAGATCTGTTATGTTTCCTACATTACGGGATTTCTTTACATGGCAGTTGAAACATGGGGCTCTCAATGAGCGCCCTGCGGGGGTTTCCCAGCCAACACTGCTTTATAATAATAATAATAATAATAATAATAAACTTTATTTGTATAGCACCTTTCATACACACTGTGCAACTCAAAGTGCTTAAGACACTGTGTGAGCGGTGCATGCTACAACACAAGCACGTAGCATGAGGCATTTCTTGTATATTCATAAGCGCGCTCTATTGCCTCCAAGACAGCAACATGTTTCTGTTGACATACTGTGCGCGCGCCTACACACACACACACACACACACACACACACACACACGCACCAACATGCACGTGCTGTACTGTACTGTTTCAAACCAAAGCGCGTACATACATTTACATTGCATTACAAGTGATTATCCTCTCATCTCCATCCCACACCACTTGCACATTTCTACAACAGGAGTTCACATACAAACACCCCCGACAACCTAATAAGCAAACTAATAAGAAAAACAGTATCATCACCATCAGACCAACAAAGCTGCGAAGGCCGCCCAATCCCTTTCATTAATGTACGCTCCCCACAAACACAAATACACAAACATGAATTCATTCATTCATTCATTCATCCGAAGAGCATGTTGTGCCGATGGTGGCACCGTGTGGCATATATGTGGGCGAGTTGCCCTTTGAATGTACAGCGGTGAGTTAAGCCTCTAGTGGCCTTTTCCCGTTTCGGCTCCCGCGGCTACAAATGTGATGTGAGGTGTTCGCCGTCGGAGAAGGGCCGCAGAGGCAATAACACAGGTGTGTGCGCGCGCATGCACGCTCACAGAAACCCCGACGAGTTACCACACACACTCCCTCTCTCTCTCTGTGTGCATCAGCTGATTATGATAATCAAAAGAGAGATTTGCATACTGCGGGGCTAAGAGCACAGTTTTGTCCTGAATAATGTATTGGAAAAGAACAGTGGCAGGGATGTATTGAGCAGCTTATGGTGCTAAGGAAAAGTATAATAATGATGAATAATGCATGTTCTATTAGGATGTGGGTGTTGGCTGTACAGTATTTGTGTGTGTGTGTCTTTACTGCATTCATGTACTTTGACTGACTGTGTGCGTGTGTGTGTGTGTGTAAAACACAGTGTACCCTCAAGAGACGGACTGAATTAGATCAAACACGCACAGGACAAGTCGTCCACACCACTGCCAAATTAAAGAGGCAATCGACGCTAAACCGCAGAGGCTGAATCCATGTCTTATCGACACTAAACAATTAGCCGCCGGTTCATCGTGACGTGTTCGGTGCAGCCGTTGCCCATAGTTAAACAGACAGGCGGAGAGCAGCCTGTGTTCAATAGCGTTTGACATTTTTGCCGCGTTTGAAAGGAGCTATTTTTTTTTTTTTTTTTTTTCTATACCCCTCCTACATTTTCCTGTGTGGCTGGGTTTGATTGAAATTGAGGCCTTGTCTGGTTTCAGAAGCTTAAAGCTCTTCTCGGAGGGTGGGCTCCTTTCTGTTTCTGAGCAGGTCTATTGCGATAAGTGTTACTATGCATAATTTGTGTGTGTGTCTGTGTGTGTGTGTGTCTGTGTGTGTGTTGCGTTGATGCTTTGGGCCATGTATTTGTGTATGTTTGTGTTTCTGCATCAATTCTTTGAGGGAATGACTATAAAAGTGAAGTAGAGTGAGTGTACAGTAAATCTTGGGATAATACTGTATTATTACTTCTAACTTGTTTTAACCTACTTTTATGCCAGAGACGGTATCAAACCACAACATAAAATTGATTTGAAGGAGAGATTTAACCAGCGGAAAGGATTTAGAAGTCAATTGAGACTACTTTTGTATGACATTATCTGATATGTTGTGGCACATTAAACCCCACCTATCTGGGATTACAAATGCATTTAAACAAGCTAAGAGTGTTTTTTTACAACTACAGTTCTACACCAGGTGTGTGTGGACATACCTACAGTGTACTTTGGCATGCCTGTCTGTGGGGGTCTGTGTGCGTTGACTTCAAGTGCCACATCAAAGTGCCACTGAATAGGATAATATAAAACAGCATTCATTTGCAAGCTAGCACTGATATAAAGTACATACAGTATAGACTAAAAAAGAACCCTCAAATGAAGTTGCCAAAGCCATATCCAGCCTTCAACACCTTCAACATCAGTCAGCTGGGTTAACTACTGCCACACATACTGCATCTGAGTGTGTCTTAGTCTACAATATGGTTAATTTATCAGACTAACTAGTGACCTGTTAAAGTCAGGGGTAAACAACACTCATCATAGCATAATACCTTGGTTCACAATACAGCGCAGGTTCATGTTTCAAGCGTATTATAGCATAATAACAGGTTAATGTAGCCCAACTAAATCTAATAAGTCAAACTTTCTCTTGGGATAAGTGAGGCCCCTTAGGGGCCTTAGCATGGGGCCTAACTTAGCCTAAAGGGAACAACATTGGCAGCCATCGAAAAATAGGCCAACCGAAAAAGAAAAATATTATACTCGCACTATAAAAATCGGGAAAGATTTATTATTACAGAGAAGTTCTTTTTATTGGGCGATATCTTTTCTCTCCAGCACTTCAGGCACCAAAGCTTCCAGAAACCAAAACAGTTACCCCTGTAGCCCCATATACACTGTGTGTGTGTGTGTGTGTGTGTGTGTGTGTGTGTGTGTGTGTGAAAGACAATTCTTGTGTGTCTTTGCAAGTGTGTCTGTGTTAAAGCGTGTGATTGCTATGTGACTAGATCTCTGTATATGCAAGTGTATGTGTGTGTGTGTGTGTGTGTGTATAAGCCAATTCTTGAGTGTCTGTGTTAAAGCGTGTAATTGCTATGTTACTGCTATGACTACAGCGCTGTATATGCAGGTGTGTGTGTGTGTGCATGTGCGTGCGTGTGCGTATATGAGCGTTTAAAGCCCTCTCCCTCAGTGGCCAGATGGGCATCCAGTGTTCTCCAGATGGGAGTGCATGAGCAGGCATCTGACAACGGCCCATGGAGCTGTTGACTGTAATTATTAGTCAGTGTGTGGATGTTGGCCCACGCTCTGCTCTGTTAACACTGCAGACTCCTGGCTCTGACTGTGGCCTGTTCCTTCACTCTCCAGGTCAGCTCCTCACCTGCCCAGTGCCTCCCTCTCTCTCTCTCTCTCTCTCTCTCTCACACACACACTCTCACACACACACACGTGTACACACACACACTCATAAATAGCTGTAGTCACACCTTGGCTCTTTGTCAAGTGTATGGGTTGCGCCAAGTAAGGGCAGTCAGGGCAGTTAAGATCCCAGATCCATTACACACACACGGATGCTCAAATCCCTTTTAACACACACACACACACACACACACACACACACACACACACAGGAGGTGTATTGGCCACAGGACATGTTTTCACATCCAGCAGTGTCTCTGGGCTCACACCGACCTGTCCCAGCCTTATCCCCCGATCAGGCTACTACTTCAGAGGCTTCTGTGTGTGTGTGTGTGGGGTCTCATCCCAAATCGATTGGCAGGTCCCCATACACCCCCAAACTCACACACACACACACATCCATACTGTACACACCCAGATACACTCCCTCATGCTGATATGAAAGCACCTGGCCCAGGCCCAGCCCAGCGGTCAGACCTCCAGCCTACCTTGTGCAAGAATCTGATTGGCTGCGGGGGGCCCCAGCGCAGGGCGGTGGCTTGGCGGTTTCCTTTGATGCCGGGGCACAGAAGACAGACAGGTTCCCTCTCTGCCCCGCCTCCCTGCGGGGGTGGAGTGTATCTTTGCCTTTCATTGTGCTCCCCGGTGTTTGTGCTTTATTGTGGGTGGGTGGGCGATCCCTCACTTCCTGTTTCCAGGGGTGGATCGACACAACCAGCGTGGTTGCTTAGCGATACGAGTGCTTATTTGTTTAGTTAATATCCTCTTAGCGACGGTTGTACAGTCAACCGTTTTACCGCGCGTCGTAAATATTTACAGTGCTGCTGTAACCTCCCCTGTTTTAGCCGTCCCCCCCCACACACACACTCTAAGGCATGCGTCGTGTTTATAATATTGCTATTCATTAGTCTAATGCAAAGCGATAAAAAAGAAAAAGAAATTCTTGAATATCTCTGTATTCTGTGATTTATTGCGGGTCTGGGTTCTTCAAGTGATTTAGAGGTTGGCTTAGTGCTTTCCCTTTGACTTCCTGATTTACGGTTATTGCAAAAATGTGAAATTGAGTATATAAGTATAAGCATATTACCTTATGATAATATAAGTAATTGAAAAGATTTAGAGGTCTAGAGAGGCTGGATGTAGCATACACAGCAAGGCGCCTCTGAAGGGCGAGAAAATGACATCTTATCAGACTGAAATCGCTCTCCCCAGAAAGGCGAGAGCGAATATTTGGCTTCTGTGGCCACTAGCTTAATATTGTTTGGCGCTCGTTATTTTTGATAATATATCAAAAAAGGTTATCAAATATATGAGTTATGAAATGTCATATTATTCATAATAAATGAGGATGAAATGAGGCTGAAATATGGCGATGGCCCATCGTGTGGTAATATTGTGTGTGTTGGGATATCTCCCCGCGACGTATTTCATTGGCGTTATCGCTCAGACGGCGGTTAGCTGAAGGACCTTATAAAGCCCGCGCTACATCTGTAACCGTAAAATATGCAGCGCCGTAAAATCATGATGAATAAATGTTGAGCTTCATTGTTCATAATTTTCCTGTCAGTCGTCGCCGAGGGCTCAGGTGGTGGTTAGGGGGTGTTGGGGGGAGGGGGGGTGGGGGGGGGGGTCAACTGTAAATGGATGTGATCTCTCTGGGCGGGGCCCTCACACTTCAGAGGTGCTCTGAGCGGGTCTTTCATTAAACACACACACACACACACACGCACGTGCGCGCGCGGGCATACAACACACACGCGCGCACACACACGCACACATACGCGCCACTGTGTTAATGAAGGACGGGGCTTCATTAAGAGGCTCGTTAAGTCCCCTCGTTAAGCCGGGAGGCCGTTATGACTGTGACTGTTAATGGCTCAGCGATAGAATGCGTAGAAGCAGAAACCCGGCTCTCCCGGTGGCCCAGGCCAGCCGGCTCGTTTTGGCCGATTGCTCGGCGAGTCATTTAAGACGGAAGATGAGTTCAACCCTAAATCAGAGGGGGTCAAGATGTCTCCCCCGTAAATGAGTTTTTTGCTCGCTCGGATGCGGCATTGATGCAATATATAATTACTCGTAAAAGATGCAAACCGGTGGTTACATGGCAGGCCCAGGCGGATGCTAGGCTAGAGGGCGTCACAGCGCGACCTAGTTCTGTGCTATCACAGCAAATATGTATTCAAATATTCTGCTATTTAAGAAGCTGATCACTTGGCGTTATAATTAAAACCCTCTTCAGTCGAAGGGCATAGCAAAGACCTTTTTTATGTTGTTGCTGGTTAATGTGCTTTTTAAGCCCCACTAACTAGCCTAACACACACTCTTAGACCGAATCCAACCCCTCAATAACAATTCATTGTAACAGCATGGAGCTATTAAGCCAGCAGGTATTGTGGACTACTGTAATGTCCACAGTACACTTTCTCTGCCCTATTTGCATATATTATTACAGTCACTGGAAAAAAAGCTGATATTCTGAAGGCAAAGTCAACTTATCTCAGAGTTATGCAGCGACAATACTGTAAACTTATGATTGCGTTCTGGGCCGTAAACAACCTTGTCAACATCCATGTTCATCGTTTACCCCCAGGAGAGGAGGGCAGCATTTTCAAGCTCTTCCCTCAGTTTGAGAAATGGATATCTGCGCAGTAATGAATATTTCGGGTGTATCCATTCTCATTCAATTTAGAAAACGTGCTTAGCTGTTGCCACGCAACAATGCTTTTCCGAGTTGTCCTAGCTAGCTGTTGCTTTTCCTTTAAAATAGAAAAAGAAGGGGGGAAAATCGAAGGAAAAAAACCCTGCAATGTCACACTTCCGTGGAGCGGCGGTTAATTTAGGGCTCTTCTTGGCTACAGTTTCTATTCGGCCCACGTAGGCCCTGGCTAATGAGATTGAATGTTGATGTGCTGGGTGCGCCCTGCTGACTGCATACTGCTCTTTTTGGGGAGCTGGAGGACGCATGGGACCTTCCTCGAAATTACCACTCAAGGATGCTAGCCGTTGCTCGCGCTCTTGCCCCGCCCACATCCCAGCGCTGATCCAATAAGCTTGGAGCTGGAGGCGCTATTGATGTCCCGCATGTCCCGTTGACACGCAGCCCCTCATCCCGACCTTACGCAAACCTCCTGTATTAGTTAGGGGAATAATTGATCGCTCCGCTGTTCATTATTCCTTTGATTTGTTACTCTCATTAAAGAGCTGGCGCTCTGTACTGGCACGGAGGCTCTCCAACGCATACAGCTACCCGGGGAGAGAACAGTGGCTTTGAGGGAAAGGGAGCATTTGTTCTGGATATCATTGAGATTAGGGAGACACCGGTTTATAACCGCAACCCCTGAAGGGGGTAGGGACGTGATACGACATAGGGGGGAGAGAGAGAGAG
Organism: Aphredoderus sayanus; assembly: GCA_027564795.1. Taxonomy (NCBI): domain Eukaryota; kingdom Metazoa; phylum Chordata; class Actinopteri; order Percopsiformes; family Aphredoderidae; genus Aphredoderus; species Aphredoderus sayanus. The sequence goes on from JAODUG010000009.1 coordinate 896,101, forward strand.
AGAGGGAGAGAGAGATAGGATTTTGTTTTTACTGTTCTATCGTTGTATTAAGGCATGTGGTGCCTAATTCAGATTTAGTCTTCACTTCCTGTCAGAAGAAAAACGTTCTTTTAAAGAACAACTGGTGTTTATGTCACGTCCCTGTCTTTCTTTGTGCCTCCTCTCCTAGCTCCACACTGACATGGACAGAAATGACGGACGCACCAAGTACGTGCTGCGGGGTGAGGGGGCGGGCTCTGTCTTCGTGATTGACGAGAAGACGGGCAACATTCATGTCACAAAGCCACTGGACCGCGAAGAGAAGGATGAGTACCGCCTCATCGCCACGGCCACCGACCGACAGACAGAGCGCGCCCTGGAACCCTCATCACAGTTCATAATTCGGGTGCAGGACATCAACGACAACCCACCCGTCTTCGATGAGGGGCCCTACAGCGCCACTGTCCCTGAGATGGCCAACATAGGTACTGCACATGGAAGGCACATTGATTTAGACCAAGAGTTTCAAAGTCAAATGGCAAAGTCAGTTCACTTGCCACTTTGAAGGGATGGGAACTTTACAGATAACAACCCTGTACTTTGTTGATATACTGTAAACTACTGTATATGGACAGCCTTCAATTGATGTTTCTGGAAATGAAGGATACCTGTTTTCAACCAAGAAAGTATGTATTTCTGTATTTGGTGTAAGTACAAAATACATAATATATTATCTTAAATATGCTTGAAAACATGTACACTCTTGACTGTATAAAATAATATTTGCACCAATAACAAACATTAACCCATTGGTGTTTTGAATTCTCAACACATCATGTTGAAGTCATTGGTTATTGGAGGGGGGGTGTGGGTAAGACATCCCTACTTAGGCCAAGATAAATTGTGGAACAAATTATTGATGCCTTGACACTCATGGGGCATCAATTAGGTGTTTGTTTCTGCAAAAAAGTGGGTGAAAATATTTGCAGTAATATAATATTTTTGGTCATTTAACCAAAGTCAATTCAAGTTTATTTATACAGCCCCTAATCAATATCCAAGGTCTTCACAAGCCCACATTTCACATGAAAACAAATGACAACATATGGCATAATACTCTCCTATGACAGTGTTGACCTATTTTTTTCTTTTTGTGTCTGAGCACAAATGTCATACAGTATATTAATATTTGAATGTAAAACTGCTTTAATTTTATAAGGAAATTAGCATCTCATAAGATGTACTTTTCTTAATAACTCAGGTTTTCAAATGCCCATCCGTGCACCGTGTTTTAATTTAAACAAGTAAAGGCTGAATACTCCATGTAAGAGCACAGCCTACGATATTTAAAAAAACATTTGTTAAATTTGATTGATGATTGCCTAAAGCCATTTTGAGCTTATGGGTATTAACCTCAAGAAGTAATATCTTACAGGTTCACATTTCATGAAGAATTATCTTCAGAGTAGTTCTTATAGTGACATTTCAAGTTTTATGTGAAGCTAGTAAGACGAGCTTGTTTTGAAAATGATTTGGAGCAGAGGAGACGTCTTGGGGCTTTGAGCCTCAGCGTCACAGTATACTGCATTTCGTAGGAGATTATACTATATTTAAATGTACGTCACCAAATGGTTTTGAACACGTTTACAAGCTAGGCTAGTTTAAACCTATAGGGAAATCCTATAGAGTATAGAATTTTCGGCAGTGGTCTTTCGGCAGTGGTACTGCAGCACTTGGCTGCAGTACCAGCATTGGCCACAGCCTCACTTGGTGATCTCCCTTATGTCATGAGATATCTCAGTGATGCATTTTAAGGAGCACTCTCCCTGTTAAGATGCTCTTACAACCGCTTTTAAGAAAGTGAAAATACACTTGAGCATTATTAAACGTGTTAGTTAGGGGAAAGTCTGTGTGTTTGGTACCAGGTCATTTCCTCCCTTCTTTTAAATCCCTGTTCTCCAACAATCCATGCCATTAGTGGATTGCTTAATTCTGCATAATGACCACTGCGGTAGCCTCATGGGACAGAGATACGGGCACCCGTTTAGCAATCCTATCAGGGTGATAAGAGACTATACTCTACAAAGCAGCTCAGCCCCCTAGATTGAGTTGTTCAGTCAATCATGGGTTTAATATTTACTCAGCGATTCAATATTTACCAAGGCGCTTTTCAGCATGCGTGACAGAGGAGATAGCGGGGCTGTGAGAATCCTATCAAAGACTCATTACATGGAAAAATACAGGGTGGGAGTTTTCAGCAGCAGCAAGACATTGACGCCAGGAACGCTGGAGCATTGCCATGTTCCCCACTCCAAGATTCGGGGCTTCCGTCTCAGTTTCTTTTTATGGAATTTGTTTCACTCGCTTGCTTGCAAGCAAACAAACCCTCACCAGATGTGAATGTGAGCCTCCGATTCACCGACTGAGGTTTAGAAATTCAGATAATAAAAATCATGTCATGTATTTTAGCATGGTACTGTATGCAAGGCAAAGAACATGTGTTCATATTGAGAGCCTCTGTGAGTATCTGATTGAGAATAGCCCCTTTAGCAAATTGCATATGAATAGGTGTGTCTCTGCTTGGTGCCTGTTGCCTGTCTCTCAGTAAAACCTGTTTGATCTGACAGTATGATAATTTTTCTACTGACTGCAACCAGAAAAAGCATTCCCATAGTTCTTTCATTTTTAACTAAACTAAATATAAATCTGTCTAACCATTTCTCGAACAAACAACATTGTTTATTGGGATTTCAAAGGATTTTACATGCACGTCATGCCAGTGTTAAGTCAAGCTTTGCGTGACCTAAGGCAGAGTTCTTTGAAGCAGTGGATGTGATTGATATTTTTCTTGCACAGCAAAGAAACAATGTGTTAGAAAACATTCTGAACTTGAACGTGGGCAGCAATTTGCCAAGTAA
>JAODUG010000009.1:902106-919931 GCA_027564795.1 Aphredoderus sayanus
GTGTTTATCAGATCTTTTTTTTTATTTCTTTATATATATATATATATATATATATATATATATATATATATGTATGTGTGTGTTTTATATGTTTTCATTATCCAAAACACGTTGTTACACAGCCCTTTATTTACTGTTATTTTGCGGCAATCATCCTCGTCACCTGGTGACCAGTGAAACATAGTCCTGCCAGAGGACCAGGTGTTCCCTTAGCTGCATATCGTTTCACACATATTCCCTGTCTGCGTAACCCAAGACCCCCGCAGAGAAGTCTGCTTCTTTAAGCTCCTTCAACCCCCTTCACCTCTCTTGTTCATTTTCTTCCTCTTTCACCATGCCTATACCCTCTCCTACTGCCACGTTACTCTCCCATGCTCACCCTCTGTCTTTCTTCCTTTGTTTCCATCCCCCTTTTCCCAGCCTGACCCCCGCCCTCTCTCTCTCTCTCTCTCCCTCTCCCTCTCTCCCTCTCTCTCCTCCCACTCTCTCTCCCTCTCTCTCTCTCTCTCTCTGCGGTGTCATCGCCTGACATGCAGTGTTCTCAGGGATCAAAGCGAACATCCTTAGATGTCAAGCCGCTCGGAAGTGGTGGAATTCGGAAGCCCCAAGCCGTCCCTTCCTTTGAACATGCTAGTTATTGCCTGCGCTGGGTGCACGTATACACATGAGCGCACACACACACACACACACACACACCCTCACAATCACTGCCGGTATTAATTATGGAATTGACATGCAGCCCGAAGGCTGGGCATGTTACCGCAGAACTGAACATTGATTTGATCTCCCTGTAATGTAGATGTCTTCTTACATTAATCTGGTTTGTTGTTGAATAACTCAATTTATAAAAGGCACACTCAATTTATGTCCTATAAGGTGCAATAGATCTTTTTTTTAATAAAACATGTAAATACATTTTAATTTAAACAACATTTTAAACTGGATAGCTGGATTAATACAACTGAGTTTCCAGTAGGACCGATTTTAAATCAGCGGTAAATTTATGGAGAACGCATCACGTTTGGTAAAGAAGCTTTAGAGTCAAGAGTTTAACAAAGACAAATTCTAGTTTAAGCAACACCTCTGCTGATAATATCCATTTATATATCCTTTATATACATATAGCTGTTATAGGCAAAACTACAAAGCTGTGCTATGAACACTGATACTACATGTGCAAATAATGTGAACATATCAACAGCTAGGGTGTCCCATAATCGCATGTTCACTGCCAGACAAGTGCCTCTAATTGTACCTCTTGTCCTTCTAAAGGCAATTATCCACACACAAAACAAATATTTTACAACCTCAATTCAAGTGCAGTCCATTGATAGAAGAGCAAAGGTGCAATTTCCAAAGATCTCTGACAATATGAATGCCCTCTTGTCAATGCAGATGAAATAATAGATACCGAGACACAGAGACACTTCATTTTGACCAGTATCTAGTTATAAAAAGATAATACAGCCATTATTTGTATGTGGACAAATGAGTCTGGGTTTTTCTTTTATGTGCATGTACTCACTAGAGTGTGTGGATACAGTACACAGGCACAATCAACTAAATAAATAAATAAAAAATACAGACACAAGCCACATGGAAGCAACCATACACATGCAAAATGTAGCCTATAACTATTAGCTGTATATGCCCTAAATCATGAAAGAGAGAATGCTTCCAAAATTACCTCAGTACAATGTAGTGACAATCTCGGAATGGTTCAAACAAAGGCAGAGGACTGTCCACATCATTCATACAGTACAGCCAACATATAACAGAAGTATATTTGCCTTTTGCGAACTTCTTATGCACCTTGGGTGGATGCACCTTGGTAAGGTGTACTGGTTTACAACTAAAAACAAAGTTAGACAAATAGCATGAGGGAAAGCCATATGGCATTGAAGGGAGATGTGTTTTTGTTTTTATTGAGTTCAAATATCAATTTGTTTTAAGTCTACTAAATGTTGCTTCACAGCAAGGACAAAGCCACTAGAGCTACCACTTTATTCATTAATTGTAAATGTGATTGAATACATGCTTCATTCCATGGAAATTCACTGGAACAGAAAGACACACCTCTGCTATCATTCTGGACCAGCTCTCACTAAAAAATCATCCCTTGTGGAAACAGGAAGTCTGCAATTTTAGAACAGGAAGTGCTGGTATGAAACAATGTTGACAACATGTCCAATCAACCTTGGTCTTCACACCTGGACTAGGGGTCAAATGTCAGTCTGCACATGCTCACTGGAGACTTGATTATACATGCCTCAATGTACACTCAAAATAAAATCCACTATAAGGTCCCCAGGCTCTCAAAAATAGTAAGCTGGGACACCTATAATGAGTAATGGCTTATCACTATTTACTGATGCTGCACTCATTCAGGTTTTTACAGATCAGACATGGTTGACATTTTAGTAATGTACTGTACAGTATATGGGCCCATATACCAACAGCATGTTTAGACATGGATAGTGAGAGAAAGGATTCTCAGTTACACACTGTAACATATACATTTAGATTATTAACAGCCAGAAAGGAAGAAAAAATTGCTAAAATGCTATTCTAAAAATAAATCCCACTACGTTTGCCATGTCCACTTATACACCAAGTTGATGTGGTAAGACATTGCATCATATTTGGAAATAAATCAAGATAAAGAAATGCATGAATTGTTCCATGGCATACATTCACACTACAGTGTGTCCCTTTAGTCAGGGACAACTGACAGTAGGAAGTTATAGTGGATTTATTGTTCAGATAAAAAGTGAAAAGAAAATATGATTAATATTGAGGAATATGATAAATGTGACACTAGACATAGTTATGTGCTTTCCTTGTTGTCAGTAAAAGCAGTGTTAGACTCTCTCTTTTTATTTCTCTCCCTTCTCTTAATCTATGCTATATTGTAGCGTGCATACACCTACCAAGTGAGTCATACTGTATGAGTCATAAATGCAAACTTGACAGAATTTAACAGTGAAAAAAACACATTGTGCAGCACAATATCAATAATGAATGTATTAGGATGTTTTAGGAGACTGGAATCTGAAGATTAAGACCTGTGATTAGACATTTACATACATATACAGAAAATTCACTTTAACTGGTTCTGGAAACTCCTACTCGAGTTTTGTATCAAGAAAACGTTTGAGTCGATGCCACTGTGCTCTTAAACTAGGAAAAACCAACATGACAAGTTAATTTAGGAGCTGTAAAATGTAGAAATCTGAACTAAACTTTCACATTTGTTTAATGGGGCCTTTTCAAAGTGCTGTCAAAGCAGAGAAAAACAATGAAGCACCTATAGGTCAATTTAATTTCAGTAGTGTCAATACGGATGCTGATAGAACAGAGAGGAACATACCGATAATTAACATTATGAGCAACGCCTATGTTATAGGACACCTCTATGTAGGTCACATCTTCAAATGCAACTATTAAAATTCAACTATTAATTTGCAACGTCAAGGATACAAGGGTGAGAAAGAGTGCAAAAACAGATACACTAAACAGACTAATCTAATATATAGTGTAATTTAATTAGAGACACTTAATCATAGCATCATTAAAAGCCTAACTGTACAGAAGGAAGTGTCATGCATGATGTGGAATGTGTTCCAATGAATGCATCAAATCTAGGCGGATACACATCCTGATGTAATGCAAGAAGTTAAAGGGTGCGTATTCCATGGTTGTGATGAATGTTTACAGGGAGTCAAATTCGTAATTAAGGCATGTAGAAAGATTTAGTAGTTGTGTAAACGTTTTGAGATTGTATAAATGTTTTGCAGTAGTGCAGCAAAGTTTCAAGCGTAGAGAATCAAACAGCGAAGATAATAATAATTAAATAATAATAGATCGAGATGAAGAGATAGCTACTTCGTAGCCTGGTCTGTGGACTCTTCTGTTGTGTCTAGTGCGCATGCGGCATCAGAGCTACTTGAACAGTAGTGCGACTCTTAAATTATAATCACGTGCTTCACTGTGCCAATGAGCAAAGACGAGCTGCCATTTTCTCCCTGTGTCTACCTATTAATAAGTCTATGGCCCTGCCGCATAGCCCTTACAACCCTGCTGGTAGCAGCCAAACCCTCCTGAACCCTGTCATTTCCAAGCACCCATTCAAATCCATGCCTAGAGGCCCACTTCCATGCTTATTATACACACCTCATTTGGTACACAAATTCCACGCATTCACTATTTATCTTTTTTTGAAGGGACTGGAGCATTAATAAATGTTTTTGTTCTAGAAACATCTTATTGAATATTCTACATACAATTCTTTGGAATAGTTAAATTGTGGCTAGACGACGACCCTCTAGAACCATCTTCAAAAGGTACAGTTCCCCTAAGGTAGACTGATATGCACCAGATTGCTGTAGATATAGCATAGTTTGACTTTACAGCTTTCTGTCCTTCAAATGCGAGAATCAACACACGTTTACAGCCAGTGTCGTATTAGCTCCACAATAGCAACATCAATAAAAATGCATAGGCGAATTACAATGCTTAATTGTTGGGTATTGTGTGTCAAGATCACAGGGGGTATTCTTATTTAAATGTTTCCAGGCCACTATATGTGGGTTTGGATACATTGTTACATATTTTCATACATCATACATATTTTAATACATACATCTTTAACATTTCCAATGTTATTTGCCATGCATACTGTATATCAACATTAGACATACAAAGTCATATTATGCCCATATTAGATTAGATTTATTAAATTAGATGTATTTAGAACATGTTACAAAACTAAATATAGGCTACATATACAGCACATGCCTACACAAACATAAAGTACACATTTATATAACACACCATATACAGTACAATCCAAATACTCATTGGTTGGTTAGCTCTGTGCCAATCCCCCGCAGTCTCCATAACTGAATGTTGTTGCAAATGTACTCCTGTGATCCCCACTTCAGCTACACTAATTTGCACTAAACTACCCCTTTATTTACACTGTGCATTCAAAGTTGAGGTTGTGGTATTTTTGTGGGTCTAAGGGTTGATATTGTCATTCATGAGTCTGCTGTCATTCATGAATTTATTGGGTTTAAAGCTACAGTAACAAACACATAGCCATGAAGAGACATTATTGTGCTAGAATTGTTGTCTCGCTGCCATTAATACAATTATATTTGTCAGGAGGCACAGGCAAGACAGACCAAAACCGCACGACAACCAGGTAATTGATTTAATTACAAAATATTAACATTCACACAGGCATTAAACACGTAGCGACCGCAAAACAATGAGCCAACAAAACAAGAACAAAACACAAGGGCTTAAATACGGGGAGACAAGAACAACGAGGGTGAAAACAATAAACACTCAACGAGAGGCAGGAGCTTAGACAGGCAGAACCCAGACTGGAACAAGACTAACATGGGGTGGACAGCAGACAGAACGGAGAAATACAGACCAAAAAACAAGACAGGCAGACGGAGGCGATGGCAGAACATGACATATTTGAATGTTTGAACCGGCTGCAAATGCCTGCCATATTGTTTCCTTCTGTAACAGTTAAATAATGATATGAGTATGCGTGCGACACATTGCTCAAGTTTTACATATCACAGCGTGTCATCAACAAACTGATGTTGTCTTACTGCTCTGCTTCAAACAGTGTGCCGTTTCAGTTTATTAGCATAATTACCCCATAGCCATATAAACACAGATATGCTAAAACAACTGGTAATGTTTCTGCCATTAGATAACACGTCTCCACACAAACACACACACACACACAGCTGTAGGGTTCATACTAATGCCTATGATAAAGAGACATCAGAGACAGTTTCCTTAATTGCCCCCATGAAATTCCTGGCAGACAGGAAGTGTTTCCATGGCTACGGCTCGGATACCAGTGGGTCGGCTTCAACTTAACTGTTCCTCCACTTCATCGAAGGAAGGTCGGTGGCCAAAAAAAAAAAAAACACAAACACTGACTTGCTGCCAAACAAAACCAGTAGGTGCTTTTGATGGTGTTGGGAACAGCGTTCATAACTGGAGAGGAAAAAGTGCTGACGTCAGCAGGCTTGGGCCTAAAAGTGATGGATGAACTGGTTAGGAGTGTCCTGCTACATCCTGTGCTCTTAGACCTGCTGCAGGCAGATCTGTGTCCTAAAAAGCCCAAAGCACTAGTTGTACTGAGAGCGAGCACACATTAATCTTTGTATATTTTGTCATCACTTCATAAAATGCTGAATGAATCAGTGCCAGAGTAGTATAGTTTATTGTTGACCCATTGCCCTCCAGCATGTGATTCATTAGCTTGGGACCATAGCGGCATAGCATTGCAAACATGGAGTCCATTATATTTAAGATAATACAACTATTTATAGATTTGAAATATCCCTGAAAATCTATTCATTCGTTGAGAACCACTGCAAATATGTTGTATCGGTGTTGATATATTACTCACATTTTTATATTTTGTCAGTTCTACAGTACTGTTTAATTTTTCTACTCAATATGACAATTTGGGTACACATATTCCAAAAGCAGATTTAAAAGTATTGTATTGGCTAAAACTATTTAAAAAATATGGCGATGAGGTAAAAGCGTCCAAAGGAAACGACCATTGAAAGTCGTTTGGACCGGTTTCTTATAAAATGGGACACCCTCACGAAGAGAGATTTAACGTGTTCAAACTGTAGCCAAGCATGTCCACCTTCAGCTAATGTCTGGGTGTGATCAGTGTCCAGGAGAGTGATTCACATTGACAAGACTAGAGCAATAAAAGTTGAACCATTTTAGTTTAAAGAATGACGTAGAAACCAAAGCAAACAAAAAGACAGCTTCAGATGCCAATGACATGCAGAGATAGTCACACATTTCTTGAGAACATGACTGTTCAGTTAAGCTTAAACCCCATCCACCTGACCTGGGAGTCAGCCAGCCATGACACTTTGTCTTGACTGATGACTGACAGCTACACAGGCATGTGTTGACAGTAGTCAGCCCCATGGGGTGCCCATCGGGGGTCCCAGCAGGGGTTACAATACCTGTCCAGCCTCCTACCTTAGGGCCTTTCCACCATAAAATCACAATCATTACTTATGAATGGACTATGGCTCAGGTTACCATCACAGCTACTAAGGCTTAGGGAAGAAATGTGGTAAAGGTGTAATAAAATGTAGGTTAAGTGGTGGTGTCATTTAATTAAAACCAAGCCCAGTGTTAGGATAGGGTAATCACTAGTTTATTTACCCCATGGGGTTGCCCAGTGGGTTCTCAGCAGGGGCAACAATATTTGGCCAACACCTTTTCCCCTGGACTGTTCTTACCTGCAAGGCTGGCCATACAAATGCTTTATATGGTACATTTAGACGATTATTTGAGCTAGTATGGCTAGCTAGATGACTTTAGAAGACTTTATCAAGTTACATTTAAGACATTTTGAAATATGGAATTTTGCCAAAATAATTGGGCACTGTTATGACTTAATTCTAGATTATAGCCATTATCTATCCACCCACTCCCAGTCAGATAGCAAATAAATGTAGGCAAATCTCCAAATGAAACCAACCTAAAAGGTAAAAAAAATCATCCCCTAAAGGACAATGATCATTCCAATTTCCATTAGAGTGATGAGGGTCCTTTATTCAACAAGGTAAACTATTATAATACTAGCATCTACATGGGATGTAATTCTAGCACACAGCCCTACAGGGTTTCCCAGATGGGGCTGGAGCACCTGTCCAGCCTCCTACCTTAAGGCCATTCCAGCAGTAAAGCTCAATCATCACTTATGAATAGTCTATGCTTTTTTGGGTGGTACCATGATGGCAACCGCCAACATTGGGAGGAGATAGCTGGGAAAAGATGCCATGGGTGTAGTTCATGGGTTTGACCAGTGGGACCCCTATTTTACACCTGGCTCAAAGTGGCGACAAGTGTGAATTTCAGACTGACGCAGTTGTCATTTTCCCATCCAGCGTCTATGTTATTTATAGCAAACGCACTTGCAGCCATCGGAGTGCCTGGAGGCATGTTGCTCTAAAAATGAGGTGTGGTCAGGCACATTGTTGGCACATTGTTATCTTAAGGCAGTGGAATGTGATTGACAGCAAAAACCTGGTCTGAAGTCAATGGCACAACATTTCATTGTTATTTTATGGGAACATTGTCAAGTTAGTAGTAATATGCTCTAAGCCATGTGCTTAGTGTTAAACTAGGGCCATCTGTGTCGCCTGTCATAGCCCCCTTGGCAGAGGTCTAAACCGGACATGGGGTGTACTGAATGACACCCAAATGACATTGTGACAGCATTTAAATACATTATTTATAATGGTCTGCATTTGCCAAAGGAGCAGTTTGATGAACATACATTGTACAAATACACAGGGCCAGTTGTTTAAAATGTTTTAAATAAAATAGCAATATCATTGTGTATTGTGTTCTACGGCACAATTGGCCCTGATTTCCTATATGAGTAAAACAGCAGAATGAGTAAAACAGCAGAAGTTACTTCAAAATTAAACCGTAGCAGAGCAAATGTTTACTATGTAAATCCGAGATGCATGCACCCGACTACTTCCATCAAAGTCCTTATACTGGAGGCATGTCTGGCCGCTTGGCAGCCATCTTGGCAATGCCTCCAGGCAATTATTTCGACTGTATAAAAAAGGATGGGGAGAAAGCCATAACATCAGGTCTTAAACAATGCAGTGCAATGCATGCTAGTCAAATCTGATAAAAAAAAAAAGCTTAAAATGTTTGGTGACTTGGTGCCATAAAATAAGGTTTCCCCAACATGTTATATTTCCACTCCACATGTGCAATTGTCTGCTTCTGTCTGTGCAACCACACAATTGGCTTAATAGGTTAGTGGCTATTTACCTTAGACGGTTCGGCCTTTATAAAAGCAGAAGACTGGCTCTTTTCTTCCAACCGCCATATTTGCTGTTATGGCCCTGTCCCACAGAGTTCCATTCAGCATTCTCTAAGTGCTCTGCCTCTTCTAGGATGCCTCTGTTGCCATCCCTTACCTGTGCGTACCTGTCTGTCTCCAGCAATGGGAGTTTAGCAGCCTCCTACCGTGGAATGCCTGTTGCCATTTAAGCTCCATTACTACCTGCTGGGGTCCTATTCTGCCTGGCCTCTATTGCCTGGGGTTTGTATTGGATGAGAGCCGTAAAGCCTTGTGTTTCACGGGGCCGGGTTGCGCGTAATTGGAGGGAGGCAGGCCTCATTCCCAGCTCCGCGGGGGGCTACAATCACAGGCCTGCCCTAGCCTTTGGGCTGCCCTGCCAGGGGCTGAAGAGGCTCTAAAGACAGCACAGCGGGGGACGATATCAAACGCCTCCGAAGTCCTGGAATAACGGCAAACAGCTCTGCAGGTGAAAGAACACACATAGCCACAGGATCACACACACACACACACACACACACACACACACACACACACTCACACACAGTCAATCTGTCTGACAGGACTTGTTTATTGGGGTGAATAAACCATTGTGTTTTGTCAAATGGCATGCAAATAGTGGGAGAGGGTGAGGAGAAATGATAGGGTCCCATTCATTTCTTGCTTATTTACTTAAACCGATAGCGTGTCACATTAACCAGTAATGTAAGTTGGGTAATAAAAAAATGAATACCCTCCCACACAGGTGCACAGAATGAACACAGTGAATGACAGTGTGGTGTGAAGCAGGGGTTGGGTGGGTGGACGGCTGGAGGCCGGTGACCACCGGCGAGGACAAACGGGAGGGGACTCTGGATCAGAAACAAATGCATGCCCAGAAAGGATTTCTTCGTAGAAAGGGTTAGAAATAGACCAAATTGCAATACTGTGTAATAAAATGTGAAACTGACTAAATCCTTATTGCTTTTAATCATTCCTTCTTCAGTTACTTCCGCCAAGGGACTTGAAAACGTCCCATTCTACAAACACTCCACAGCATTGGGTGCCACGGATACACGCACACTTACAGTTACAACTGACATCTGACTTGTTCCACCACATGCACTGTGGAGGCCTGACTTATTGACACAGCTAGAGAAATAACAGATGCCTGGCGCTCACAATGTGTCAAGCACTCATCAGTAACCACTACGGCAGTGCTAGACCAACACCGCACAGTGCCAATGATCCTTCTTGAGAGGATAAAGGCGTGTAGATCGGGGCTAGAGCAACACTGGGGTCAGGTGGGAAAAAAGAAACAATACAAGTTGTGTCAATAGAAAAGGGCAGGGTGTCCTCAGTGTTTATGTTGCTAAGCTGCTGGAAAAATAGTGTCAGTTTCCCTGGGTGCATAGTGTGCGTGTATGTGAGGGCATGAAGTGATGTGTATTATTGTGTGTGTATGTTTTGGGTGGAAGCTTCTACCGTGGTCAGGTTGTTTGTGTCATTATCTGATCAGTTCAAGGAACAGACCAGTATATTTGGCTACGATGACAACTTGTATGGGTGGGTGTGTGTGTGTGTGTGTGCACGCACATGCAAGTGAGAACACAAGAGGAAATTAATTGGGTTGTAATAGTGTGTGTGTTTTGGGTGGAAGATTCTACAGTCATGAGGATGTTTGTGTGATCCGATCCCTTCAAAGAAAACATCAGTAAATTATGCTACAGAGCAAATGAGTGTAATGGGTGTGTGTGTGTGCACGTGCGTGCGTGCGGATGGATGGATGCTAATCCTATTGGGAAACGCCATGGTTGAGAACAGAGAAAGGTTCAGGTATGTCTCACAGCATGTTGGGATAGCGATTAGCATTGCCATGAAATACATGCCTTTACATTGTCACGAACATATGGGTTGAATGAAGGGCCATGTCTGAGGAGCATTGTTCAGCAGGTGTCAAAAGCGAACTTTCTGTGACCCTGTCATGCCTTACAGCGGAACAATTATCTCATATGTGTGTCCGCTCATTATGCCTTGTGTTCAAGTGGGTTCGCTTGATTGGTGACATGGACTATACTTTACACATTTTGACGCTCCAATAAATGTTTTTTTATAAAGGGGAAGCTCCAATAAATGTCAAATCTTCCTCTGCTCGGACCTGTCAGAGTGATTGGTTCACACACACACACACGACTCTATCCAATAGAAACACCAGATGAGGATGTGCATGCTGGAAAGTAATCCTGGTTATTCCTTAATAAAAAAAACATAAGTGCATGTTGATACTGTCAACCAAATATTGATACTGTGCCCACTTGTTAATACTTTTAAATGATTTGTTTATCATAGGTTTACTATTTATAGAGATATATTGCTAAAATATTGTTTTATTCAATTCCAGTAAATGCACCCAGTCAAATGAAAATAAATAGCAACATAACTATTTTCAAAGCAACTCCAATAAATAACTAAAATAACTATCATTGACCCCCATCCCCTGATTACATTACATCCCTTACTTTTCCCGCTACACCCAAACATCCATGATGCCAAGATAAAAGTGTCCTCCACGCAGGTATCAGCACACCTCGTTTTAGTTCAGGCAATCATTTCTTCCCGCCATTTCTATTGGAATTCCTTCTCTAAATGCCTCTAGCCCAAATTTGCTCATCCTGCTGTTGACATTCCAACTACCAGAAAAAAAGATTAGTATAGTAATTATGTCAGAGATATATCTTTCATCCGTATTAGTGCTATGATCAGTTAAAATGTGTTACAACTTTATTATTTCTAACTGTGGTGTTCCCAAAAGAAAGAACATGGACACATGCATGTACGCCATCTTGCATACTGTATGTGTACACTGACACACACATGCACACACACTGATTAGCAATCAAATAGCATGGTTATCAGCAAATGCATACAAAGAGACAATATAAACCAGGCACATACTGACCAATAAGCACACATGCACGTATTCCGTCTGCCCTTACTCCTTGAGCAGGTCCCGAGGTCAGGTCCCATTTACCTTTAATGACTCAGCTGGCTCTCACACACTTCACAGGAATTTTGCCTCTGGGGCAAAGTGCCTGCTAAACTGGAATCTACAGAAAAATTATTAGTGAGCTCATAGAGTACTGTACTGTTGACAATTAATGCAACAACCTGAATGGTTTCCACTAATTTAAAGGTTACATAAAGCTAAACATAGTAGAAATGCCAACACCAAGAACTTTTCCTGCCTCTGGCCCTTCCTGTATTTTCCACTTCATCCATGTCCTCATAACCTCCTGTAACAGCATCCTCTGTGGTTCACCCAACAAAATGCTCAATAAGCTTCAATATGTTCAGAACTCTTGCCACTTGCATGCATGCTCAATTCCACCCATGGCTGAGACCACATCACCCCTGTCCTTCACAACCTGCACTGGCTCCCAGTCAAAATACAGGACACAATTCAAAATATTTCTCAAAGCCTTGAAAAATCATCAATAACCTAATCTCAGCCTCTTCTGTCCATTAGCACTACGTCACATAAGAAACTCTGTGCTGAACGTCTGATGCATAGACATTATCCTGTTTATGCTTGACAGCACTTTCCGGAAGTGAGGAAGTCGATTTTCATTGGTCTAAATCTGTAATTCCAGTGCGACACTAGTGTGTTTTATTTACCAACTTTGGTTATTCCATTTAACCGTAACCTACTTATCTAACAGATTTAAGACCTGCAAACAGCCAGTTTTTCAACAGATTCCTGAGTGTAAGGTTAACGGCAAACCTTTTCATTGAGTTATGTGGTTGGTCATCGTGCATGTCAATCAAAATGCCTCACCTGTCACGTAGGTGGGTCTTGACACAGTTATCCAGCTTCAACAGTGTCCCAGTCTTAATGGTAGTTTTTCCTTGCACGGGGAGAGGAGCAGGTTCAGGGGGTGTTGTTTTTTTCCTTGTGAAGCCCCTTTGAGACTGTAGTGTGATTAAGGGCTATACAAATACGATTGACTTGACTTGCGTCAGACTGCAGATGCTACCACTTTAAAAGCCACCAGGATATGGGCCTGGGGCGACTGGGACTTCTCAGTTGCTGCACCCACCCTCTGGAACCATGTCTGTCTGACTAGCACGCTGCCGTCATTCAAACAGGCCCTCAAAACCCAAAACCCATCTTTTCCAGCTGACACACCCCAGTTAACCTCCTCCCCTTCCCTGCCCTTCCCCCACACGTTTAAATAATAATAATAATAATAATAATAATAATAATTATTATTATTATTATTATTAAAATTGCTTTAAGTGTTTGGGCACTAAAACAAACCAGAACATTATACATGCCACATGACTGCATGTGCTAAGACAGAGGCAGTGTACAGTGATCATGCCCTTGTATTAATAACAGTATAAACGTGGTGAATCAGCTCTTTTGGGATTTACATTACAGGGTTTCAGAGAAAAGAGAAAAGCTACTGGAACTGTCAACCTATACAACCGTAAACACAAAAAAATGAAAACGGAAATGCAATACATTTCTACAGACACAACCAATTGATACAAATACTTTACGAATACTTTTTATTTTTTAAGAAAAAGCTGTGCAGTCAATGGAAAAATGTTTTACATATGATG
Source organism: Aphredoderus sayanus (assembly GCA_027564795.1). Classification (NCBI taxonomy): domain Eukaryota; kingdom Metazoa; phylum Chordata; class Actinopteri; order Percopsiformes; family Aphredoderidae; genus Aphredoderus; species Aphredoderus sayanus. The sequence goes on from JAODUG010000009.1 coordinate 915,608, forward strand.
CATTGTGTCTAATTTGCATAAGACACCATTATCAAGTGACGTACAAGCCCCAATAGACACCTGCACTAGGAAACAAGATCCTGTTCCAGTTTCAACATTTTACAATCCAGCCACAGTTTAAATTGATTGCATCTTGTGTTTCAATATTGATCTTCAGCATAATTAATTAATAATGAATGATGAAGATTACAGAATGATGACTGCTTGTTCTTACTGATGAACACATGAGAATATGCTTCTACTTGAACAACACGACATTATAGAAAATGTTTTAATATAAATTAGCATATAGTGGCAGGACTGTGGTGAATACAGATTGTCAGATCTTTTATCTTTAACTGTAGTTATCATTACATACGTTTCATGATTTAACAGTAGTATAAAAGTAAAGACGAGTCACTGTTTCACAAATTAATTCATTTGACAGGCAGGAGCTTAATATACTGTATTCCTCATTGGTTCAGGTTAATCTCACGATGATAACATCTTTCTTCCACATCCTCCATAACTTGCTGTGTAGGCGTAAATGAGACAAATGTATATTTCCCACGCTGCCCAGTCTCCTCTGTTCACCTCAACCATGAAGGTAAAGACGCAAAGGGAAAGCCCCCTGAAACCCCCACATTTCTTGGTCTGTTGGTGTACCCTAGTTCAGACGGACTTGAAATCTCCAAGCCAGAACCCAAATATAGTGAACATTGTTATTACTTGGGAATAATAGGGCCAAAGAAAATCCTATAGTGGCCCAGGGCACTGAGGTCAACTATAGATACACTTACCAGATTGGTAGGTTATTTCTATGCTATATGCTTGCTGTAACAATACATAGAAAAAACAACTCGGTTAGAAAGTCTATATAATTTCAGTTTGTACCAGACGACACAGCTAATTAGCCCCCAATGGCCCTATAAACAATCATGAGCTAACTGATCAAGACAAGTCAAACTGAAGGAAAGAGACTGGTCCCCTAGTGGCCAGCAGGAACCTGTGTGTGTGTGCGTGTGCGTTTCCCCTTAGCAGAGGAAATGCCTCTCCTCTAGAGACTGTTATCCAGTAGCATCAGCAGTTGAAGGGCTACTGAAAATGTAGGAAATATTAAAAAGAGCATGAATGTTGCATGCTGAACACATGGGCTGTACACAAGGGCTTCCCAGCCCAATCTCATATTAACAATCAACCATGCAACCAGTGATTCAGATGGTCAGCCAAGCAACTCTTTAGCAAGAAATTCAGTCACCACAATTAATGGCACTTGTCCAATCCTCTAAAACTGGTTTACTTCTGTATAATACACAATTCTTTGGAATTACATCATCATTGTACAATAGGCCATGTACAATGATGATGCCCTTCATTTTACAAAACAGGGTGTGCACCAGCTCTGATTTTAGCCACAGCAAACATCTAACCATCAACCTGTATGTGTGTATGCAGGGGAATGTGTGGTACAGTATCCTACTGTACGTCTGCGCATCATGTGTTGGGTGCTCAGAGACATGGGACGTGGCACGTATCTCCCTAATGCAAAGAGGAAGCCATGTGTCCTGCTGCTAAGCAACTTCAAAAAGGGCCCACTGGGAGGAAGGTGGTGGGGGGGGGGGGTGACGCTTTGTTGCCAACGGAGATACTTCAGTGCAGATGCCATCGCACCGCTGGCACCACTCTGGCAGGGCTGGGAGACATCTGCTGCGCTAGGGCTTCCTTGTTTCGTAGCCCCCCCCCCACAGCCACGACCACTATGAAGTGCCAGGCGTGCTTGAGGGACGCCACGGTGCCTTTGGTCACTGTAGGGGCTCCATACTGTACACATCGTCCGCTTTGGAGTTGGGACCATCTTATTTTCCCTGTTGCTGCGATTCAGATTCCCCCCCTCAACCCCTCCTGACACCTCACCCGGCCGCGCCCACCCTCACCCCCAAACACCCCTCGCCACGTATACCTCTGTCTGTCTACCCCGCCCCCACCTACACGCCCCACCTCTTCTCTTCTTCTCCTACCCAGGTGTCCAGAGGTGCTCCTAACTGGCAGTTAGTGCAGTCTCCGGGGTGTGCGTGTGTCTATCAGACGGTCGCTATGGCCCGTGTTGGCAAGTCATAAACATAATTGGCAGATAAGGATGAGTTTACATGAGTCTACCCTCAGCGGAGCCTACTGTGCACACACACACACACAAAGTGCGTGCAGACACATGCACAGACACACATGCACACAAGGAACATGGTTCCTTATCAGTTTACGACACATTCAGAAGATGACAGGGCAGGAACATGATTAAATAGACAATAGAAGTGAATGTCAGAAAATACTGTGATAACTATGTGCTATCTTTACACTTCATATTATATTTTATAGCACATATAAAATACATCCTGTTGATGCATTCTGTGAAGTAGATTATGTAACATATTCATAGATAAAACTTTTTTTTAAATTGTATTTTACTACATTCTTTAGTTCATCATCTCAAATTACTTTTCTTTACCACCCTCTCGTGGTTAATATCAGTACTGCAGGTTTATCAGAATTAGTCGGCAAATAGTCGTCGGTTCAGATAGATTACTAGATTGCTGGAATCAGCACCGCTTTGTAACTATCCTTGTCCTGCCAAGTTAAATGTGTATCTTCTTAATTGTGAGTACATACGCCTAGCATTAACTGTAATTACAGGTGGGGTGCAAAGGTAGATATGTAACAAGAAACAATGCAAACACGTGCAAGCATGGGTGTGCACACACATCTGATGCCAATGCAATGTGTTTGTACACAGGGCTCAGTAGTTTGTCCAACATGTGGTCCAACAACGACTGTAATTGAGGAACACCACCGTCATTATATTTCAAATAAAACAATTTTTTTTTTTAAACTCACATTTTGTAGACCTGTAATATGGTTAAGAACACATATTGGTGATGTGCAGGTCTTCAGTGTTGTGCTGTAGCCTGACAGATTGGCTGCATTTAAAAGCTGGAAAATAGAACACGCCCAATCAGGAGTAATTAGGAGCACCTTGTGCAGAACTGGGGCACAACTGTAAGTAACTTCCAAGTACTACATACTGCACCTTACCTAGATCATGTGAAGGTATCCATGTTCACAACCTGAGGGTACCTATATAATACAACAAAACCATAACACAGCAAGTGCTATTATCGTTAAAACACGATAGCACATATAATGTTTGGCCTGCATTAAAGCCTTTGTATTGTGGACTTCGTAATTACTTACTATGTAATACTATAAATTCTTAATCTATTTTAAGCCTGGATGGCATCAGATTTTCATAGGGGGACACAGGAAACTGTACTGTACTGATAGCAAACGTGCATTATAACTCATGTTTAGTGTGTTTACATAAAACAGCTGTGTGATAGTAGGAAAGAAGTCAGGTGTATTTTGGCATGAGATAAAAAACAAACACATAAAAAGCCAATAATGTAATACTGGATGAGAGATTAGAAATATGATAGACAATACACTATCCATTACATTGTCAAAATGATATATAAGAATAAGAAATTGTTATTTTTTCTCTAAAAAGGTTGCAATGTTTGAAATGTCACAGTGCTAGGGATATGCTAACCTGTTTATTTAGAGTTTGTATGAGGCTCCACAGTCCTCATCAGTAAACAAAATCATATTATGTTTTCTTGTATTTTTGCTCAGGCTGTGACTGTTCCAATTTGTACAGCTATATGACCCAATCAGTAATATTTACATATTATTTACAATATTACAGAACATTATTATACCAGCATTCACGTTTGGTAATTACTGTAGTTACTGGTTATCGCCTTCAGTTTTGTATAACCTATTCAATACATTTGAGGAACACTGTCTGTGGGATGCAAGAAAATATGAAACCCTCATTCAACTTAACAATCTAAAGGGTAGCATACTATTTCCACAATTTTTACGATAATCTAATTAAATATAAAAAACACAACCTACTAGTAAATATGTAAATTACAGAGTAAAGCCAGCAGAAAGCGGGTGTGTGCACACATCAAATAACACTTGGTATGTACAGTTAAGCTGACCATATTCACAGCTGGTTGCCTGAACTAGCCACATTCCTATTGTCCTTTAAGGGACCCAGCACACATTCTGCAAAGCAGACATGTCTGTCAAGCTGTCTTCATGCAAACAGGTGTCTCTCTCGCTGCTCTGACAGAACGTTGTGACATATAAATCACCTTGCCAACTCTTTGAAATGCATTATGTTAGATGCTATTTGTATTCCGATGCATGCACAAGGATTAATGATGTTTCCAACACACACACACACACATACACACACACACACGCACGCACCCCCCTCCCCACC
>JAODUG010000009.1:978697-991505 GCA_027564795.1 Aphredoderus sayanus
ACAAATCATACACAATCAGATGGCGCCGCCGTGTGGCTAAATACTATATTACGAGTACATTACGAGGGTTAAAAGGTACATAAAACAACACAAATAATAAAATTAATAATAATAAAAAAATAATTAATAAAGATATAAATACACATAACAATGACAATAAAAAGAACCATACAATCATACACAATCAGATGGCGTTCCCTGGTGGTTCAAGACTATATTTTAAGGGGTGTCACAAGGGTTAATATTGTAATACTAACAGCCCCATCCAGCTAGCGGTTTGAGGGGTTTTCTTACACTCTTTGACTTGAATCCAGAGTTGTTGTAGGTCCTACTACGCTTCCCTCTACAGACCTTTGTCTCACCCCCTGCAGGGTCAAAACGACAAGCCCTTCTGCTCTTGTAATGACAATTTTTCTCTCTCTCTCTCTCTCCCTCTCTCTCTCTCTCTCTCTCTCCCATCCCACCAGGTCAAGCTATTAAACGGTAGAATACATTACAGAGAAGGGGACTAATAGATTGGAATATTACAGCCATACAATAATTTCATGAAAAAGTCAAGAAGGGATCATCGCTCTTATTAACTCCAAGAGAAATCGAGGCTGAAAAATGTTCAAATAGAAAATGTTAATGCCAGGCCATACTACATGTAATTGTGCCTGCACCATTCCCAGGGCTGCTCCCATTCAGACCACTTTATTAGTGCTGATTGAGGATATGAATTATAAATAGGGGAGATTTCTCTCTTCTCCTCCCCCTCGTTGGAATTGAAGTATAATGACCACTGCCATTGTTTAACCTTCATAATAGTGTGGTCTCATTTCATTACGCTTTTTTCCATTTTCCCAAACCTTTTAAATGCTCACATTTTGTCAGTGTTCATGCTCTCCGTCTATCCCATTACCTTTGGTTTTACTTTCTAAACTCATTTGATATTTTTGTGAGACACTTGATATATATTTCATTTTATTTTCGCTGTTCTTACACTTAGTATCCTACAGATTAATCAGCAGTACAAAATAGTAGTAGCTAAGTAGACTTGTTGTAGCATACACAATATATGTGCGCACACCACACAGGATATACAGTACGTGGACACACACACACACACACACACACACACACAGACACATGCACACATGCGCACACATCTACACGCACACACACACACACACACACACACACACACACACACACACACACACAGTGGAGACGGTAGTACCGTTTCTCTTTTACCTTGTAATTGCATAATAAGCCCTTCGACTGAAGTGAGCGCTTGAGGCTGTTGGAGGCGAGGGATCTAGCGAAGCAAAAGGCCGGGCATTTTTTCTTTTCTTTTTTTTTTTCTTTTTTTTTTTTTCTTGGCATTATTTCTGAGAAGTTTGCGCTTTTTAAACGTTTTTATTTGGGCTTTTTAAAGATCAGCAGCTCCACACCTACCTTCCAACAGAGTCCATTAGCCTGAGCTGCTCACCCACAACCAGCCTGCCTTTTATTTACAACATCAAACGTTTCACTTCATTAAATTACCTTTTTTTCCCTCCCTCTCCCTCTCTCTCTCTCCCTCCTTCTCTCTCTCCCTCCTTCTCTCTCTCTCTCCCTCTCTCCCTCTCTCTCCCTCTCTCTCCCCGTCCCATTTCTTCACTCGTCACATTTAGTTGAAACATGTTTTCCGAAACAAAAGGAGGTGGGGCAAGAGACGGGGGGAGCCTGCAGTGGTTTTATAGGGGGAAATAATGGGTAATTGGGAGAAGGTATTTAATAGGAAACCGACATTGCGCTGTAATGCATCTGTTGTTAACGGGCCGCCCTCTCTCTCAAAGTAGAGGCTGCCGCTCGATATGCTCCCTTCTCAAAGTCGTTAACTGCTGTGGATGACTAGATGATTCTATTGTCCACACACTATTAGTGTGCGTGTCCTGATCTGTGATGTCACAGTATGAGGCAGAGGGACCGTTGCTGGAGCTCAGTGTTCACAATGGCCGCCTGAGGAGTGCTCATATGCCATGCTGTACGTGTACGTAACGTATATTAACATAAGCAAGTACAGCATGCGCATGCATTGCTGTGATTTCACGCTGACCGCCTGATAAGTGCAGGCTGTTGTCACGTTGTAAATTAGCGCCCCTTCCCCCAGCCACCGAGTGGCAGTTTGATGTGGGCCTAGGCCTGTGCGTACTGTCAGGTCTGCACTTTGTCAGCTGCGTGCATGCAAATGAAAATTGAAGACATGCGAGAGATGAACATTCTCCCGGGCGATCAATATTCCAATATCTTACATCAGGGAACTCCAATAACTACAGCGGTGGGGACACTTCAATGGCAACATCAAGGCAGCAGCGTTCTCTCTCTCTCACACACACGCACGCACACGCACACACACGCGCGCGCGCGCAGGCAAACGATTAGTGGCTCTCAGATAGTGATCAGGCAAGCACCATAAAATCCATCCTACTTAGGAGAAAGCAATAATCCATTTGGAGACAGGTTTCAATACTAACCATGTCACGGTGATGTGGTCACCAAAAGTGATGGGGATAATTTCAGCCCATGGTACATTGGTAACTTTTTTCACGCTACGGGGGGGAGAAGGTCCATATTGCCAGCAGCAGGGCTCCGAATTAGTAATCGGTGTTTGTCAATGTTGTTAACATAACGGTCTCAAGGGAAGGGAGGAATCACAAATACGGACAGGTTATAATAGTGAACAGCCATAACCCTGGTCATAACTACACCCAGGTCTGCTGCTGTAGCAGTAGAGGTCTGAACACTCTAATAGGAACGTGATCTGTTTGACTAAATGTCTATTGTGTGTGAGATGACTTGGAACAGAAGAAAACCCAGTGAATGTCCAAACCGGTCCTCCCTAATAATGACATATTCTTGTGATATCTATGAGTCTGACCCGCGCTGGTGGTTGTGCCCCCAGTCAGTTTAGGCAGTTACATGATTCACACGCTCATGTTCCAAACAAAGTTATTAAGTGGCATCCGTTAGTGACCGGACATCTTTGTTTGGACACCAGGCAATGAGACTGAACTAATGACCCTCATCATAATCAGATTAAAGAGGGGTGCGTGTGTGTGTGTGTGTGTGTGTGTGTCTGTATTTCCATGTTGTGTGTTTTACGCATGACCCCAATGACTAGCGGTCATCGAAGTAGTGATCACAACCAGTCAATACTACCTTCACTGACCTCAACCTCAGGACAGACCCCCCCCCCCCCCACACACACACACACACACACACACACAACCCTACCACATCCCCTCGTCCAGCCCATTCTTGCCCTCCCCAATCAATGTCGAATTCTGGGTTATTTATTGAATAATCAAAAAGGTATTATGGGAGAGGCAGGGTGGCTAGCCTGCAGTGGTTGACAATGGGGGAACAAAGGGAAGGCTATTTATCAGCCTAGCAGCCTTGCATGTGTTTAGAATTAGGCTAATTAGCTGCCATGTAAACAGTGGAGCTAGCAGCTGGCAGTCTGACAGGCGCAGGCATTATTCACTTGCCACGTCTCATCTCTAATGGGAGAAGTGAGTGGACGCGCATGCATACGTGTGCACATGCGCGCTTTGACTCGAGGTGATATATGTGTATGGAGATTGGTAGTGTATGCGGACTGTGTGTGTGTGTGTGTGTGTGTGTGTGTGCGCGCGCATGTCTATGTTTGTGCACTTGTGAGAGTGTATTCTATGTTTAAAGCTCAGGTCTAAAGCTAAGGTCAATTAAATCTTTAACATGAAAGGAGAATGGAAATTGTCTGTGGAACCGTGGTTACTGGTGTGACTCAGTATTGTCAGAGGTGTTGCTATAGGCTCTACAGAGATGGCTGTTTTATTAAGTATCACAAATTGTAGTAACATACTTCCTACTTCCTAAGTTTCTTCCTATTCTTATTTCATTCTTATTTTCTTTGATTCCTCTTGGTAAAATGTTCTGTAACAAACAACCTGAGAAGTCTGATTTGATGGCACTTTAAGTAAGTACTGAAACTATGCACTGGAACTTCCACGCAGCATTTTCATATTCCCCCAAACGGAAGCTGCAACATGTACACAAGCTCTTGCGTATTATTCGATGGATACAATGATAGGCTGGGCCTGTGCAGCTTAATAAAAAAGGGAGAGCCCATAATCGATGTAGAAAATTATGGAGGGGAGTATTGGAAACCCAGAGTCCCTGGGCCACTTGTAAACTAATCTGCCAGGGCAGGCTTTGTGTTAGAGGTCAACAGACATCATTACAGTGGGTGTGCAGAGGGCAATGGAGAGGGCAATACTGTGTGTGTGTGTGTGTGCAGGGCAGATGAGAGGGCAGGGTTGGTCGCTGTGGGCAGATCATGTTTCTCTCCAGAGCTTTGGCCTGTGAGGGAAGGCGCTGTTGAAAGCATACCACTTATTCCAAGACTTGTTCTGAGGCATGAAGAGCCATTTGTGTTAAACACAAATACTCATTATATATAATAATAATAATAATCATAATAATATTAATACTAATAATAATAATAATAATAATAATATACTGTATAAATAAGGAAATGTTTACTAAAATTCTGCTGTAAATGTTAAAGCAGAGGAAATGTTCATGTATTCTTGTGTCAAAAATACAGTATAGTGCACCATAGCTCACATCGTCTTTGCAGTGGGTGCAAAGGTGTGTGTGTGTGTGTGTGTGTGCGTGTGCGTGTGTGTGTATTGGTGTGAATGTGTGTGCGCGCCCAGAGCCCGAGGACACAGCCATATCTTGCGGGTGCTTCTCTACGTATTAAATAAATTGCCGTCTCTCAACATGCTCCTCTTGAACAGCCCTATTAATCTCAGCCACTTACAGACTCCATAAATTACCAGGCAATCACCAGGCCTCACTATACTGCCTGAATGCCACATGGAGCGGGAGACAGAAGAGAAGGAAACAAGGAAACAAGGAAGAAAGGTATGTGGTAAATATGGTAAATATTTGTCCGCCCCCCCCCCCACCTGCTTTTAAGACCCCTGGCCTGTCAACACTTATTGTATGTCGCCATATTTTCGTCCCTCAAACACCATTAGAAGCAGCCAGTGTTGGGCTGCAGTAAGTGAATTAGGATTGGTTTTTGCCTCCCCTGGCCACAGAGCGAGCTAGGGTTACCCACAATAAGATCACAAGCAGGCCAATTTTGTTTTCCGTCGCCATTCAAAACAAACAAAGGGCACCTAATAGCCCCGAAGCATCTGCGGCCTCTCTTGGACCGGAGCACGCCCGTGACGGCTTGGTCGATAGACGCGGACAGATAGATGGACACGTACAGGGCCCCGCGCGTAACACACATGCACACGAAAGGCACACGCACGAACACACATCTCTTTCTTTTTTTCTTTTTTTTCTGATAGCTGTGAGCTGCCTTTAGCGCTGTTAGCTGCGGCTGTGAAAGTGGCCTGAGTGCTTCTGAAGACACTGATCATATCAGAGCAAAGAGCAGAATAGAGGCTTATCGACTTAGAGAGAGAGGGAGAGAGAGAGAGAGAGGGAGAGAGAGAGAGAGAGAGAGGGAGAGAGAGAGAGAGAGACAAGGGGAAGCAATATCGGCGGCCATGTCTAGCCTCAACATTGGTGATCTAATCTTTGGACATTACACTGACAGACAGGCCAAATAATCACCAGTTACTATTTGAGGAGAAAGCATGTGAGATGGGATGGGTGACCGGGGTATTACGGGACGGGCACCAGCACTATGTTTGGGAAATGTGCTCAGTTTCAATTTCAGTTTGAGATTAACACGTTGTTGCAATTGGTGATGGGAGAATTATAGGTCAGTGATGATCAATCAAGCATCCACACTCTCCTTGGGGCGGAGTGGCCTGGAAAGAAACCCACTCGTGAGGTAAAACAGCAGTGTAGCTAAATCTCTGTTTTACCTCCCATGTGGTTTGTAGATATCCGAGGTAGATGCATGAAAAACTGTGGGTTAACACGGAAGACACTCCAGCAGCCTCAGTCCAGCCCCCTGTGGCCAAACTGTAAGTAACAATAGTGTAAGCACTGACCTAACACTGCCCTCAGCTAATGGCGTTAGCTTGGACATCTTACCGTCGACCTCGCACTGCTGGTGCCAGTGCGAGGACATTGCAAGCACCCACAGTGATCAAGCACACACGCACGCACACACACAGACCCCAGATCCCCTGGGCTAGCCATTAAAGGATATTCCTTTACTTGTCACCTCTCATTACAGCCCATTAGTTGGGTACTATCACTTCTTGCTACAGGTTTCCATGTGTGTCTGTGTGTGTGTGTGTGTGCGTGCGTGCAGGGGGTCATTGGGTGGCTAACAAGTGAGCTAACCGAGTTAGCACAGGGGACAGCTACATGGTTACACCTGCCCACAAACACACACCCTGGGGGTATTGATCCCAACCGCTGTTTCACCTTTGGCCCTATGACCCCACCAACGATGTGTTTATTTACTCTGCCACCTGCTCTCATACACACACACTTATCTAAAGGGTCATTAAGTATAAATATAAAGTGGAGACCAAATGAGTTTTGTAACATGCTTAAATACCTGGTGTGGTCTGTACTGTTTATTTCACACCTTTTGTTCGATTGTATATTTCCTGCTGAAGGTCACCATAGGATCTACTTTTGTCAGCGGTGCGGAACATGATGTTTCCTAACGTATCCTTCCACCTCTGAACACCCTTGTATCACATCTCAGCAGATAGTATTACAATATGAATGGGTCCTAAGACATGCAACATAGAGTTTTATGAGTCTGTCAACCTGCTGATGAACTTTACCCACAACTATACAGCTTTTGATGCAAAAAAAATTATGATGCATAATGTTTGCTGGAGTAAGATATACTGGAGACGGTAGTGGTTTTAGTCACTTGCGTTTATCCCCATTATCTAGATCTACAAAACTTTTGTATAACGGGGTCAAAAGCTAACTATATTAAAACAATGTATAAGTTAAAACTACATGTCCCTAATTAAACTGTGTATATACTGTATCATATACTGACATACAGTATTACTGATCTTAGTGCGGCATATATTGGAAAGGATTAACCACTTAATTGTGTTAATTACATATACTGCACTATACCACAGTATACTAATAAATGAAAATAATAAATTATGATTATATCACATCTTTGTTTGTAATACCTCTATTCCTGGCCATCTCAGATGAATGTTTAAGTGTTATTTAGAATCTATATTTGGAGTATATTTGGCATATTTGTGGTAAAGTCATTGCACTTTGTCACTGATGGGGTTGACGCAGGTAATGCTTCTTCCTGGGAATTATAGCAGGAGTGTGGTTATGTGTCTTGTCAATATACACATTTGTGACATACTGTACACATGGCTCTGTGTGTGTGTGTGTGTGTGTGTGTGTGTGTGTGTGTGTGTTTGTGTGCCTGTACACGTGTTTGCAAATATGTGTGCGTGCGCATGTGTATGTGTCCATGCGTGCGTGCGTGTGCATGTAACAGCGTGCACGTGCATGCGCATGTGAGCAAGGCAGGCAGGCCAGCCACGGTGATTAGTAGTAAACCTTTAATGGGGGATCCATACATATGTCTGGAAGTCAGCTTTACGAGGACATTTATACAGGCACGCCTTTCCATGCCAGCCTGGACATCCACACTGTCCTCCACACACACACATGCATATGCAGAAACAGTATGTCTCGGCCCTGTTATAGCGGTGCCAGAGGGACCTGCATTGCAGTGCTTGGGGGCCTAAATGAAGGCATCACAGTTCCTCACTGCCCCCCACCCCACCCGCTGTAATAAAACCCAGTCAACAAGCCCCTGCCGCAGGCTACACATAATGGGCTTTTTATTTCCATTTTGTCACCCCGGTCCGCAAAATTAAAGCCCAATTTGGTGAATGGAGGACATGCCGTTCTCAAGGTCACCACGGGAACCAACGGGTGAAGAGGACACCTTGGGGTTACAATCTTATACCTTATCTCATCTTACTGTATGTTGTCTCATCTTGTCTTATCATATCTTTTCTTATCTTGTCATATCTTATCTGTACCGTATCTTACCATATCTTATCTTACAGTATCTTATCTTTTGCAGTGCAATGAAATATATAGAAGAATTTAGCTATAGGTTATATTTTTATATTTACACATTTTCATTACATAAAAAAAGGCAAATGATTTTCATCAGAAGACCAAATATCATGTTTTCTAGTGGACTTCCTAAGCTAGTTCCGTTAAAACAAGCAACAGAACCCTGTACTGAGAAAGTCCACCCACCCACATTGCTGTGTAACACAACAGTAAACTAGACGCTAGACTTTAGAGATCAGGGCCACAGATGGTGGGGAACAGACAGACAGGAAGATATCCCGCGGCTTGTTTTTAGCAAACATTTGTGGAGTAAGCCAGATAAAGACCGACACGTAGGCGGGTTCACTAATTAGAGACAACAGGTAACAAGACAACACATCTTGCTTCACCCCACTCATTTACCCAGGAAGTAAGCTATCGCTATGACTACAGGTCAAAAGTCAGTCCAGTGTTGTTGTGTCAGGGCAGACTAACTAAGCGTGTGTGTGTGTGTGTGTGTGTGTGTGTGTGTGTGCATGAGAGAGCGAGAGAGAGAGAGAGGGAGAGAGAGAGAGTACAAACCATGTGGAGGTATTCAGTAATGAGAGGGACATAATACATTCTAAACAATGACAGGTGTCTTGTTAGCTTAGTTACCAGGACACACACACACACACACACACACACACACACATACACTCACTCATGTGAGGTCTTATAGCAGCCATCTGTTGCATCTTGGGAGCAACATTGGATTTCAGTGCCACGTCATTTGTCTGACATAATTACAGTCTACAGGAAAACAAAGCAACAGATTACAGTGGCCTGTGTCCAGAGAAGACGCCACAACAGGTGCAAGTTAGCACTTTTGAACTAATCAAAAGTCAGATTTGATCAAAGTTTTATGTAGATGAAATATAATGTACACATCTCTTATTTTAATTACATTTTTTACTGTATTTTATCCCTTTCGTACTCCTATAATGTATGGATACCAGTGATTTGTTATGTTTTATTTTATTATTTTATTTTACACAATATGTTCATCATAATTTCTTAATATGGGGCTGGGGAAGCACTTGTGTATAGGTAACATTGTCAGCTTTTGATTAAAGCAAGACAGATTACATCCGGTAAACACGTGGGATCCTCTGAGCTCTGGTCTGGAGAGTGGCTGCCGACTCTAGCATAAGTAGGTAGTGAATGTCTTTTGATAATGAGAGCTGGCACCATTTTAGATGATACTCCACTTGATTGAGTGAAAGCTTTATCGCCATGGAGAAGGAGGCAGACAGAGAGACAAAATGGTGAGGCGTGATGATGGTTTCAACCCATAGAGCATATTAATTGGATGAGGCAATAATGAGACCTACAAAACAAACCAGGGAGCAGAGCAAAAAACAAGCCAGAGAAGAAACCAGGAACAAACACATCGGAGGATGAGGGAACTCTCTCAGAACCAGATGGCGTGGTCACGGAAAAGACAGGTAGCCTCCCCGTGAACCCCGTCCCCCTCCACCCCTCATATTAACCCCCACCCCATCCCAAAAAAAAAATCCCCCCCCCCCCCCACCCCCAATATTGTGAACCCCCCGCACTCCGTCATGCTATTACCTCGCTGTCTCTTTCATTATCTGCCGTGAACTCTGGGTAACCTCAGCACGTCCATTCTTTATGTCACGGCCTGCGACGCCGCCCGTGATTTAGACCTGTGCCGTCCACCTAATTTGATTTCATCATCACCGGCCGCGGCGGGAAATGGAGGGAGATGGCAGAGGAGGCAAGGAAGGAAGGAAGGAAGGACGGAAGGAAGAAAGGAAGGACGGACATGAGTGGAAAGGAGAAAGAGAAGACGAGAAACAGGAGGAAAACAGAGGTATAGAGGATATGTCGCGGATCGAATGAGGAAGGAAGGAGTTCTTGATGGAAGCCGGGGTGCTATGTCGGTTAGCGTTAGCTAAACGACTTGAAGGGGCTAATAATGCAATCAGTGCAGCCGTTACATGGTCGTAATATTGGCTGTAAAACTATCAGCAGCCAGCATTAATCTTTCTTCTCTTTGCTGTCCTCTCCTGTTCTCTTGTTCTGGCCATCATACTTTATGTTGTCTGGGAGCCCACCTTTGGTAGGATATACCTTGCTCTCTCCATGCTATCTTTAACAATGGCTTGCCTATTGCTGTTGGACATTTTTAGAATCCTACCTCCCTTGCTCAATTGTTTTGTCTTTCATTTAGTCTTTCCCTGAAGGGGAATAAACGTGTGCAGTGCGGCTAATGACAGCGACACTGCTTACACAGGCAAACACCTAAATACACACACTCAGACACACAGACGTTCAGGCAGAGGGACGTGTGCCCTCCTCTGTCTGACAAGCGGACACAGACACTGTCATTGTGGGGTAATCATCCGCCATTAGGCTACATTGGCCAAAGACAACAGGCCAAAGTGCCTCCGCAGCCAAACCAGTCATTATGTTTCACTCAATACACCATAAGGGATGAGCACAACACGACACAGTCAACGCAGTATACAGAAGCTGGTGTACTTCCACTTGAGCCTCCGGTGAAAATAGTTTTTGTTAGCTTAGTGTGACATGTTACGAGTGTGTGAGTGCGTGTGTGTGCATTTGTGTGAGTGTGTGTACAACTAGACAATTACATGATCAGGAATATGCGTAACAATATTTGTATAGAAATATGATATAATACACAGGCCATTGCAGCTGTGTATAGTTCAAATGTATACATCTTTAATGCCTAAAGTACTGTAGATAGCAACTCTTTGCCAAATGTTTGTATATTTGAATGCATACAATAGTTATTGTCTCTCTAAAAAGCATGTACAGT
This sequence comes from Aphredoderus sayanus, assembly GCA_027564795.1. Taxonomy (NCBI): domain Eukaryota; kingdom Metazoa; phylum Chordata; class Actinopteri; order Percopsiformes; family Aphredoderidae; genus Aphredoderus; species Aphredoderus sayanus. Next base: position 989,598 of record JAODUG010000009.1, read on the forward strand.
ACAGTATCCCCCATTAGTACTACAAATATACTGCATGCACTATATATATATATATATATATGCACAATATAATTCCCCTTAGGTATGTACTGTAGTAATATTAATATAGCCTTAAAGCATAAAAGTATGTCATGCGTCACTGACGGTTACATGTAATTGGTGCCAGTCACTCTGCCAGGCTGTGCCACCATCTGCGTAGCAGGCACGTTCTGTGTGTGTGTGTGTGTGTGTTAGAATGTGTGCCAGGGCCTTAAGAGGAAGGATTAGAACAAATGAGTGTCTGCATACTTGTTCTCTCTTTCATAACTGCAGGGAAAACGATTAAGTATATCTAGTATTGCATATTTGTGTGTGTGTGTGAGAGAGAGAGAGAGAGTGAAATACTCTATAATAATTAAAAGTAGCGATTGCATCACTCATCGGGCAGCACGTGTGTAGGTGTTTCGTCTAAATATGTCCTCACCAACATATAAAGTCCATGTGTTCCATTTAGTCAGGAAGCCAAATTGAAAGGGTGTGTTCGCTTTAGTGTAAGGGTGTCACACTCAAAATGTATGTGTACGTGTATGCATGCATGTTTTCTGGCAGTTATTTCATTGTTACGTGCCCATATTAAGGTATGCACAATATATACATGTACATTACCTCATGGCAGTGTTAATCATACAGTTCTACACGTTTCAATGTGAGTGCAATAGTTGGAGTGTAAAATAAAAAAGAAATTGGACTTACCTGAAAGGAAATGGTGTATTAGTACACGGCACGACACATGGAAAAGAGATGGAGAGGGGAAAGAGAGAATGAGGGACAATATTAGTAACATTACTAAGCAACATATGGCCTGTATTTCCCCATTCAGACGCTTGAAAGCGTGTAATGATCTTTATATGAAAAAGAACCCATTTCACAGCGCTGCAAAATGACCATAAACTGTAAAGTCACATAATTCTCAACCACTGTAATTATCTGAATAGCATGCATGTCAACAGTTGCGGGCGCGCCATGATTTTGTACGTGCATGTCTGCGTGTGCGTGTGTGTGTGTGTGTGTGTGTGTAACAGTAATTTCTTGAATGCCACCCAACAGAACAGGCCTGTAATACCGGAGTCGGGAAGCAGATTTCTCCCTGCGTGGCCGCGAACTCCCCCCATCTCTCCCCCATTCTCGCTTACCCTCTCCTTTCGCCTGACATCCTGCCCTCATTCCCTCCCTCATTCCCTCCCTTCCTCCCTCCCTTCCTCCCTCCCTTCCTCGCTCTCTCTCCTGCTGCGGTGTAAACACAGATTGTTAGGTGAGGGGTTAAAAGTGTTGTGCTTACATTCTCTGGGCACTAATCTGATTCCTGCTCTCTTTGCGCGTCTATATTTATTTGGTTTTGTCAACACTCACATCTCTCCCTGCCGTCCCTCCCTCTCTCCCTCTCTCTCCCTCTCTCTCTCTCCTCATCTCGCTGCCAGTGTATTGATCGCTGCTAATGGATTGGCTCTGATTCCGGAGACGTCTAACATGCTTTTCAATGCTCTTCTTTTCACCCAGGGAAATCAATGAGGAAAAGGCCTGCGAAATTTAGACAGGAGCCGGTTTTAAGGAATCCACAGCCACACGCAGGAACGGGCCTAGGAGGATCTGGCAGGTGTGCACGCCGCCTGTGTTTTGTTGGTGGCGGGGGATGGCGAGGTTTTATGTGTCCTGAAATGTCTGCGTGTATGTCATCGGTTTGTCAATCAACATGATATGTCTGTCTTTATCAACTAAATAAACACTAACAGAAAACTGTTTATAGGGGTATATCTGAGAGCTGAGAGACTGATGATCGATGCCTAGATCATCTCCACTGATATAACACTGCTATTCTCTCTCTCTCTCTCTCTCTCTCTCTCTCTCTCTCTCTCTCACTCTCTCTCTCAC
>JAODUG010000009.1:1067439-1082439 GCA_027564795.1 Aphredoderus sayanus
GAACTTCAACTGTGCAACTGCACCTCAAGATTTCCTGGCCATAGGAAATCTTACTTGACGAAAACATGAGTTATCTGCAGTCACATATCGTCAAACTAAAAATCAAAATGTCAAACTTTAAAAACCGCGTCTCTCTCCAAATCAATGTAGAAAGATCCAGAGATTGTCCACATAAACTCCTACAGTAGGCTATCTGATAGTAACTGTTTCTGTCTTATCGTAAAATAAAAAACTGTACATTCACATCCAATGATCTAGAAAGGGGTAGCATGTAAAAATGTCAACATGTACAGCCATACTCTGACGTCTTGACTATCCTCTCTAAATGTTGGTGACATTAAGTCAAGGCATGCGATAAACCTTCTGGCAGGCATAAATGTTTTGCCAGAAATGGCTCATTCTTCTTCTATTGCCTGCAATGTAAAGGTACATATCTGTTCATGATAACTAGCAGGCCCGCAATGGTGCACTAAGAATAAAGCAGAATTTTTTTATTTTTATTTTTTTAATATGAACTGGCAATGATACTCTTCCATTGGCTCAGGCCCATGGTTCTTTTAGGATGAAGTGCTAAAATGCAAGATGGGTTATTTTAATAATGTAAATCATAGCTAAAATGTCCATGTGTTTAAAATCAAGGTCTATGAAACTCATGAGCTCAGAATAAGGGACATGCAGTATATGTTACCACATTGCCAAGCACTACCACTTAATACCATTAATCTTAGTTCTTTTTCTCTCTCTCTCTCTCTCTCATTCTCTCCCTCTCTCCTTCGTGTAGGAGTGTTCCGCGTCCTCTAAAAGTATGGATCTCAACCGCGGCCATTTTCTGTGGAAGAGGGAAAAGGCTAAAGAGAAAGCACTGACCCCTCTTCCATGCAATTTTCCTCTCATCAACTTGTGAGACTTCATTAACTTCCATGGGGTAATTTCTTCTTTCGCTGTATTTCAGAAGAGAGGGTTTTTATCAAGGACCCCTCCACCCGCCACTCTCCTTTTTCTTGCCTTCGTCTCAGAATAAAAATATTTGTGCAAATGGACTAAAACAATATTTTTCTCCATTACCATGTGATCCAACTGCAAAATATCTGACAAGGAAAATAAATAGATTGAGAGGGTCCAACGTGTAGCAATAAGTGCCAATCGACTCAATACCCTTTTGTTAGAGGCTGGCGCAAACAAAACAAGATGTAATGTTCCAAATTCAGTATTTCAAATAATGGAAGGGCCACAATGTTGTAAAATGTGGCTAAATGCTGCCCTCCAGGGGAAATTGTGTGTCACTGCAGTTTAATTATTGCATTCCTGTCATTTTCTTTTGAACTGGCAAAACCAAACAAACACACACACACACACACACATATATGGCATTAACTACATGTTAGTACCTATAGTTAAAGTTCAGTGTGCATGTTTTGGGGTTCCTTGCTGGAGCTGCTGCCCCCGCGACCCGACCTCAGATAAGCGGTTGAGGATGGATGGATGGATGGATGGGTGCATGTTTTGATCAAAGATCAACAAGCTCAGAACGGGCACAGCCAGGAAAAGAGCGACATGACAGAGCTATCTGTCTCATATGCACTCCAGTAAGCGATGTCCATATGTCTGTGCGAATATGTAAACTGTCCTCTGTCTTCTTTGCCTCCACGCAACTCTAAATGATACATGAAATGCCGAAGACAAGCCTGGCGCAGAGACAAATGCCAACCACTGGCTCGTTCCAAATGTCAAATGTGACAGTCACCGGCATTCACTAACCATACCTGCCGGACCAATTCAGCACCGGCGCTCCTCAAACAGTGCCTGACATCTGAAGATGACACAGAAAAGGGTACTTTATTTATTTTACTCATATCCTTGGGGTATGACATACTGTAGCATATACATCTCATTGAAGTACAAAGAGTGACAGTTTACAGTGGAAAAGTTCAGCAAACCTAGTATAAGGGGATACAAAATACCACTGCCATAATTACAGTACAAGATCATGAGTAAACCAGCTGCATATACTTACTGACTGTAATTCCTCTCCTATAGGTCTGTCTCAAATTCAATGCAATTCCTTTAGTGGTTGAAGCCATACAACAGCCGTATGAATGTACTTGCTCACAGTTGTTAGCTTTGAAGCAGAGCAGGTAAAGCTTGCACTGTTTTCTACTTCTCCCCCAGGAGGCTCATTTCATCTCTTCCCCTGCCATTGTAGTCTTGTGGACATTGGACTGTAGTAGTCCTTCAAAACATGAACAGATTTGGGAGGAAATGTTGTAACTGTAATCTAATTTCTGGGAATATAAACATGGATGGAAATATTAAAGTATGTCGAGTATGCGGATATTTGTAAAATTCCCCGATAACTTAAAAGAAAACTCCTGTCACACTGAAACATTTCTGCCAGATTAAAATTCATGTAAATCACATTTGTTTACACAACATGACACTGGACAATTTCACATATGTAAACGTCTATACAAATGTGCTACAGTGCCATGCATGCGTGCATTGAACTAGTAGTACCATTGATGTAATCTTTAGTTCAAGCATTATGAATGCACCAGTGAGAATGAAACCCTAATGGGTGCAGTGCCACCATGGAAAGCTATACTAATACTGTAGTTAATAACATTATTCAAAATATATATATATACACATCATTTGTGAAAAGCACACTGTCATGCTAGTTTATGGTAATTTATTAAAAGGCACATAAAAAACTCAAAAAAACATTACAGTGGATAATGCTACACATATAGACCCTGTTTACACATGACATTCACATAAGTATCATACCTCCTAAACTGGGTATCTGAATGTCATGACTGCAAATGGAAGGGCTTTTGTGAATTCACAGAAGGCTGAATAGTGTCACACAGATGACATACTGCAGTTGTCATTTTCACTATGTTATGAATGCGGCCAAACGTGCCTGACTGTCAATGGAGATCACATCAGACAGATATTCATGCAAGCTGTTCAGATCAGATCACCCAGGACAAACGTTATTGTCAGCTGTAAAGAGGGAGTCATACATTCATTCATCATCAATTACATTTGCATTTAATTCAATCAATTGTATTTTTACTGGGCACTGGGTACTGTTTAACTTTTAAGAACAAGCATTAAAATATGACATACTTCAAAGACAAAGCTTGTGCCGTGGGATTATTCCTACCATAATAATGGTAAAAACAAGTGGTATTTATTCAATAAAAGTTAGTTGAGACCCCTTCTCCTTATCATGTGATCTATCTGATTCTAAGTCAGTTAAAAAAAAATAATGGCTATATTTCACAATACCCAGCCCTGTCAGGTTGACGTGTGTAACTAGCCTACAATTACAACCTGAAGTTAAAATCGTACAGTGTAAAGCAGTGGTGTGCATTGTTGCTGTAACATATCAACTTTACAGTGGTGTCAGAGAAAATACACAATAAAATGGCAAAGAACATTACAGTGTATGTTTTGTCTGGTTTAACAGACATGAATTAAGCCCAGCCCAGTAAATAAACATTTTTAAATAGAAAGGGTACCTTAATGTAAGACTGTGCAGTTGAACTATTTCAACGCCAAATTTGCCAAACACGCTCCCTCGCCCCCTAGGCAAATATTCAACACCACATAGAAAACATAACTATGAGGTAGCGTTCTCACACAAATCTTTACGAATGTGTCAGCCTGCCAGTCTTTTCATGGGTTTCCAGAAGAGCCTTCCCGCTTTGTTAGACAAAACGACGAGGACACCAAAAGTCTCACTGATTCTGCACCTGGTGTCTCTTCTTTGTCTTGCTCTGGTCCGAGCCCTTCATGCAGTGGGCCAGGAAGTCAAGGCACCTCTTAGCGTACTGCGCCGGAAACTCCCGGTAATGGCCGACGTGAGGGGTGGAGGCGAAGTCGAAACTGTCCACGGGAACCCCCTTCTGCCTCAGGGACTCCACCATGACCTCGATGTCCGCGTGTCGGATCACCTGGTCGTCCCGGGAGTACAGGTAGAGCTGAGGCCAGCTGGGCGGCCTCTCTCGCAGGGCGTCGTAGTGGTTCTTGTGGATGTACTTGGTCACGGGGTACAGCACCACCCGCAGGAGGAACACCGTCACGGCGAACAGCGCAAGCAGGACGGCCCGCAGGACCGCGTTGATTTTGGGCCCCAGCGTGACCTTCAGCGCACGCAGGGCCCCGCGCACGTTGGCACTGCCGGGGGCACTGTCCACTACCGCCCCGATCACGTGCAGGGAGCTGAACTGCTTGTTGCTGTGCAACAGCTCCACAACGTAGCGGTACAGCATGAAGCCGCCGTTGCTGAAGACGTGGAAGAACACGGGGCTGTTCTCCACCTCGTAGTCGTACAGGATCTCCAGCAGCTGGAGGGCTGTGCTGCTCAGCTCCTTGTAGCCGAACGACTCGGATATGAAGACCGTCTTCAAAGGAGCTGTGTAGCGAATGGTAACACAACCCTAGAGAAAACAGACAACTTTATAATTAAATGAAAAGGAAGAGGCGCTAACCAGATTAGGTTCAAACAACATCGTAGTATTGTTGATGTTTTTTTAGTTTTTTTATACAACACCAGAGGAAACGATCAAAACAGGCTAGGCTGTGGTTTTAGTGTCCAACCTGTTCATTGTAGATGGAGCTGTACTTGGACAGGTGCTTATCCTTGCAACCAGCCCATCCCAAAAGAATGACAACTGGCTCCTTTGTCCCCTGCCAGTGTCTCTCTAAAAGCATACATAAAAAAAAAAACGTTGGGCAGTTACTAGTTAACAAATAAAAGGAGGCCTTTCATATCAAGTTAGCATAATTGGCCTGTGTAAACTGTCTAGGTAAACAAGGCTTAGTACACATTTAAATATTTTTGCGATAGCTAGCATGTAACATTCGCTCGACTAAGCTACAATATCTACTGTACTGTACTGTATAATTTTATCATGCTCACCCGATGTTACTGCATCTGGAAATACAATATTGTAGTCCATCTCATCGACTGCCATTTCTTCTCACGATTGTATCAACTGTAGTTTTTGGTTGTATGGTTCATTTGGATTCTTTGAAGACAGGTTAAAGTCTACGTTAAATTAGGTAATGCTACAGTAGCTAGAAATCGATAAATAACGCCCGCTGCGGCGCTGCTTTCGGTGCTTGCGTCTAACTACCTTTAATCGATTGCTCTGAGTGCTCTGCCTCTGTCTGACCACATCGTAATTCATAATTATCTCCACTAGATGGAGCACAATATCCACCTGACATCGAAACATCGCCTTTCTCATGGAAAACCTAACAGGCATAATCATCAGCTGGTAGCATAGTAGTCTGTAATTGATCATGTATCCATTATGAACATTCTGGAGATTTCTCTTAGAAAGCATTGCATATGGTTTGTGTGCTCATTTATTATGTGACTGTTATAAGCCATCGTTAAAAATAAAATAATTAATTGTGAATAGAATAAAAATGCAATCTGAATAAAACAAGTAGTTCTGATGGATGCACCGTTAAATAAATTATATAATATCGACTGTGTGGTTTCCAGCTAAACAAGACCAAAGAGTCTCATAAATCAAGCATTCAATTGTCCGATGTAAAGACAGCTCATTGGTGGAAACACCCGTCAGTCAGAACAGTGCTGTGACCACTATGTGGGCGTAGTGGGGAGTTAACTGGAGAGCAAAACAGACAGACACAGAGCTGTCAAACCAGCAACAACAGACGCTTGAAATATTATCCCGGGCGGCCACCAAAGCGGTTGTATTTTAATGCAGACAACTTCAATTTTGGAGAGACTTCGTGTATGTGGGAATTGCACTCTTTGTGTATATGGACATGCTTATATCGCTAGGTAAATAAAACTTTCTTGTGGATAATTTTGCTAATATTTGCTAGCTCTCGGTTAGCCTGGGTTTCTTTGCAAACTAACGTGAGCCAGTTTCCAGTAACGTACTGTACCGTAGGTGTGGTTTGTCTGTCGTCTCTTCCACACGGCCTACGATACTTAATGCAATTCGTCCTAGCCATGATATTTCCCTGCTGAATATCATTCTTCGTTGTCAACAATCAGGTAAGAAAGTTAAACTTAGGTATGAGTAAGCAAATCTACTGTACTGGTACTAGTTAACCGTGCCTGACTGTTGCTACAGTAGGAGGCTAACGTACTGTTATACTTGTTTTGTTTACATTCCCGCCTAGCGGGGATGAGGTGAACTGCAATGTCTGCAACTGCAATACTGTACTTTAGACTACCATAATGTAGAGTGTAGCAATATAATTACTTTACTACTATTATATCTGTTATGACTTATTAGAGTACAGTACCTTACGCCGCTCAGGTCGCCACCTATCTGAATAATGAACAAGGGAGGGGTTTCATACAGTAACGTAGTCACTCCCTTATTTTAAACACTTAAGGAATGACAGGTATGCAATAAGATATCATTGTTAACACTATCGACGACACATAAGAGGGGAAACCTATTAAGGTTAAGACCTGTTTCACATTTTAGCAACACCAGTAGTCATAAAGATAGTGTACTGTAGGTTTCAGTTGATACCTACAGTACACCTAACTACTGTATCATAGAAGTGAAACAATTACTTGGTATAGTAGCTATGGCAGCCAATGTTTGACACATTATGTGAAGTACTGTAGATGGGATGGAGAAGAAAATGGTGAAATACAGTAGGGGGAAATTTGTCCACATTAAAAAAAATCTATACTTCTCTCCCTATCACTGAAACAGACAAAACACAGTTCACGGCCTCTCCATTCTGCCCTGGCAACATATAATAAAAAAGTCACTTGAGGTTGATTTACTATTGCCATTTTCTATTAGCCTGTAATCCGCAGGGTTCTATCAAGGGCCCTAAACTCTTGGCCGTAGGCTACTTTTGGGATGTTCCATCTGTTTTGAAATAGCACCAAGCCACATTTTACATACTTAAAAAAAACATCTGCCCTTTAAAATTCCTCCTCTTTTCTATGCATGGACCTTCTGGTGTGGTGTTTTAAAAATGAATCGTCTGGATGTAGGAAATGGTTTTGAAACAATTGTTGTAAGTTGTAGCTTTATACAATTTTATTTATAGGCAGCATACTCACAGACAATGCCAAAACTCTTTTGTTACACAGGCCTGAATGTTACTATAAATGTTTCTTACTTTCAACGCAAAGGCGAAAACCACACCCCTCAACATAACACTATTGTCTAGGATGCAATGAATATTATTAGGCTCTATAGGACTTACTCCACAGTCTCGGATATTGTATCAGCAATATGTATTAAATTGCGCACACAATAGCGAGACTATGGCATGGTTTTTAGTTCAACAAGTGGCTTTCAACAAAGGCTCAGCTTTGTAATTTAACACTTTTGAGATCAGGTCATATGTTTGGAGTGCTGAAATGTTACTTATGCTCAGTTGTATTAACACAGTGTCTTTCAACACATAGCACGTAGCCCTATAAATGTTTTATACAGAAGACAGAACACCTACAGTATGTGGACACTTTGTGGGTTTGTAGTAACAGTGGCTGTTCCTTCCTACAGGCTTTTATAGTCAGCACAAGTGAGATCATATCTTTTTGACCAACTGACAGGTTCTTATTGACTGTGACAAAAATGTAATGTCTTTCTGCACAAGCTCTGGATGGAAACACTGCTTACATTTGATAGGGATGCTTAGTCTACTTTTTCCTTCTTTGCTCAGAGAGGTTTGTTACTTTTATACAGTTTGAAAAAGGCAGAGAATAAGGAGGATAACAATCCTTTTAAGGATGTGGCTGGAACCTAGAGAATGATGTCAGAATTTGTCTAGTTGCTACTGCTCTAAAAGAGTGCAGTGCTTGTGAAGTAATGGTATGGCATAGACACAATCTGACTCTGAATTACCTGTCGTTAGACTACTGTCTCTGTGCCATTTTGAGATACTGTTTGATCTCTTAGCTTCATGACAGTGTCGCACCTATGGTCTGATTTTGTTCAACTTTGCTCAAAACATGAACATTGTGGCCTGGCTGTGGTAACTGCTAAATAGACTAGATACATCTATACATCTAATGCCTGACTGACTGCCACACTGACAGTATCATACTGTAGATCCTACACACATGCGCAGTACATACACACCCACCTACACACTGACCTCACAAGTCTGATGTTCAATGATATACTGTAGACATGTAGACTAAAGCCTGATGGCTTTAGTCTACATGTTACAGATAACCTTAATGACTTGAGCATTGTTCATACAGTAGGTCATTTTAGCACATTGGAACATGATGATTCAAAGCTTATAATTTACTATACTGAACCTTTGGCCTAATTGCCTTTAAACATATTTACTTTATACTGTTCTTTGTACTGCTCATGCAGCTCCAAGAGAGCTTCATGAGAAGAGTTATGCATACTGTAGTTAATTAGTCAGTGAGAGGGTGCTGAGCTAACACTGAAATAGACACACAAGTGGAGGTCATGCCTGGTCTTTTTGTTTGTTATTATCATGGTTTTAGGGGTTTCATCTGGGGTTATATAGGCTACCATATGCAGTTTATTATCTTGAAGCTTACACCAGATCAGGGTTCAAATGTCAATGCTTTTAAAGCAAGGTGTTCATGCCCATAAATCCTTCACCAGAAGGCATCCTCATCTTACACAAAGAACAAAAACATACTCGTCGGAGTCATTTACCTTTTATTTCTAGTCAGTAGGTCAACTGGCATTTCAAAGGTTAAGGTCAGTGTGAAAAATATTTCTCCATTAATTAGGCTAAAAAATCCAAATCTCAAAAGGCTCCTCTGTAATTATAGTACTAATGCTTAAGTACAAAGGTTATTTTCTTTTATTTCTTTAAAGTCTAAAGTAATTCATTGAAGTTGACTTTTTCTTTAGTAGTCTATTATTTTCATATTTTAATATTGTATGACTATAAATGATCGGAATGAGGTTTGACTTAATGTTTCATTATTGACTGACCATCTACAATATTTGGCCAAATAAAATTAAATCTGACTACTAATATATTTAAACATATAAAATCTTACTGATAGCATTAAGGCAAAATCATGGTAACATTAACCGTGTGCTCTTTCAATCCATGCTGGCTTTGTTTTGGATGGGAGAAACATCTGGGACCTGTGCTACATTTTTGCTAATCTCATAATTGACGAAAGTAAAATAAATCTGCCTTATTATAGCCATTATGCCTGGGCTTGTGTCTCAGACGCCTTAAGGTGAGATCCAGTCTACAAGGTTGCTTGCTGTTACAGTTAAGTGGCTTAACCTTTTAAAGAGCAGAATCCTCTGAGAGAAAACACTGACCTTTTGTATAAGGGTCAGAGCTGGACTACTACCGGTAGTAGCCTACTAGATGTTATGCATTGATACAATTCCCGCAATTGTCTGAATGCAGAAATTGCAGGTTTTGAAAGGGAATACAGTTTGACAGATCGTTCACAAAACAATGAAACAAGCACTCCTCTCTCTCACTCACACACACACACGCACGCAAACACCTTATGATGATTGAAGCCTCTGAAGCACTCTCATATGTCCTTCCTTTTCCTGCCTAGGTTGTTGAGGGCTTGCCAAGCACCGGTGGAAGATGTGAGAGCCTTCGCACCCCAGTGGATTCTCCCACGTAGTTACCAGCAGTGAGCAGCAGGCCTACTGGGAACCTACTGAGCCCGGGCTCACTTAGAGCTTCGTCTTTTGTGTTATCGTATCTTCATTTTCAAAGTTAAAACCTATGGCAAGAGACTCTCTGAATGTAAATGATCTCAGGCCTGTGTCATGCGGGGATCTTCCAGAACAAGGCCTGGTTATTGTGGAACATTGTTTCGCTTTGGTATGAAAGACTAAAAAAGTGGCAGAGCTCAGCTGCTAGGAAGAGCAGTTCCTACCACGGTTAACAACTGATGGAGACAAAGCACAGACGGCAGTGAAAGAGTCAACCCCATTCCCCCATCCCCCCCACCCCCACCCACCCCTACTGGCACCACAGCCACTCAGAGCCATGGAGCGGAACAAACGCAACTCCATCGCCGGCTTCCCCACCAGGTCTGACCGTCTCCACGACGACAAAGATGGCACCGGAGGGGGAGGGGCAGCTGAGATGGGCGTGGCCTCGTCTTCACAGGTCAGTGTGTTATTCTTTTAGCTGTATACTCAAAATAGAATATTGAGGGTTATCAGTTGTCTCTCCATAACAGGTGCAACAAAACAAGACAAAGGAGATGGGGAGACGTGAATCATGAGCTTGACTACAGTCTTGACTATACTGTAACTCTAGCCTATAGGATGTATGGGATAATTGTACCTATTTTCAGAGGAAAACTCTGAACTAGCCTTGAGGCCAATGCCCACTGGTGGGGTCTGACGTGCGTCAAGAAACGGCAGTTTAGAGCATAGTTGTTTTTAACGCGGCAATGTCCACTGGTGGTTTAGAACACATACAACTGGTCTTTAGTCTCTATCAGTTCCTATGGGCCTTCTGTTGTATCTCCTGATCTATAGATCCTATGCTGTTGTCTCTCCTGTCCAGGTTGGCCGAGTGTGTCCCTCCTCGTACAGGGCTCTCATCAGTGCCTTCTCCTGCCTGACGCGCCTTGATGACTTCAACTGTGAGTGGATCGGCTCTGGGTTCTTCTCGGACGTCTACAAGGTAGGTTTGCCCCTCTCTCCCTCCAGTATTTGTACACTGCCCAGCTCTGTGCCTGCCTCCACCCACTGCACAAGTTTGAAAAATGCTAGGCCTACGCTAAAGGAGCTAAGAGGGGGTGTTAACATTAACATTGTTAACTTACAACTGTACACTTGTAAGTTACATTGAATTATTGTGAACAGCGATGGAGTGTTGAGACATTTTCAAACCACAACATGCATACGTTTATAAAAAAAAAACTGTCTTTTGTCAGTTTTATTGATGTGTCTCATCACAGTTCATTAATACTGTATGTTTTAGTTTACAGCTCAAAAAATACATTTAAGGGTGCCGCTACTCTTTAACCTTTTCAGTGTGTTTTCTCATGCGTCTTTCCATTCATCCCATCCATCTATTGTTGTGGGCAAATCCATTATGAGAGGGTATGGAAGCCTGACCGACCCCAGGGCTTCGTGCGACCTCTGATGATCGATTGCTTTCCCCTAATAAGTGAGCAGAGCGCGCCATGTGTGCGGACTGTGGAATTAAAAGGTTAACGAAGAATATCCTGCGTTGTAACTATACAGCAGCAAAACTGATGATCAGAGAAGCCCAGTAGTCATAATTGACTTTGAGGTCACATGGCCGATGTGATCTGTGTGGCGCGGACATTTCCATTCTAAGCCAGCGAGGTTTGCTGGTCTTTCCCCGGACACTTTGGGGTCAAATAATGCCGCATCACATCACATCAAAGAGACCCAGTGTATGAAGGGGTTGGTTAACCCTATTTCTCCACCTCCTCTCTTTAGGGCATGAGAACAGCACTCTCACAGGCCTGCTCAGGGTTATTAGTTTTTGTTTGGCTCAATAAATACGCTTTTTTCATCAGTGCTCAGCAGGATGGTCCACTCTGCCCTTTATCAATTCTTTGCTGCTCCTGGTTTAGAATAGATGAGCAGTTTTAAAAGCACCCATTCAGAGTATTTTGTTTTTCTTTCAAAAGCCTTATTTTCAGTGCAGGTCAAGTGTGTGTGCACAGATATTCAGGGTCAGGATTTGTGTGTGTGTGTGTATGTGTGTGCGCTATTGTATGTGTACGCGACAGACCTCTTCATTCAGCATTGTGTGTACGAGGTTAGGACACAGACCAAAGTTGACTTGCATGGGGGGAGGGTTGTCTGTGGTTTCTTTTACGCCACTCTGAGGGGAAATGGCCTAATTAGCTAATATATAGGACCATGGGCTTGGGGATTTGGGGGGGTGACCCAGCTAGGCTAATCTTAGTTCAAGTTCAACGTCATTTGACAATGGTGTGCATCAGCATATGAATACACAGCGTAATGAGAATTCACTAAAGGACATTCTTTAACTGAAATGGATTATTTAGATTTAGAAGAATATATTTAATTTAACACCACCAAACACCTGGTAAAACCAAGAGCTGTTACATTGTTATTTGCATTTGCCTGTTGCTATGACTCCCAGCTCATTGGTCGAGAGCAGGGCCGCATGCTCACCCACACGCTCCACATGTAGGCAGCCTTCACATAGACTCTGGACACTAGCCAGTGGGCTAGCAACATGCTGCTGTACTGTGCATGAGCTGTGTCTGTGTTATGGGCTGTATTTGATTATGGAGAACCGTAGACTGCTTATCCCTTGGGATATCCTTAAAGATATCGTATTTGGCCGCCCGCCGGCGCCATCTGATTGTGTATGATTTTGTGTGTTTTTTAATTGGCATTGCTGTGTGTATTTGTTTATTTATTAATTACTTATTTATTATTTGTGTTGTTTTTTGTGTGCCTTTTAACCCTCCTGTTGTCCTCGGGTTTCAAACTCACACCTTGCTGTGCCAGCAGTGCACATCATATGTGTGTGTGTAAGCTGCCACAAAAAGCTAGTGATCGGGGTCATTTTGACCCGAAGGACATCACAAGGGTTATTACACAGCACATATTGCTGGGACACAGGCTGCTGTTTGTATCCCCCTGCATTACACAGCGATAGAAAAACAAGACAGCAGCAACGCTGAAGGGGAGATGGAGGGAGATATGGAAAGGTGGAGTTACTGTAGATGGAGAAAGGGTTACATTGGAGGTGTTTACCTTTGTGGCAATGAGTACACTGTGGGTAATAGTGGGAGGCCAGTGGAGAGGGGTGTTTAGGAGTACTCACTGAAGGAGGGGTATAATTTGAAGGGTTGTTGGGGGAAGGGGCGATACGCTGTGAGGAAGGCAGGAGAGGGCTGGGGTCTTGACCAGGCCAGTACAGATCAATGGGGCAGGGGGCTTGTTAGAGCAAGAGCTAGCGATGAGGTGGAGGCAAAAGATGGGGGTACAACAAGGGATAAAAGAAGTGAGCGGTGGGGGTGAATGGAGAAGGATGGGGGGGGGGTTGGAGGATACAGGGGATGGGGGAGGAGTGGCCATCTGTTGTCTCCTGTCCTCTGGTGAAGCCTGGCAGCTATTACAGCTAGGCTGCTAGCCCTGAACTGTGTGTGTGTGATGGTGATGTTGATCATCTAGCTTTGCTTGCAGAAGCATTGTGGTTTTATTTTCACACAGACGCCATCTTGGTTTTTCACCCCTTTAGGCTCAGATTGACACCAATTAAATTTATTAAGTTCTATTCTACTTTTACTACATAAAATGGTTTCACATCAGAACCATGATAAAAGCATTAAAGTGAAGCAGGAAAATGCCAAAATTGAAGCCTATTTTTAATGTAAAATATATATATAATGTAAAATAATTCTCACAGTATCTGGTTTATTAAAAGCTTTAAAGTCTCAGTGACATGTGCATGTGTTCTCAGGAAGCTAGTCTCCCCAACACGATATATCTGTGCTTAACTGCATATCTGTTGCATTTCAGTGAGAGGAAGTGAGTTAACAGTGATGGATGGATAGATGTCTTATTTAGTCATACTGACATTTTGACACAGTCTGGTTTCCTGTGTGTCTATGCTACCTATCACTGAGGAACTTCATATTTTGTGCGTTTACATGACTGTGTTGAAAAAGGCCATCTGGTATTGTGGTAGTCTTTAAATTGTATGAGGTCACTGAAACCTTCGGTCTGATGTTTAGTCACTTTCAGAAGAATAAAAATGACTCTTTTTTTTCTTCTTCAAATAATTCTGAGGCCATTTCTAAGCAAAGCTTAATAAGTTAGAGGAACACAGAGAACACAGCGATAAGTATGTTTAAGTAAAGCCTAATCTTCTTTGACAAAGGATAATCTTTAATAAGTGTGTTTTTATAAATATGATCTCCTCTTTGGGAGGCAGCTGTGGCTGGTATTCAGAGCTACTCTGCACGTTATGGAAATCACATGTGAATCATACACTTACACTTAGTTGTTTTTGTGTGTGTGTGTGTGTATCAATCTACTGTATCTATGGATACAAACTGAGTAGGTGTTATTACTGTTATTGTTATTGTGGTATATAACATATAAAAGCATTTTTCTTTCACAGCATGCATGATACTCAGACATTGATCTGCAATATGCTTTGAGCAGTAAGCTAATGTTGTGAGCATTGTAATTGAGAACTGTGTGCATTTATTAGGCAGGTTATCTAAGCCTTCTGTACATATCGGGTTTATTTTTCTCATCTCACCAACACATATCTTCCCACATTCTTTTCCTGTCTCTTCAGGTCAGTCCCTTCCGTACTTTGCCATTAGCCACTGCTAACATGTACTGATGTTGAAATAACTATGGTGAACTGATGGTGAAATAACAAAATAATATTAAGGAATAACTGTATATTAGTCTGTTTGCTAGCGCAGGCTTTTCCATCACCACAATGAATGCACTTATTTCTGTTTTACTTTGCGCGATTTCACAAGTGTAACTTATCCACATCATCTGTCTGTTCAACAGGTGCGCCACCGGGCCTCAGACCAGGTGATGGCTCTGAAGATGAACAAGCTCAGCAGCAACAGAGCTAACATGCTAAGGGAGGTTCAACTGATGAACCGCCTGTCACATCCCAACATACTGAGGTGGGCAGCAAACAAATAAATGTTCTTCCTGCAACTGTGACAATTACACTAAATAATACAGGGGGTGTATTGCTTAGAATTACAACATGCCATTCAGTTTGGTGAACTTTTAACAGTAATCCCAATTCGACTCTGCAGGAACAGAATAGCGGTTATAGTAACAACAAACTGCCAGGTCCTGTTTGGGTTGCTATACCTGCCTTGAACACGAGGGCAAACATAGTTGATATCACAACAGTCTTACCTAAAAGCTAAGGGATGTTTCCTTTGCATTCAGTGCACCACAACAAAACAACGCACCCAAGAAGAGTTGCTTATGCACATAAACATGTTTTTGTGTGTGCCCATTTTCTGTAATTCAG
>JAODUG010000009.1:1115825-1135623 GCA_027564795.1 Aphredoderus sayanus
ACTCAGTATGAGGAGTGTGGTATAAATGGCCCAGCTAAGGCTAGCTTGCGCTCGTGACACTCAGTATGAGGAGTGTGTTATAAATGTCCCAGCTAAGGCTAGCTTGTGCTCGTGACACTCAGTATGAGGAGTGTGTTATAAATGTCCCAGCTAAGGCTAGCTTGTGCTCGTGACACTCAGTATGAGGAGTGTGGTATAAATGGCCCAGCTAAGGCTAGCTTGCACTCGTGACACCCACCATGAGGGTCCACTCCTGGACCTTGAGCATGATGACCGTACGCCCCTGAGGCATCCAGGCCAGCAGTACTGTGATGCCACGGATAGACAGCCAGCAGACGTAGAGGCCGCACGCTGCCGTGTACAGCTCGTGGATCTTGGAGCTTCCTGTCCAGAAGGACATCAGCCAGCGGCCGGTGAACACTGCCGACGCAACATTAGAAGGTTGTGACATGACATGATTGTTATTACCAGTGTATAGGACCTACTGTATAATAGTACGTGGACACACACAGTACCGTCAAGCTCTACTGTGTTACAAGTTGTGCTGAAACTAAAGCTCTTAACTACTATGCCATAGGAATGCAGATGCCCACCCTTTAATTGTGGTTTGGGTGTGCATCCAAGAGTAAGAAGGCCATTGGCTGAGACTGTGTCCATATCTTACCTGGCAGAGTCAGACACACCAGACTGGCTACCAGCAGGGTGATACACATGAAAGCTATCAGCAGCACAATCTAGTGAAAGGAAGTGAAAGAGAGTTAACCACATTAGAGAATGAAGGCAGTAACAAAGTGGGATGTTCAATGGTAGGTTATGTATATAATGAAAAGCCAGGAGTTATGTTATGTTCTTAGATGTCAGGGGTGATGGTTGGGGCGTTGGCGCTGAGACTTTAGCTGTGGTGGAAACCGTAAATACTTGGGAGGTTGTAGGATTAGGATGCTGGCCAAGAAGTGGAATTACTGAGAAACATTGGAATACTCTTTATAAAAAAAATCTATACAGCATACAAAACTTTAAGCTAAGGTTAAGTGTGCCTATATTTGAAATCTAGTGACTGTAACCCAACACCCATGCCTCCAACAATGGAAGTGCGACTTTGCACAACCACAACAGCACTACTGCTACATTCAGTTTAAAGTCAGTCGTCTTACTTAAAATTGACATTCCATGCCCCTTTTCACATGTTGACACAGTTGCTTGAGGTCTCAATGCAATGTATTTGACATTCTTAGGTGAAAATACCACATAAATCAAGTGGAATAGCACAATAATATGCCCATTATAGGCCTGTTCTCAGAAAACAGTCACTTTCAGTGACTGTTGCTTTAAATCCAATGAGCCACTGCTCACCCCTCCCCCTTTCACATAGTTTGCTGACGTAAGGGTAAGGACGACTTAGCTACTCTGACACAACGGTGCAACCATTTCCAAATTGAAAGGCCCAGTACGTCTCCAAGTCACATAGACATAACTATTTTAAAAAACATGAAATATTCTTTTTTTTTTTTCAAATGTATTAATTTCTGTAGTTTGACTAGGTTAGACTAAAGTACAAAACGTCATCATCGTTTGCTTTAATGAGGTTTTCACCAATCTCACCCGGAGAGGGAAGCGGAGAGGCCGGTGGTAGGGCTGGAAGCCCACTGGCCCCCCCTGCTGGAGAATGGCTTGGTGTGCAGCGTGCAACCCCTCGCCTACAGCCGGGGCGGGATTATTGTTGTTGTGGTGGTGGTGACCAGCAGGTGGGTTGTTATTGTTGTTGTTATTGACGGGCTGGTTGCCTTCCTCCTCCTGCTCCCCAAGAAGGTAGGAGTGCAGGTCTCTGTAGAGGCAGACCGACACATACATGATAAGAGGAACATTGGGGGAGGGGATGAATCGGAAGACGTGGGGGGGATGATTCAGCACTACAGCTGAACCGTGACAAGCACACTGTGATACAGAGACGTATTTAAAGGTGTTTGACAGTTACACAATATCTCTAATTGATCTGTACAGAAGAGGCATAGTTGCAGCGTGCTACTCTTTTAGTTTATAACTAAATACATTATGACTAACAAGGGAGGAAGAGCACAACCTGCCACCCCCTTGGTCGCTCACTTGAAATTCATATGATGACATATGGTGCCATACCATTATATTTCCCAGCCCTAGTGCGTCGCTATACCAGAGAACAGCAGACTGCATTTTTTAAATATTCCACATCAGCAAGACAACTCAACATGATCCTTTATCACTTGGCAAATCCAAACCTAAAATCTTTATAACAATCTTACAGTAAATATCCAGCGCTGACTGTCCAGGCCCTGACCAGGCCCTTGAGCCACTGGCGGGTGTGGCCCTGCTCCAACAGAGCTGGCAGCACCACCTGCAGGAGCAACAGCTCCAGAGAGAGCTCACTGACTGGGGCGTCGCTGTGGGGTAAGAAGGGGGGGTGAGAGAGACAGTCTTGTTTAGAGAAAGGCTTATTTAACAGTCAGTTTTGTTTTTGTTTGATTGCGTCACTGGTGGACCTCTGTACTGACCAGAACTAATAGGGAGAGGACTCGTATGGGAAAAGATGGGAGGAAATTCTGACTACTGTAATCTCCATTTGATTTATGAATATACAGAATCTGTAGGCAGCAGCGACATAAAATATTTGTTCCAGATTGCTTCCTGGTTTGTGTTTGAAGTAGTAGTATTGACCAGTTAGCCGATATCAACTCCATTCCCGTCTCAAGTAGAAAATCAAACTGTAAACAATGACCAACAGCCAGAAGAGGAATTGTAGGTCAGGATGTGTATGTAGCCAGCCCAACAATATCTGACCTTGCTCCCAGAGGCTTAACCGCCATGTAGGCGACGGGTTCTGAGATTGAGACGAGCGTGCTAGACACATCTACAAGTGATGACTGTGAGGATCAGGGGCACCTGTAGAGCATGACGTTGTACGGGAGGAAGACCGGCAGCAGCAGTTTGATCAGCCGGATGGGCAGCCACAGCATGAGCAGCACGATGGAGCCAAACACCACCACAGACAGGATGAAGCGCCGCAGGTGCCGGTAGATGGGCAGGTGGATCATCTCCTGCACCGGGTTGAAGTCAGGGTCGTTGAGGTTTCGCAGAAACCACAGCACGCCGGGCCTCAGCACCTGATGGGGAAACGGAAGAGAGGCTTGGTTTAAACGAAGGAGCGGCGTTGTAGTTGTATCTTTGAACTTGCATTGTGGTAAAATGACACCAAATGTTTTATTCCCATTTAAATTGTATTTACTGGGTAATTGAATTAAACATGGAAAGAAATAATAAAGTGTGGTTCCAGCTCTGTTTGCGTGCTGTGTCTCAGAGGACCTCTCATACACTATGCCATGTTTTTAGCAGAAATATTTCAGTTCTGATAATACACAATTCATTTAGGTTTTACTTCTCAAATGGTGCCTTAATACAATTCCATCTGTCAGAGAGTGAAGGCATGAAAAGATAATGAATGCACTATAACACATTTTCTTTTGCAGTAAGAGTTTATTTTTATACAACGCGACTAGTTCCAGTCCAGCATTACGTTTGATTATTTATTTTCTTGTAGCGGTGTTTCATAATCCAAAATTGTCATAACCTGTGATTAACATCAAAGTGCTTCCATAAGCTTTTAAGCAACTAAAGCATAAAAATGGGTCAACAAAATGTTTTAAAACCTCCCCATTCACTCCCTCATCCTTTTGCACAGGTGAACCCATGATATCTAATATCACCCGTGTCCCTGTGACGTACTAGCAACGTAAACATGTATCCCTTAGTTTCCTTTATTAACAAACTACCTGTACTGTTAACTACAAAGCGACTTTCTCATCTTACCTCTCTGAGGAGCAGGATGAAGGAGGCAAAGTAGAAAACGTAGACCATTCCCACAAGCCAATGCAGAAACATGGTGGTGCCAGGGGCAGATTTAAAACTTAGTTCCCTGTCCTTCAGCGACGCATCAAACATCTCCTGCAGGAAAATACAGTTTAAGGTGGTGTCATTTTCTTCTCGTCTGGCCAGTGATTAGTTTTAAGGCCAGGATCAGTACCTTAAACACTGGGTTACTTATATCGGATACCTTATGTTAAATGTAACATAAGGTATTCATGTTGCCTATCAACACCTATTGCATCCCAACTGTACTGGAAGGGTGGATTTCTCTGTCTGTGGTCCCTTCCCAAGTTTTATTCTCTTTTTCCACCCATGAGGTTTTTAATGGTCGTTTTTCCTTGCCCGGGGAGAGGAGAAGGTTCAGAGGGGGTTGTTTGTTTCCTTGTGAAATGTTGGCTTGTTAAGCCCTTTGAGACTGTAATGTGACTAAGGGCTATACAAATAAAATGGACTTGAAACAAGCTTTAAAAAATATGGTAAATAGGGATTAAGGGCCCTATCCAAGTGATTCTAAGCATGCACTGTACGTGTTAGAAGTGCAAGACAGAACGCAAGAGCAGCAGTGCGGGAGTCTTACTAAAGAACAGATGTCTAGCCACCAGCCACAGATGAGTGGGAACACGCCAATCTCCACAACAACCAGGAGAGAAACCTGGAATAGAAGCAGAACTGTTCTAATTAACTGGTACATCTCACAGGAATCCTGTTGCTTTGTGTCTCTTATGTGTCTATGCAATGAATGCTATTCATCCTTTATCATAAATCAAGATCTCTGTTCACCAGGTCCTGGGAAATACTTATCACTTACAGATGCAAACAATTACCTTTACAATAAACCTTTTTCACGATCAAGTTTCACGTGTATTACTTCAACATTGTAAATACAAGACAATACCTGGTTGCACATGTACATTTCTCCACTATGGGAGGTATTTATATAAGCTACATATCCTATGTATATAACATGGAACGTAGACATCGAGCCGTTACCTTGACAACGATATAGCAGACTCCCAGCAGACGTCTGGAGCGTTGGAACCTGATCAGAGCAGC
Source organism: Aphredoderus sayanus (assembly GCA_027564795.1). Classification (NCBI taxonomy): domain Eukaryota; kingdom Metazoa; phylum Chordata; class Actinopteri; order Percopsiformes; family Aphredoderidae; genus Aphredoderus; species Aphredoderus sayanus. The sequence continues at coordinate 1,120,776 of JAODUG010000009.1, forward strand.
CAGTCCCTTAGAGCAGTTAAGGTTCAACGACAGATATCCGCTGATGCAATACACCCACATCCAAAATATATACAATATAGGCATACACATTTTTACTCCCCCCACCCCATTGTAAAATCATAAGAAAAAAAAGCATTTAAAGACAATAGTGGAAATGGGCTTTACTGAATGCCCACTTGTTTCATGTCAAGACTTTTAAAAACACTGTAAAAGGGTAGCTGCAGACGTCCTACATCAAAGAATGTGATTGTTTTCCTGTAGTTCTATTTTTCTACATGGAGGCAAGTGTAAGGATACATGACAGAGTATGAGAGTCATGGCCAGCAGTATATAGCCCACAATGGTTGTGATCAGTCCCTCAAAGTGAGAGGCTTGAACCTGAAGGACAGAAACCATTAGTGACTTGTAATTGTAACGCATACATGTTCCACTCAAAAGACGATTCTTACATATTCCTCAAAGCCAAGGCCCACGACAGTGAAGTGTCCAATGTGGTAGGGACAGAACGCTGAAAAAGTTAAAATGCTGTTTAATATAAATAGTTACATACAATGTAAATTGTATAATCATAGGGATAGTTAGAATGTGGTCATCTAAAATAGAAGATGTCTAACATCATGTTATATCCAGTTTCCCAACTCACCAAATACCAGGATAAAGAGTGTGTTGAGGGACACCACCCAAAACACATGCTCCTGGAAGACAAATGAAAGCAAATACCATTTAAAAAAAAAGAAACACACACACAAAAGAACCCTTATATAAAACACTGAAAATTCCTCCACAACAAAATGGACCAATAACAGAAAACAGTTAATAATGAGGATACTGTATACACTTACCAGAAATACTAAAGAGCCATCAAGACCAAGCATCTGGGGTGTGCAAAGCAAAGAATGAATACAAACATAAATCACCATGTACTGTAGCAATGTGGAAACTGGGTGTAATGGGAGAGAGCAGAGAGGGGAGGCATACTCACCCTCTCCCATGTGAGCTCCTCTGCTGCCCTATCCCACTCCAGAGCATTCCAGTTCATGTCGTCTACACACACATAATTTGGCTTAAGTTTTATACAAATCAGGTTTTGAATAACTGGCACGTTTCAAATATTTGTGATATTCAAATATAGATAAAAGTATTGTAAAAATGGTATTGCTACAAATATCTGTAGTTTTCTCAAATGTAAATGGATAGTGTTGAGCTGATCAACAGAGATGGTAACAAATTAACATGGAAAGACATACTAGCTGTTCTGCAGCTGTGAAAAGCAGCCTGATGTAGGACAACCTCCCACCTTGTGCTGCATTGTTGGCATCTGCATCTTCAGGGGCCGCCCCCTCTTCCTCCTCCTCCAGCTCAGCGTTGTCGCCCTGCTCTGGGGGCACATCGGGGGGCTCGGGCTCCACGTTGTCCTGGGCAGGGGCTGGGGCCGGCGGGGGAGCAGGGGCCTCTTGGGCAGCGCCCTGACCTGCACCTTGTCCCTGGGGAGAAGGGGGGGGGGGGCCGGTCAGAGGTTAGAAGGTAATGACGTTAGCTAGTGGACCACGAGGAGATATTTGGTGAATTTGATTGAAAGTCTATTAGCTTACAATCGCTTACTATATCTAAAAAAAGTATTTATAGGACAGAAACACTGAGAACGGCACATGAACTGTACCTCATTGGGGTGTCCTGCAGCATTGGGCGGGGGTGGCTGATGCTGCTCTAACCACTGGGGGGCGCCACCATGGACAATCTGTTCTCTGAGCCACACCAGGCTAATAAACGCACACAGGGTGCAAGTGACCACAAAACAGCCCTGGAGGCAATCTGCCAGCAGGTTCTCTCTGAAGGGAGACAAATACAGGCAGACAGGACAGGTATGCATTCATACCTACTGCTGAAGGAAAACAATGCTGAGGTAAACCATAACACAAAATCAGGAAAATACATGGAAACAGTGACTCACGTGGAAAGCATGTCCAATGGCAGTGTTAAAAGGGAGCTCACAGAGCCGGTAAACAGACACTTGTAGATTCGACCTGGGAAAGGAACGGCATGATGAGCAAACTAGAATCAATCGTCACACGGCCATGGCAAATGCAGCACTTGACTGTACAGTACATCTGTATACCTGCTCCCTCTTGGCTGAAACTGTTCATTTACATTAGACAATCAATTCTCTTGATGCTGTCGAACCAACAAACCAAGTTCAACATCTAGAATGTACATCACCCTAGCAGATCTCCTCATAAACGCAATGCTACACCCAACGTGTGCACACAGAAAGGAAGGAGATGCTACAGCGGAAATCGTGCAACAGGCGCGGCTCGCTCAACATTCACGGTACTCACACGCTGTGAGAGGAACCACGCCGAGCCACGCGAAGGCCACCAGTGTGTAATGGAACCAGTAGCGTATGGCTGTGCCCACGCTTGTCAGCAGGCCCGCGCATATGTCCTGGATGGGCAGACGGGACGGCATGTCCGGCGAGTAAACTGGGAAGGAAATTAAGACGTTACTACCAGCTTCCTTGTTCTATGAATGACGCAGACAGCCCAACATTATTACTATTTGCATTTATATTGTTGTGGTTTTTAACACAATGAATGTCCACATAACTCAAGAAGAACTGCTGATAAACATCAAGCTGCTCAATATAATAAAAAGGAGTTGATTTATCCATACGACCAGGTACTTACTTGGTGTGAAAGCAAATCTGTGTTTGCATAATTCACAATACTCCTTTCTGCTGTGCTTCAGCCACTGGACCAAGCTGTTAAAGCAAAGCATGATGGTGAAACGCAGAGCAAACTTCAAAGACACAGCATGTAGGCCTACTCAATATTAGGTAAATAATGCATTTACAAATGTGACCAGAGAGATTCAGACATGTATGAATAGTGCATGCAGCACCCCAACACAGACTATTTGAATAATAAGCATACAATACTGCATAAACTATCAATGAGAAGGTTGTAACGTAAACAGCATATTTGATTTAAGCCAGCATATGCGACACAGGAAATCTGAGCCAAAGACAAAGGTTCATAGCGTTTAGTCAACATAACTATTCCTAAAATACCAGAAAGACACCAACACAATGGCAGCACTTATGATGTTAAACCGTCACTCTGGATTGATACACTTTCCTTGGTAACACTTTGCATTACATTGTAAACATGCATGAATGCAGACTGTGTTGTTTATCTAGAGGAGGAAAGAAAGGCCAGTGCCCATTATGTTCATTCCTGCTCTTTAGTGAACTGTGATGGCACCATGATGGTATGAGGTGACACAGGCCAAGGCTGTGTCATTAACAGCAGCGTTATGTAAGGGAAAAATAGCCACTGGCTACACACCGGCCCAGCAATAAATAAATAAAAAAACACATGACTAGGCTACAGTTACATTTGGATTAAAGGTTTACCTCTTGATCACACAATTAAATAAATTGTCAGCAAGCTCAAATAACAACACATCCTTTGCTCCAAGTACCAAATCCTACATGCAAGTTGTAAGGCTCACATCCTGATATATAAAGCTAAAAGGCAAGCTATTTGAAAACAAAACCATAGAAAATAAAACACTAAAGATTAAAACAATATAAACAGACAATGCTGAGATTATCTCATGATATTTTAAGTTATATGCATTAATTGAGTTTAAATTTAGCCATATAATTATATAACACAGCTGTACCATTACAAAACCTTTTTTTTTAAGCATAAACCTTAACCTTTGTGATGTCCTCAAGGTCAAAATGACCTAAATCACTAGCTCTTTGTGACAGATAGAAGGCGCTAAACCTAATTCTACAGCTTACACACAAGATGTGCACTGCTGGCACAACAAAGTGTATGTTTTAAACCCCGAGGAAAAACAGTAAAGTTAAAAGGCACATAAAACAACACAAATACATAAAGAAATAATTAATAAAGAAATAAATACATAGCAATGACAATATAAAGAACCATACATCATACGCAATCAGATGGTGCCGTCTGGTGGTTCAAGACTAGATTTTAAAGAGCATCACAAGGGTTAAAAACTGCACAGAACAATCCAGGCATGATCTTTTCTTCTGGAGGCTTCCATCCACCTCACTGATAGGGTGAGTGAGAAACACAGGGCAGCCACACAAAGCATAGACCACAACAGTTATTTCAGAAAACATGTTGCTGATACTGTTGTCACTTCAACATCCTGTAATTTTGAACATAAAATAATCTGGATGTAAAAGACACCGTAGAGATGGAATACCATTTCCAAACAATGGTACCATAAACACCATGTCAAACAAACACATGCACAACCACAGGTAAATTAAACCTCTGAAAAGTCAGTAGCAGGTTAATATTATGGGTGAGGCTTCTTTGTTATGAGTATTTGGATAGGATATATCTAATATATATTAGAAAATCTTGATTTGGAAGAGATAACTTACCATTCTTGGTGAATAAATTTAATACTTCCTGTGCAAACACACGGATGGTATAGAGGCTTATCTGGGGTCCCTTCAGAGCGGCACACACGACAAATATCCGCTGCATTAAGAAATAAATAGAATGTCACGTCCAATAAAATGTGTGGCTTGTGGCGTTACTACCCGAGTACGTTAAATGAGTATCTTTAGGATCTAGTTTATACAATTTAAGTCCTTATAGACACTCTGGGCCCATGCTATGACTGAATAATGAGTGTTAGAAACGCTGTTTCTAGAACATTCTGCCCTACGCAGCTACTTTAACACTTCTTCAATGGTTGTGAACGTCAGTTTCTTTATACTGTAATAGACCTATTTACCAGTGTGCTCAGAAATACAATAGCAAGTCTTTCTAATACTGTAAGCAGCTAGCTAGCTAACAATACTAGCGGAATATCCTAGCAGCAGCCTTGGTACTCTACATTATAGTACTGAAATTATCAGCTAACATAATTACTTTAATACGGTCTTTATTTACCTTCGTCGGGAGTGTCCATTTTGTTTAATGTGCACTAGCCAAATTTTCTTCCAGATGTGTACTCTTATTGTGAATCCATGCAAATGCCGAGAACGACGCTGAGCCAGCTAACTAAGCTAGCGAGACCTTGGGGGTCGTGAATAGTCTCCTCACACACTGACCACGGCGTAACGTCGTCCCTCCCGCCTAAGTTTTGGTATTCTAAATGACAAAGCTCTGATTTTACAATGTTGGGTTATTGTATTTAAAACACCGACATCATTGCAACCATTCGTTGATGATATAGGACCAAGTAGACAGACAAACAGCTAGCCTCACAAGCGTTTCAAGTCAACGTTAGCTGTCACAACACTGTTAACGACAGCATTCTGAGATTTACGGCAGGACGACTTCCGTGATTAATGTCACGTGGTAAATGCATATTCATATTCATATTCATATTCATTTCTTATTCTTATCGCAGAGCTAATCGTCTCGACATTTCAACGAACTGTTCAAAGTGAATTTATAAATGGCTTTGCTTTAATAATAAAGTATATTTTAATATAATGAAGAAGCCTAAATCATAACTCACGAGATTGGATTTGAAACGAAGCGACATCTTGTGGTTTGGGAAAGTATTGCATTAACGACAAACGCTATTGAGTTTAATTTTGCATGACAGTCAAAAAAAATAACTGGGTGTTTCCTAGAAAAATGCAATCTTAAGGGGTAAAATTAACTAATACAACGTACACATAAATAACGCATATGTATGCATAACGTTATACATTGTGGACAGAGAGTAAAGTACTGTAAAGCGACCGCAACGTGGCGCCGTGGCTTAGATGGTTAAAGCGCCTGTCTAGTAAACAGGAGATCCTGGGTTCGAATCCCAGCGGTGCCTTTTGAAAGTTAACTTAAGAAAGGGGCGTATCTAAATGTGTTGCCTGATCTCCTGATTTCATTGGCCACCTTTCGTCCATGAAGTGGGAGTTCACATAAGTCCCCACCTCCATAGACTTTCTTCCTGATCTTTGAGCGTATCTGGAGCTGTTCATATATCCTAAGCAGATCGCAATTATTCGTTGGAAATCGAAGGTAATTAAGGGTTGCATGTCATAATCTTATAGAATTGGCTACACAAACAATCGGAAACAATGTCACAACATTCCGCTATTGTTCTAATCTGAAACTTGAATCCTCGTACTACAGCTGTAAGAAATTCCTGATAGTATATCGATTGATTCAATCCATGGTGTCTTTGCGTGTGTTTGTGTTATTTTAGATGGCAAACGAAGCAAAACCATGCCCCTGTGATATCGGTGATAGGATGGAGTATGGGGGACTTGGTCAAGAGGTTCAACTTGAGCACACCAATGCATACCTAGTAAAGCCGTCTACCGCATCTGATAAGGCTGTGATTGTCATACAGGACATCTATGGGTGGAAGCTGCCAAATACGAGATATATAGCAGATTTGATGGCCAACAATGGATACATGTATGTCATTTATATTATGCATAATTATTTCTGTAGGGGAGGGGTAGAGAGGAGTGCAATTTGCCTTGGAGGAGGAGAGAGCACCTTAGTAGTTTAAAAATAAAACAACTTGGTTTCAACCGCAAGGATATTGTGGTAATGCACACACATTGAATGTCCATTTAAAGTCCAATAATTCTGTTTCCAATCTATATAGAGTAATACAACTTATTTTCTTGTCTTTTTCTGATCAGTGCCATTTGCCCAGATTTTTTTGTTGGGAAGGAGCCATGGAGTCCAACACAAGACTGGTCTACATTTCAGGGATGGCTGGAAGACAGAAAGCCCACAAACATAAACAAGTATGTATTATTTCCTCAAAGTAATGGTAATTAAATTAGTACTGTAATCTGTTTGCAGTACTGAGGAGCATGGTTTACAGATGGGGTTACAGAATACGATGTCTAACACAAGTTTATGTCTAACCTGTTTATTCTATAGTTGATGTATCTTGTATTTTGTTGTTGTCAATTGCTGTTATCAACCTTAATGTTTGTTTATGTTGCTGCTGGTTTGTCCATTATAGTTATGTTAACCCTCCTGTAGTCCTTGACTTTCTGCTGTTTTGTTTTTTTTGATGGCGCCACCTGATTGTGTCATGTTGTGTAGTTCTCTGTAGTGTCAGTGCTGTGTTTTATTTCTTTATTTCTTTTATGTAGTTATTATTTTCATGCCTTTTAACCCTCCCTTGTCCTCCTATTGGTTTCAAACACACTACCTTGTTGTGCCAGCAGTGCACATCATATGTATGTGTAAACTGTAGAACTTCTATCTGCCACAAAGAGGTAGTGCGTTGGGTCAGTTTGACCCAGAGGACAACAGGAGGGTTGAACAAAAAATAATCAGGAAAGTATAACTGGTCAGGCCATTTTAAGAATGACATTGCAAATTTGTATAGAGAGGCTTTAGACTTAACAGTTTGGGACCATTGAAGAATCTGTCTGCTTTCTGCAGCAGTTTAGATTCAGCCCAGATACATATACTACTTTTTGATGAAATTGCTGGTTCTGTTTGTGCTTCAGAGAGGTGGATGCTGTCTTGAGGTACCTGAAGGAGCAGTGTGGGGTAAAACACATTGGAGCAGTGGGATTCTGTTGGGGGGGAGTTGCCATTCACTACATGGCTCTGAAGTATCCAGAGATCAAAGCTGGTGTCTCAACCTATGGTAGTGAAAAAAAATCTTCTGTTTACTACAATTTGTGTTCATCTTGAAACACTGACCATTCGTGATTTTAGTGTTGGTGTTCACATTGAAGTTTCATAAGTATACCCACAGACATCAACTGTTTCTTTTATATGGTGTCTTTGCAAATAAAATATGTATTTGTAAATGTACTGTATGTAGTGGAAGTTTTACAATATGTGATTTTGGTGATCTAACAATGTCAGGTATCGTCCGAGAGAGGGAGGACCGATATGAGCTCAAGAGTCCAACGTTGTTTATCTTTGGGGAGAAAGATCAAATTATCCCATTAGAGCAGGTTTGTTTTTGTTTTATTAAAATAAATTCTGTACCACAAACCATTCAATGCACACCTTGTGTATAGTATTTTAATTTAGCATTACCAGCAATTCACATCAAAAAGTATGTGTTCAATCCTTTTGGTTCTAATGACAAAGAATGTGTGATGCATGATGCAGTTTAGTATCTAATATTTGATTGTTGCAGGTTACAGTCTTGGAGGAAAAGCTCAAGGAGAAATGCACAGTGGACTTCCAGGTTAAAATTTTTCCTGGCCAGACTCATGGATTTGTTCACCGTCAGAGAGAGGACATAACTGACACAGACAAACCCTGCATCCAGGAGGCCAGAATGGATATGTTAAACTGGCTTAAAAAATATGTGTAGTATCATGTCAAGATCAATAAGTATGTAGTTTCAGCTTGATTAATAACTGTTATTTTCAGGCTACCGCAATGTTCGTAAAATACAAAGCCGTTAGATATGCAATAGATGAGGGGATTTGAGTTGCTTAACTAAGACAGAGAGGATACCAATAGCACTGCCGTTATCTTTCTTACCTTAGAGGTTGGGTCTGTCCTACAGACTATCACATGGGCATATATATATGCATTTTATAAATGTAATTAACAATCCTACTGTATAGGTATTCTTGTTAATTCTGTAAGACAATAAAATACTCCTGCCATGGATCACAACCAGCATTATCATTCTTTAGCTCAGCAGGGACATAGCAAGTCTTGAACCACAAAAACTTGACAGAGCGATAGTTTAATGACTTCAGCAATACAACATCTTAAACTGGAATTTTGTATCAAATGATAAATAAGCAGTACTCAATGCGGTTTGAACATTGTGCTCAGGAAGTGCCTCAGACAGCGTTAGCGCTCCATAAGAGCTGTGGCGGTCTATTGCCCAGCTGAGCCTTCTCACACAGACACACATAGTCTGGTGGGCTTATTCTTCAGTCTCTCCTGGGCTTCTGATGTCATCAATCTTCAGGATCATCTTTACCACCTGAGTGGCCAGTGAGATCTGTTGCTTTTTGCCGATCAGAGTCTCAATTACGTGCTGCTGCTTCATGTCTACGGAGGAGCAGTACATTATGTCAACACCCCGTGCGTAACATAACATCGCTAAGTCTGTTAGTGACATATCAGTATTCTTACCGTTGGTGTTCAGGTGTAAGCAGTCAATACCCAGGAAGGGTTTGTTCTCAGACACCTGCTTGGCTCTGATCTCTGCCATGGTCTGAATAGGGTTCAGCCCACTGTTTTCCGCCAGCGCCATAGGGATGACCTCCAGGGCATCGGCGAAAGCCCTCATGGCGTACTGCTCCAGTGACGGACACTGCATGGGGGGGGAGGGAAAGGCGGTCGGGCATGGGTTAGATGATACGAGCATTCCCCCCCCCATCTGGTCGAGGTAGTGACTGGCTGGTGGTGGCACTGAGTATGTCACCTTATCTGCAGCCTGGTTGACGGCCAAGGAGCACGCGATCTCGGACGCGCCGCCTCCGTAAACCACGCGGTTGTCTCTGACCAGGTTACGGATCACACATAGAGCATCGTGGAGCGCACGCTTGGCCTCCTCAATGATCTAATGTGAAACAGAACAGCAGAGACAGTCCAGTAAATCTGCATGCAATTGTATATGGACAAGTGTTCAACTGCTCAAAGCTAAAAATGCCCATTCATTTATCTGCAGGAACTACCTAAACGGGATGAATCAAATGCTCACCATTTTGTTGCCTCCACGGATGAAGATGGTCACAGCCCTGGTGTTCTTGCACTCCTCGATGACGAGCATGTGGTCCTTGGTGGTGCCGAAGCACAGCTCCTTCACCACACCAGCCAAGCCAAGCTTCTCTGGAGTCAGCTCGCTGAACCGTGGCACAATGCGCCCTCCTGTGGCAATAGCGATTAACTGCAGGGAAAACAATGCATTAGGCACATACGCAGCAAGTATTCAGGGTTTCAGACCATCACTTGGGTGCATTTAACAGGAACAAATATCACATCAAAGAGAATAAGTTCTTCTCACATGAACATTAACAACTCTCCAAAACTACTACTACAAAAAAGGAAAGTATAGTTGTATAGGGGTGCTAAAAACACTTAATGTAGGCACAATATTTTTAATTATTATAATTTCAGCAGGACAATTAATCTGCCAATTTTGAGAATATGCAGGCATTTTTACAGGCGTTGGGGATGATTTTGACATGGATGGACAAATAATGTTACAATCACAAGGGCTTTTATGTCCACTCCAATCAAGTCCCTTCATCTTAAATAGCCTGTCAGGTTCAATTCAATTATCCTTTACTCCCTTACCTCAATCTCAGGCCCTCCTACCCAGCGCACAGCAGGCAGCTCATTCTGCAGTAGCAGGTGATTGGCTTCATCATCAAAGCCCCACTGGCAGATTGCCAGGGTAGCTCCATTGTCTTTGACCTTAACATGAAACAAAAACAAACCAGAAAAAGACAAACGTGAACTCATTTTATCTTTGTGGGAAAACCTCTCTTTGATCAAAAGGCAAGCTGATGCTCAGTAGTTCTGGAGTATAGATCTCAACTAAAGAAAGAAATACTGGGATCACTTCACTGAAACACAGCCAATAGCTGAGAAGTGCACTAACCTGCTTTATCATCTCCTGGAACTTGTCCTTCTCGTATTTCTGCAGGGCCTTGTAGTCCTCCACAGAGGTCACGTCCAACTTATGCTTTGTCTTGGGCTTAGGGGGCTCAAATGGGCAGGTGAGGATAGCGATCTTCACATCTTTCAAAACCTGGAAAAATACAGTTAGCAGTTACTTATCTGCATGCATTGTTGTCTAGGGTTAACAGACAGACAATCCAGCACAGCAGTACAATATTCAAGTGAAATGGATAAAAACAGAAAAAACATTTCATGATCACATTTTATATCTAATTTGCAGCAAAACATTACTGTTATATCCTATTGTTGCAGCAATTGTGAAATTGTAATAGCGTGCAATGCAGATTATCATTACCATAATAGGTCACATTATGAGTCTCCAATATTATGTATACAGTATAACTGTCTTTTATGTCATTTCATATAGCAGCTTATTCCACAAGGAACGATATTTCCTTAAGTTGTATGAAGAAAGTTGATCTATAATTCATTTCGATAGATAATTATAAATAGTTTCAGAATAAAAAATAAATAAAAAAAGTACATTCATTTATATTACTATTATTTGTAAGCTTGTCCTTCAGCTACATAAGGACACACAAAATACCTTGGGCATCTGCGGATGGCTGAACTCCTTGTCCACAATGACTCCCTTGATGAGCTGTGTGTCCTCTAGCTTGCCTCCCACCTTCCCCTCCACCTTGATCAGCTCGAAGTCTACATCCTTCCTGTCCATGTCTGCCACGGTGAGCACAGCGTTCACCGCAATCTCAGCCATCTGTCTGTGGCAGCGGTTGATCCTAACAAGCAATAGGATGAAGTAGTTACATTTAAAAAAGATATAGATGGGGGTAAAAATAAAGATTCCGGAGAGACATTCACGCCCCCACATCTACCAAAATACACCCCATCCATGCAACAGGTATGTTACGCAGATAGCACTTGGTGGATACAAGTTTTACTGCTGCCATCCATTCAGGGTTGGAATGCGAGTGTCTGTGGGCGGTGGCTTGAACGTCTCAAGAGTTGTGATGACGGGATGCTAACTTTAGTACAGTTGTACAATGGCAGTATACAACAACACGTAGCCAGCAACATGGAAACATCTCCTGCTTCGCCGATCATTACAGGGAGCCGGCTGACATTGACAGTACAACCAAGTGGACACAACCAGCCTTCACTACAGCAGGGGGAACCAGGGCACACACACAGTGAGACAGTGGCCTTGTTCACACCTGGCATTAACGTGTCTTGGGTGATCCAACCACAAGTGTATAGCTTCCAGTACGTCAGTTCACACCTGGCATTAGAACGAGTCTACACTTGACCACTTGTAGTCGGACCGCACTGCCCCACTCTATATGCAAATAAACACATTTTGTTTGCAAAGACCAAATGTGCTGTGGTTTTTAACAGGCGCGAAGAAGCAATCAACATCCGCAGCCTAGTCTGCCGGAAGGCAAACAAGATTTTTGACATGCTCTTAATTTTTTTTTAATATTCTAACATTTGCCTGTTATTGCCTGTTGTTTGATGCCGTTGGTGCGCAAACAAGTATGTACTTCACAAGATGTCAGTTGAGTAGACGGTCCTTCAGTGTGGCCAGACACACATTCACACTGCTGAATGTGACCGTACGTGGCTCACACCGCCTCTGAAATGTGGTCCGAGGGAGCAGATCTCAATGCGTCCTCAATGTGTCTTAGGTGCATTCACACCTGTAGTGCTGGCCACTTGTGATCACATCACCCAAGCAGCACACTGGTGCCAAATGTGAACATGGCGTTTCTTCTACCCCCATAAAAAGCACACTCACACTTTGGACCCTAGGGTGGTCATAGCAGTCTGGATGAGGGGTTCTCTGTTGTTGGGATCGAAGGGGAAGGTCTCGCCGATCTTGTCCAGCTGCTCGATGGCGATGCGTGCGGCCAGGTCGTAGCCGTCGGAAATGCGAATAGGGTGGATGCCACGGTCCAGCAGCTGCTCTGCGTGCTCCAGCAGAGCCCCAGCCAACACTGTGCACAAGGCACACTCATGTATCAAATACAGCTGGCCATTTCATTATCAAGTAACAGCAGAAAATATGCAAGTATGGTAAACATAAAACAACACAGGATTAAGACAAAAAGAAAAAATATCTACAAATTGACACTTTAAATAAAAATAATAATAGGTTTGTGATACTTTGGATGGTTAGAAGTCTTTTCAACAAAGACCAGGTTACAACTGTCAAGTCATTACTTGTTAATTAATTAATTGTGCTAAGCAACGCAACAGAATGGCTATAATTGTATAAAACTCTAGGTAAGTGTTCATTTTTCACATCATTGAACAATAAGGACCTGTACTACATGTTGGCATCTTCCACCTGTCTTACCAACAACTCCAGTTGTTCCATCCCCAATCTCATCATCCTGTGATTTGGACAGCTCCACCATAAGCTTGGCTATCTGGTGGTCCACATCCATCATGCTGAGAATTGTGGCTCCATCATTAGTGACAGTCACTTCACCGTCCCTGTCAACCATCATCTTGTCAAGACCTGATAACAAAATAGGAGAAATCACAAATCGAAATTCAAACTAAATATTACTTAGCAATTATAATATAGCTCAAATGTATGCCAGCTGACACTGCATGCAAGGCATCAACAAATCTGTCAAATGTGATCATTATTCCTGTACTTAGCTTCTCACCATTAGGTCCTAGTGATGTTTTCAGGGTTGACGCAACGGCTTTGGCCGCCATAATGTGAGACTGCAAAATTAAAAACAAAATAAAACAGAGATTAATTGGAGAGATCTACAATTGCATATTGTACAAGTTATTTCACCAACATAACGTGTGCTATTGTTAATGTATGTCTAGTAGGCGGGGTAAGAAAAAGCACATGGGCGTTAGGTTAGCATGCAACAGTAACCTCAACATCCAACTAGCAGCCACAGCACCATTTTAAAATATAGTCAATATGAAACACATACAATGGCGATAATTAAAAATATGATAGCTTAGCAAACATCGAGCCACTAGCATATAACCTATGGGTATCGCCCAGTTATCTAGCTAGCATCATGCCACTGTTGTGTCACGCTAGCAAACCATTGTACCTTCAATGCGGCAAGGCCCGATAACCGAGTCTTCGTATCCTGGTCTTTTATGATGAGAAATGGCCTTCCATACTCATCAAACGCTAAAGTCCCCATAGCGGACATGTTGACCGGAGGATTCGAACACTTGGGAAGTGCCTTAAAGATTAAATCTGTCTTTTAAATATAAAACAACGGAGTGTAGCTGGGCTGCAAGTCGCACTGATCTGCCGGCGACTTCTGGAAGACTCTCTGGGCGGGGAAGATGAGACCAAATGGTTTCATTAGAAGACCTTTTCTGCAATAATAAAACACGCTTATATCATATAGTGACATTTGATACCAACGTTTTAATTATAGTTGAATGTAAATGCATTTATATAAAGTGAAATATGTCAATACATGGTAATGCTGTACTTAATCTCCAAAGTGGTTTATTCCATTCTCGTGCTATCTCGTCTAAGTTCACGATCTCGCGATATATTTTGGAACCTAACCCTTCGAGTTGGTTTCTGGTGGAGAGGTATAACTGCTGCTTCGTTCGTTTGATTTATTTAAGTTGATCTATTTAAGTTTGACGTTTCTGAACAGTGCATTTGTTTAATAGCTCATAGACAGATAGTTGACTTTGAAGCTGTCACATGCGTTGAAGATCAGCTTGGTAAATCTGGGTTAAGTCTGGTTTGATACTAGTAGGCGATATCTTAATTTTTACCGACATTTATTTATTATTTAATTCATTGTGTATTCTTTACTATGCGTTATATGTGTTTTCCCATTATATGACAAAAGTATATTCAGAAAATCCACGTGCAAGATATTCTTGTCAAAATGACGCAATGTCCGGAAAGTATCTGAATGATTTATTCTAATGACTGACAGAACATTCTGTCTGGGGTTTAGATTGCTGAAAGCTGCAGTTGTCTGTAATGTTACAAGGATGTCCGTGCTATCTGTCTAATGTCATATTATCTTTAATTATTCAACATGTGTGAGCTGATCATGACGTCGACAACATGATCATTTTTGCCAGAAATGTCGCATATGTCTTAAAACTAGACGACCAGAATGACCTTAAGCCTCGTGATGTCCACCGGGTCAGAATGACCCAAATCACTAGCTCTTTGTGGCAGATAGAAGGCGCTAAACCTAATTCTACAGCTTACACAG
>JAODUG010000009.1:1135723-1148910 GCA_027564795.1 Aphredoderus sayanus
AGGTTTAGCGCCCTCTATCTGCCACAAAGAGCTAGTGATGTGGGTCATTTTGACCCGGAGTACATTACGAGGGTTAATTTGACAAATTAAATTGTTACGGCTTATCTGCATAGATTGCCAAGGTCAACCTCTATTTTGCACAACAAAAAGGTGGAACACTGTTACAAAAACAACTCACAAACTTACAAAAAACCCAAGTATTGATTAAGAGAGC
This sequence comes from Aphredoderus sayanus, assembly GCA_027564795.1. NCBI lineage: Eukaryota > Metazoa > Chordata > Actinopteri > Percopsiformes > Aphredoderidae > Aphredoderus > Aphredoderus sayanus. The sequence goes on from JAODUG010000009.1 coordinate 1,135,938, forward strand.
ATACCGTAATTCCTAATGATAAATTATTCAAAACAAACCAAACTGAACTACAGTATAGAACACTTGCAAAAAGACCCAGTGATTAAAAATCAATAATTTAGACTTGTTTACACCTGTGATATTATATTTGAACTTATTCACATAAAATATTTAACATTTCTTTCAACTCTGTTGCCACATTAATAGTCTATGTTAATTGACTAACCATGATTAAAACACTCAAATACTACAATGGCTGTAAACAGCATTATTGCATTTGTGAGCAGTGTTGCATTGTATTTTGTTATTGCCCTTACACTGTACGACAGGATACTTTGGAGCCATCTGTATCACCTGTGCGGATTTTATCCTACTGTATTTACCTATTTCTGGTCTCACCAAACCATTATCTTATATTTTAAGAATTGCCAAGTTATTACCGTAAGAAACTATTTCATGTTCATGCCCTGCACAGTCCATCAATGTGTATGCATGGTGCATCTAAGTGTATATATTGACTGGCCGTTTTCACCGCAGCAAAAACAAATTGTGTGTCAGGTATCAAAACACCAAGCAACATGGCCATGAGAATGTAAATAAAAGGCACCGAAGACATCCTTCGTATCAGCTTTTTACACATTTTATTGCATGTTAATATAAAAAGGCCTAATTTGGGATTCTCACAAACAGATACAGTGAAGCATATACATGCATAGCACCCCAGTGACCAGACAATTGTATTTACCTGTCAACATGAAAGGCAAGCAAAAATATAAACGAACATCAAACATTCTGAAGCTTTACCTTTAAACACACTGCCCTGCATGTTTTAGATGTCTCCCTCTGGTCCAACGGACCCAATTCAAATGAATGAGTTATCAGGCTGCTGCAGAGATTTATCCATATTATCAATATGTATTTTCCATATTGTTTGTTTGTTTGCACTTGAATCACAGATCAGACTTTACATGGATATCACTTGCATGAGACCATGCAGAGACGGTCACTGATATAAATCATCTAATTTACTATGGTAACTGACAACCATGCCAGGCTGCGGCTAGGGAATTACACCCATACATCACTGTGACCAGGTTCACAAGCACATCTGGAAGGTTTCGGATGAAGCCTGTGACTTGAACACATACATCGTCAACACAGCGACACAGGCGACAGCAGAAGGAAACAGAGATGGAGTGAGGTGCCTCCACGTGAAAGAGATTATGTGTTTGCGCGCAATGGAGAGACAGATAGATAGAGCATGCAGGCAGATACAAAGAACAGTCTCGTGGGTATTTCCAGCCAAGGACGCAGTTGGCGAAGACTTTTGGTAAATGTATTGTCTGGAATAAAGATTTTCTGGGGCAGTAGCATAATGTGTCACCATTATTGAAAGTAATGTTTATATCCTATTGATGAACATGAGATGGAATATTTACATTTGAACCGGATTTAACAACCTTTATCTGAAAAGTGTTTACAAGAAGAGTACAATAATACAAACATTTAAAAATTTTATTATCTTTTGTTCTTTACATTTACTTACACCACAACATAGTTTAAAAATTCAATTGAAACTAAGCAACCAAATAACTTAAATCAATTCATTAATGTGAAAGGTTAAACGACTGTTTTCCTGACAGCCAACAAAAGGTTGAATGTCTTAAATTCTAATGTGTTTTGAAAGGTTAAGCGGCGACACAAATGGGATATGATGTGGGGGTTTGAGGGGGCGTGGGCCGCCAGTAAGCGGTCTGCCACCGAGCCTCCGAGTGAAAAGGCAACATTTGGCGGAGGCCTGACACATCCCATGAACTTGATGAATATGCCTCTAAATGTGACGTTCCCTGCATTGTCCTCACCTTCAGAAACATCCATTTATCCCCTCTTATGGGAAAAGGCTCCCCGGACTGCCAGATATATACCCCACGAGTCGCTGGGGAGCAATAGGAAGCTGCGAGCACTGCAGTAAAAACCTGCGTGCCCTTAACCCCCCAACAACCCCACACCCCTCTCTCGCTGCCCTGACACCCCCTTAGTGAAAATAAATAACAAGCCAACAACATATACAGCTGGGAAGCGTATTCTTCTTTTTTGCTGAAAGGCCTTGTCTCCCTTTTAGCCCTGGGGTGCTCTGCTCTCATTGTCTGACAGAATGATTAATTTGACCCAACTTCACTTTGCAAACATCCTAAGTTCAGCCTCTCTCTATCGCTATGTAGACAGTGGCAGACCCCTTGATAGGAGGTGTTTGGTAAAGATTGCACTTTGTTGCTTCTCCTCTCTGTAGAATTAAGAAACAATAGCTTTGTCGACATGTGACAATGAATGCAGCTTCTGCTATCAGAATACAAGGATGTGATTCATTCACACGTAGCCCAGACCTGACATCTAATCCAATCTTGCTATTTGAGCAAGCTATCTGGAAAATTAATGCATTTCAGAGGTTTGAGATCTAAATGCATGACATTATGTAGCATTTGCGTTGTATGCATTTTTGTTTCCTTGGATAAATTGAAAGTAAAGAGAAATCCTACTATTGACAATAACTATCCAATTAATGTGACCACTGTATTTGGATATCAAAAGCGTATTCATGCTTGGTACTGTATACATTATTAGAAAATCTTAAAACCCTACAGTATATGAAGAATTGTAAATGTATTGAGAAATACATATATCTACAGTAAAACCATGCATTTTTAAACACAATACTACCTGAAACCTCTGGTTATTGCAGAAACAGCGTAATACCTGTGGAAATCAAGAAAGTTACTGCAGGAAGTCTTTTTCATATTCTTTCGCATAAATATATCTTATTGAGGGCTGCCACCTTTGAAAAGCAAAAAGCCACTATATATTTGTATTGCTATCATTATTTAACATCTAAAGTGCTGTATTTTTCAAAAAAATGCCCATAGTTCAAAAGATTATTACAAGACTATTACAAGATACTGAGAAAAAAACCACTTGAGATATCCATTTGTACAGTATGTCGTTTTGCATCTCATCAATTCTTAATGTGGTTTCTTGCCAGGTAAACTACTGATCTAAGTAAGCTATTTATTTTTAGGTTTTTGGCAATTAGGTTTTTGTCAATATTAATATTTTAATATTCATATAGCACTGGGATATACAAAGCATTCTACTTAACTCTTGACCAGAGCCTGAAGCCAGTATTAAGATCTATGTAATAGAAAGGCATAAGCCACATTTACATTTTTAATGCGATAGTTATTGATGGTTATCATTGTTTAGAATAGACTGAATAACGGATACCTTTCTCCATTTCTGAAGTTTCTGTTTTACAGGCATTGTGGGGCAGAGCTTGTATGTGTTTATTTATCAACTACGCTACATTCAAGTGTTTATTGGCAATTTGCTTGGTAGTTTGTTATTTGATTTATTTTTATTAATGTAAAAAAAATTATATATATAGTGTTTGGTTGTAAATACAGCCTTTGAACTTACATTAATATTGAATTGTGTCAGTGTGTCGACTACTGAGGCGTAAGATCTACAGTTAGGCCTAAGGCTTTACTCAAGTTCAGCATTGTAAACAGATTAATTATGGATTTGTTATTATGAATAGACTAGACAAAAAAAAATGTCTATGTGAATTTAGGAGAGAATACTCTGCTGTCATGTGACACAACCCGGGTGCTAATTAAAATGCTTGGAAAACAGGTTTGTTATGAATGCTTAGCTCATTCCCATTAGGAAATAATGCACCCACTATGATACAGGGCACAGCTTGCTGAGTCTACATCTCTGGAGTGCATGAAAACTTTAGCTCTTTACCCCATGTATAAATACCCAATGTACCTTTTGAAAATCTACCTTATGGCCAAAAGCACTTTGTTAGTTCAGTCGCTTCACTAAGGAAGATTCATAGCAATAAGCTCAGGTAGGAAAGTAATCTTATGGCTCATAGAACACCATTAACTAGCTAGACCTGTGATCCATTTCACTCTTGGATAAGTCTGGGAATGAATGATTTAGTGGAGAGAGAGAGAGAGTGAGAGACAGAGGCCAGCAGCAAAGGAAGGAACACTAGGAATTATCCGACAGGCACATCCTCTAATCTAATGGGAAACTAAATGTAGTACAGCATGCCAGCCTGACTTCCTTCCCAGACAATTCTGATAAGGAATAAAATAAGAATGAAAAAAAGGTAACTTTCTGAAAAAGATACAAAATAGACAGTGGATTTGTTCGGCCTTGGACCATATGTTTTCTATAATCCAATGGCAAGAAAGATCGCTGTATGGAAGTATTAAAATGTATTTAATAACTTGAGTTATTCTCTACTTGGGTTGCTATTCTCCACAGTTGTTGTTGTGATTGCAACATTAATGTTTATGTAAACCAGGGCTTGTTATCAGCTGACCTCAATCAGACGACTGCTCAGCTGATCACCTGTTACCATGTATATTATTAGAGTAGACCGATAGGACTAAGTAAAAAACTTGTGGCCCAAACAATGTTCTGACTTGCACAGCAGAGTAAGTCAAAACATGTATGCAACATGCATCTGTGTAAATACTGTGCATACACTGCATAAATAATAATAATAATAATAATAATAATAGAGACATATAGACAACAGAGACATACAGTAGCAGCTATCATGGTAGCCTACCTACACAACACAGTAATGATTTAGGAAATGAACCGTAGATTAATAAATTGGTTTATATTACACAAAACATTCAATTCAAAACAAGCTGAAATGTTATTCTGAAACAATATATAAACAATATACACACACACACACTCTAAATTGTAGAGTTGTAATAAAATGTATAAAAGGTGTGGCAAGTTAGTAAGCCATTCCCACTGTTCCCTACACATTTTCTCTGAGGAAATTTGGAAGGATCCAAATAAAGGAAACCGGTAGGACAGCCTTTGAGCTCGCACAACAAAAGCATCTTGACAGTGTGAAAGTCTACTTGAAGGACCTAACTAGCTCACGTTCATTCATCAATCAGCTTCAAACGCTTAGTAATTAGCCTGGCAGACTGACTCATACGGAGAGGCCTGTGACAATTCAAGGTGACACGCTTTTTTATGTGTTTCTGCCATGCACAAGTAAGACTGCAGGGACCACCGTGAGTGATGGCTGAAAATAAGATACCCAAAAACATTTGCCTGATACCTCTGTGCTTGCCTGGTCACAAGGCCATATGCTTCCACTTTAATTAGAAGGGATTAAGGGAGATAGGGACTTTGTTGAACTCTGAATCACAGCCACTCTGCTTGCCTCAAACACTACCAATTCTACAAGTTATCCCTCCCCCACCACCCTGTCTATAAATATTCTGTACCCTTAAGCGAAGGGCTCTTATGGGCCTTAATGCACCATTTTGAATCCAGCGAACCAAAGGTTTATGTGGAGAAAATCATGAAGGAGAGAAAATACTGTGATGAAGGCGCAATTGTGTTAAGTATAAATTATTATATTTGATTGTTGGTTGTCACACCTTGTGAATCACTTCACTTAAAGCACAGGAGTCATTTATGCACTATACTTGATGGTAAAAAGTGGTGGTGAGGCAGAATATTTGGGCATTCAGCTGACATTTAAATTTGCAAATGCACCAGCCTAACTGGCCAGGCTGAGGTCCCCACTCAGACACACAGCAGGCCCCTATTGTACTAATTAGTGCTGCACTGGGCCCCCGGATGGAAGTTATTCTGTCAGCTCTTTGCCGTCCTCATGGGTGGAGGGGGAGGTGAGATGGGAAGAGGTGGGGTGGGTGGGGGGTGGAAGACAAAGCTGATATAAATGATGGTGTGTAGATGCCCTCCACCAACCTCTAAAGATGTACGACCCAGACCCGGACCCAGGGCTGCTGATAGAGAGAGCTGGTCCTCTTGGGGGTCACAGGGGTCTCTCATCATTTATCTATCCTGTTTCCGTTCCGCATTAATACTGCAGCAGCCACGGGAAACCTATTCTTTATCAAATCTTCTAAAGTACAAGTTTAGGGTAGGGGCAGTGTGTTGAAACGTAAAACCTTAAGTATTTCTCAAGCATTTCCATTGGGCTTCTCTAAATCAAAAAAATGTTTCCCTTTCCTTTTGCTGCAGGTGTTGACAGGAACGTCAGGCCTCCATCACCAGGAACACCCCCCCCCCCCCCCCAACTGGCCAGCAACACGCGGAGGCCCCCTGACTCTATTAATTATGCCATCCAGTGCTGTCAGCTAATTAACTGACATTTAACACAGGAAATAGCCTGAGAAATTCCACACAATTAATCAGCGTCAAGGAATAAATTAACACCCCTCCCCAATGTAATTACCACTGAGGGCTCGCATCCAAAATTGAATTTCAATTGACCCTTAACTATTTTCATTTGAGGTATGGTTAAATGTACTGTTCCTGGTTGCAAGAATAACTTGTACAGTTATGCTGCGAGTTAGTTCTTAAAGAAATAGCATGAAGCCCTTGTAATATGGAGCAGGGTGACCTGCAACAAGTCAAGTGACTACAAATGCACTATACTGTATGTGTGTCAGTGATACATTTGCCATGTGCTTTTGTCAGCCATGCAACCTACTGTAGGCATTTCAACTGCAGCATGCTAATGTCCCAGCAACCTACAAGACCTACATAATACCATAGTAATTATATTGAGTTGGTGGAAAACAAGCTTTATGGTTAAATTACTTAACTGCACATTCAGGCCAGCAGAACCAAATTACCCCTGCCAACTATGTGAATATATAATTGTACCTCTGATAGATTACATTTGAAAGTGCAAGTAAGATATATGCAGTGAGAACATAAGACTATTAGCCCTTGTGATGTACTCAGAAATCTTGTATTTGGCCACACGGCGGCGTGATCTGATTGTGTATGATTTGTGTGTTTTTCAATTGGCATTGCTGTGTGTATTTATTTTTTTTATTATTTCTTTCTTTATGTATTTATGTTGTATTGTCGTGTATTTTAACCCTTCTGTTGTCCTTGGGTTTCAAACTCACACCTTGTTGTGCCAGCAGTGCACATCATATGTCTGTGCAAGCTGTAGAATTAGGTTTAGCGCCTTCTATCTGCCACAAAGAGCTAGTATGTTGGGTCATTTTGACCCGGAGGACATTACGAGGGTTAGTTGAATTACATTCAAAACAAAAAAGAAAGAGGTATGGCATCTAGTATACTGTACAGTAAGTGTGTATGAGTTGCCTATCCCACTGTAAATATTCACCAAATTCAAAGTTTGTTTAATTCAAATTCCACGATGAAAACAAATGTCTTCAGGTTCTGTTTCTAAATGGAGATGTGCATCCCACTCTTCAATAGATCTATACTGCTAACTGGCTGGCAAAGTTGGGGTCAGCAATAAGCTTTTAATTAATTTAAAATAGATAGACAGACATACAGATATTGTTGAATCTTTTACATAAGGTATTTACATAATTTTACATTTTCCATTATGTAATTTTATTCTTTAAATGTGTGCATAGATTTTAAATATTTATCATTTTGTTCATTACGGCTGGTGAAGCTATATGAATATCTAATCTAAACCAAAATAACATTTCCAGTGAGAAAGCCAGAAAGATGGAGAGAGAGAGGGGTGACAATGAGAGACAATTAGAACACAGTCAGCAACACTGACAAAGTACGGCTTAAAAAAAAAAGTTCCCTTACTTGGTCCAAGCTGAGAGAAACTGATGTGAGGTTGTAACCCTCTTGGCAGGGAAGTGCAGTAAAGTGCACTAACAGCAACGGGTCAAAGCAAAGCTCTGACAGTGTTTGAGCATGTGCGTGTGTGCGTGCGTGCGTGCGTGCGTGCGTATCCTTGATTACAACAAAGAGGATACAGAAGCTACTCTGTCAAACCTTGCGAAGAGGGACAGAGTGTGAAATGGGTGGTGAGAGATAAAGAATATGAGGATTTGAAGACAAAGCTGATATAAATGATGGTGTGTAGATGCCCTCCACCAACCTCTAAAGATGTACGACCCAGACCAAGGCTGCTGATAGAGAGCTGGGCCTCTGGTGGGGAAGGGGGGAGTGGGAATGGGGTCATAGAGGTCTCCCATCATTTATATATTGCATTTCCATTCAGCATTGCCAAAGCTGAAGTCTGGCAGAACAAGCCTTTATTTCTTAGAGTCTGGGACACAATGAAGGCTAACTGCATCAAGACCTGCCTACGTAGGTATTTTGATTTACATACACAATGTCCAACTACTGTTCATAACTCATTTAGCAAATTGGACCTTAAGTAATAAGGAATTACTTATTACTTACTGTATTTTGGGAACTTAAGGACATGAGTCTGGCTGTTTGTTTGCAGGTCTTACACCTGTTAGATTTCGTTACTGTTTAAAATAAATGGAAAGACTGAACTCTTTAGTCATATAGAAGTCTTTCCAGTATATAAACTACGGCTGCACTATTGTCATGCCGGAGTTATGTATACAGACTTGTGAGTGACAATGCTCAGCCAGTGAAAATCTGTAATCCCACTGCCTGATAGTGTTGACATGCTGACAGACGTTCAGCACTAGTTGCTTATTTGACATAGTGCTAATTTACAGAAGAGGCTAAGATTACCATTGCTCTAGCCACGAGATCCTACAGGCAGGTTTGAACAACTAAAAAGTGTTACCAATGCAGTCAATCTGGAAGTGTCCAGTTCATGGTATCCCACAGTCACAGTACGTAAGTAGGGTTGTAAGTGACCATGCAAACAGCTGTCTTTGCTGTGTGGGTGCTATTGTGTGTCTTCTCCCCCTGCTGTGTGACATAAACTATCTGTATACCTTTGATCAATAAGAATTTATCATGACTGAATAGAAAAGTTCATTAATGTAGACTAGGCTGAATCATTGATTTAACTTAAGCAGCAGTGAAATATTTTTGTGGAAAATGTAAGGACATTTGCTCATGAGAAGAATTAATGAATTTTGAATGAATAGACATTCATTCAAATTTATAAAAAAAGGCCTGCACACCCAGGTACAGACGAAGCAGTGACTAGTGTGCATTAGTCACCATCAAGCAGTACATCAATTCCCTGGGCTTAATACATGTTTACTACATTTTATAACAAATCAATGTAAAAGAGGGAATCTGCAACATTTATGTTCTTTCCTTATTCTTTTCTTTATCTTGTTTGTGTTTATTCCAAAATATAAATACGGCAAAGGGTAGATAAATGTGCGAGTTAATGAGATCTGGGTGTGAATCTGAGAAGAGATAGTAAAAAAATTAAAATAAGATATGTGCTTGCTTGATTTAAATGTGCAAAATTTTTTTTTTTTTTTGAATTGCTTAGAGTTATTTTATATTATGTAAAGTATGTGTTTTCCCTCTGTCATAATTGTTATCAAAGTTGTTGTCTTCAGTCCCATATCCCGTAGAAACAAACCAAACCAATTTTCTAGTGATTTGACACCGAATCAGCCATATGACTTGTGGTTGATGAAGTAGCAAATCATTCGTTGCTGAACTTAGCTTAACTCAACACTGAATACATCAAAACCCAAGCGTTGTATTCTAAATGAAAATACACGTCAAACACAATCTGAACAGAGAAATCATTCACCACTTAAATGCTATGCATAATAGCAACAGACAACTCAAACAATGGCCTCCCCAACCTTTCCCTAGGTGAAAAGCTTTACAACTTGTTGTTTTTGGAGTTTGATCTAAAAAGACACAAGTGAAAGGAAAATAACAACAACAACAAAAAACATTGCCATAAGGCATGACCTTCCCTCACTGTCACCAATTATATCAAGACCCTAATAAAATATAGATTACATGTCATCTTCGTGCTGACATATCTAACGTCACACAAGAACAGACGACTGCACTGAAACCCTGTGCACAACCCAAGGGAAGGCTGGAGCACAAGGATGACCTTGGATGAGAGAGACCAAGATATGTTTCAGGCTGACTGACAGAAGACATAAATATAACATGGAGGAGGTGATTGTCAGTGGACTGTCTGATCAGTTCAGTTTTAATCATAGCTCTGCCTGCCTCTTATACTCTGCTGATTGTGATGACATACATTAGACTGTTGCATTTTGCATTGATAGCCACATTATCAGACTGACTTGGCTTTGTGGTTTAACCTTTCAGATTGTAGTTCATTTGGCTGTCTTTCAACAGTTTCTAGTTTGCATTGTAAACCCTTTGTTTTTTCTTTTACATGTACTGTAACAATGCTGACTATAAAGTACTGTATGTGATACTGTCAGCCACTAGATGTCAAACTAGGGAGGTTTCAATACTATGTTGAATTTTACATAAGGTTAGTGGTTAGGGTGGTTGAATCCCACAGTAAAGGTCAAGGGTTCAATACTGGGTCAAACTGAGCAAAAAATGAGCAAATGCTTTGGATAAGAGTCCATAACAGTAAATTACTTAAAATATAACAATGCTTAGTACAATATACAGTAAGAAGATCAGGAGTGGCCCATTTGTGGGACAGCTAAGATGCAGCAGAGACCATAAAGGGTGGCAATGTTGGACAACAACAAAACAACAGATAGTCCACAAGAGATCGTTTCGGATCAGATTTACTTGGTCACAGACCGAGCGGAGGCGGCATTACATAAAGCTTACAAAATGATCCTTAGGGAGGACTTCCGAGAGCCTCTGCTTTGGCAAGTGTAGTGCAGATGCTGTCATAATGCCCTAACGGGCAAGGGCAAGAACCATAGATCTATTGTAAGAACTGAGCATAGGCGTCGGAGCCATTGTACGAGAGGGGGACGAGACCCCCTCACTTTTAGAAATATTAGTTTGGACCCCACCACTTTCACCATGTGAAACTTCAGAACATCAGTCTATCCACTCAGCGTTCAATTCTGTAATGCATTATCACATCCATGAAATGAAACTTTATGATACGTTTTCATTGTTACCAAGCTACGGTACGCAAGCCAGCCGCCCATACAAGGTACTGTAGCAGTCGGAGGCTACACAATATCTTTCTCTGCTGTCACCTTAAACTGTTAAGATGGAGGTAAAACCGTCTCGTTTTGTTACACGCTTCTATAGTATCGCTAGGTAACATTAGATTGATGGTTTCCCTTGATTTGTTAATATAACGCTGCGGTAGATTGGTCCCCCCCACATTAAAAATATTTCCAACGCCAATGGAACTGAGGCTTGTAGAGAGGCAAATAGCATGCTAAGTATTATTAGAAACAAAACTGAGTGCGTCTGCAAAAAAAATGGTTATGGGTAATTTTCCCTGTGAATGTTTACCCATTGCGTAAAAAATACCGCACTGGCCACACACACACATGCACGCACACACACACTCACTGAACATTGTGAACCACAATGACAAAGAGACTGCCAGTAGCAAACTTATCTGTTGATATGATCAGCAGCCACAGTAGGAAGACAAATCTCGTCAATAAAAAGGAGGGCTAACTTATTTTCCTGGGCTATTGAGGACACATCATTTCGCCTGGTGATTCAAACCAAATATGGAAGCCATTTCTCAGAAGCAGTTATCAAACCGTTACACGTATATTTCAGAAGCTCTTGGGAGGTTTTTAGGGCTCCGACAAGACCCCACGACGATTTAGAAATAGATGAGAACAAGATTGTAAAGCCACGGAAATCCCAATGTTGGCATTGAAAAGACTTTTCAAGGCTAGCACATACGGCTGATTAAATTGCTTTAAAACATGATTACCTGCAATTCAGTGTTATGCTATACAGAGGATTTTACAAATCCTTTCTGAGAAATCTCAATCCACACCATAGTCGTTTTGTGCTCTACACTTTGTGTCTTATAATTTTCAAAATAACTGGTCAATTTTCTTGTTACATCCATACCTGGGTATACAATTTTTTATCATTAGATCCTGAATACGGTAAAGGCCTATTGTGCATTTATTGGCACAAAGTGGGTTATCGTGGGTACATAAACAATCTGCGACATGAGATTTGTGAAGTGTAGCTGCTCATAAACGAGAGGCAATTGGAGGTAAAACACCAATTCTGCTCACATACTGTATTCCACATGCATACTACCAAAAACTGCTAAACACTGATGCTTTAAAAACAATTGGACAATTTTACACACAAAAACAAGTGTTCGTGTCAGAGTTACCAACAAAATGACAACAGAGGCACAGCAATCGTCAAGGACATGATTCGTCTGAATCCAGCACATAGATGCTTCTTTTCACCGTACAGCATGTACTGTACCACGCACATGCACAAACACACCACTGTGGATGTGTTGGGATGTGAGGATTGCTTCTGGCTGGAGGTGAGAACAGACAGTTGGTACACCTTCACTGATAGATAGTGCCCGACCCCGAGCGAAGACTTCCCCTTCCTGCATTAACCGTTTCAATTCTACCCCCAAATATAATGGCGTCATTATTTCATCCTCTCCTCTCTTTTTGGCTTTCACACTTTTCTCTAGCTTTTCTTTTGTGTGTCACATTTCTTTCCCCCTCACTTTCTTACTTTCCTTTCTTCATCTTGGGGGACATGTGCTTAGCAGCACAGCTTTCCAATTAAATCAAGATGCATTTGCCTTTCAAAATCATCCCCTTCCCTGACTCCATCCGTGCTGCAACCCCCCCGCCATCGGAATAATTGATGGAGGTCGGTGGCCAGGTGATGAATGGCTTCCAAGCCCGGAGATGAATAGGAAGATGAATGATTTCACCCGGCGAGGGCTAGGGACGGCTGGAACAAGGAGTGCTGACATGGTGACAAATACACTGACCGTAGCAACCAACCTGATCAAATCGGCAAGGTGGGAGGGGGGGGGGGGCGTTGTGGGGGAGGGGGCGGAGGAAGGGGAGGGGGTGGCACACATTCGCCGTGGCCCAGGGACGTTCCTTCCCCGCTGCCGCCCCACAGACAATTACCCAGGCCTCACAATTAACTGCAGGTGTGGAGATAATGCTGACCGCCTGCCAAGGAGGGGAGGGGGGGGGGGGGGGGGTGTTGGCGTGGGTGTGTAGGGTGGGGGGTGGGGGGGGGG
>JAODUG010000009.1:1202583-1220599 GCA_027564795.1 Aphredoderus sayanus
CACATCTTGTTGTGTCAGCAGTGCACATCATATGTCTGTGTAAGCTGTAGAATTAGGTTTAGCGCCTTCTATCTGCCTCAAAGAGCTGGTGATTTGGGTCATTTTGACCCAGAGGACATCACGAGGGTTAAATGTGACATAGTAACTAGTTGTGTAAAGGCCGTCTTAAAATTAGGGATGCACCGATTGCATTTTTCTGGGCTGTTATTAAAGCCAGGTTTTGCCCGATTCAGATTTTCATAGTGCTTTCACAATTTTACAGCTATACACTATATATATATATTTCTATATGCAGAAATAGTGTTTCGTTTTAAAGTGTACTAACTTTGTATGGTCCCTTAGCCGCCAGTTCTGTTGTTTATCATAGTAATTTGTTTGACGGTACTTACCTTAGCCGCCATCACTCTCATTTGTTGTCTTTTTATACTTTAAAAGGCAGCGTCCATAGATAAAAACATGCCATATAACTTTTCAGTGAGATGAACAATAGCATGCGAGTAGACTACCTACGGTTAACGTCTTGACGTCTTCCTTGAACACTCAATTTCCATACAGGTATACAGGCTACCATGACAGCTAGCTGTCGGTAGATTAAAAGGGGCAAATTAATGTTTTTGTGGCACGTGCAAGCTGGTGTTATGCCCTCGATTGGGTCCCCAGCGTGGATATAATGGATATACCACACTTCCGGATTGATTTGATGATTATCTATTAGATTAGACCAGGGGTCGGCAACCTGCGGCTCTGGAGCAGCATGCAGCTCCTCAGCCTTCTTGTTGTGGCTCACTTCAGGCCATTTTACACGAAGCACGATGCGAAAAAGCGACGGTTAGTTATTTCAAATGCATTATAGTAAATGACACCATACTTGCGAATGTTTGCAACACGAAAATGCAACATACTTTATTTGCTTCGACGTCGTGTTTAGTTTTGCCAAGCGATGAAATAAGTTTAACCAATTACAAAGAAACATTGATGTAACGTGACACTAGTCAAACTTAACATTCTACTCAGCCGGTAAAAGCTTTGATAAACCGCAACAGGTCTACAGAATTATTCGTAGAATTAAGACAATTATGGGTATCGTATTTCTGCAAACCTCTGATATGATTACAATAAGTCAAAATGCTATTTGACAGTTGTTTTTTCATTTTCATTTTTCATTTGGGGAGGGGAACAGCGATACCATTGGGGCAATGGTAGTTTTATATACACTGCCACACATTTCAACTTCACATTTAGAGAGCCTACTAAGGCTCCACTATTCATGTGCACATGTAGCAGCACGAGAGCATTACAAAATCTCACATTTCTGCAAAACTGCAATTGTAATACTAGCATGTCTGCTGAAAAGCAAACTAATTCTATCTTACCATTTTATATCTTTTGTTTAGCCTAGCAACACGCTATTTAGGCTATGCTGCCTAGACAAATTCAACACAGGGATCCCAACCGAATTTTAGAGATTTTATTTTTAGAGATATTAATTGTTGTACTTAGGACTCAGAGGGTCAAACCCATAACAAAATAGGTAGTGAATTATTGCTGCTGTAACAATCATTTACATTCATTTGATTAGCTACTTGTGTTCAACAAGGAATCGAGAGCATGTGAATGCAGGGTTAGTATCTGCGCTGCAAGTTGCTGTCCCTATGCCGCCGCTGGTTTGGTTCGTATAGATGCACGACTATTCTGACGTTACTGACATGACCATCAATAGAGAACATTGCTAATGTTTCAACTGTTAAATCGATCTAATTTAGGTAGCTTGTTAAATTAATGTTTTTCTAGTTATCCGGTAACATGATCCTCCGGCTGCCTCTTCTGCCTGAGGAGAAAATGCTTTATGCCACTGTTGTGGAGAGATCTGGCAGGCTTTCGTCTGAGTGCAGTAGGCTAGTGGAGCGCACAGCTCTGTACAATACTGCAATAACTTATTATATAAATCGATCCAGCAGCAAAATATTGCCTATGCACGAACACACCAGCACCATAAAAAGGCAGGCAGGAATCAAGGTGGTACAATAAATGCTTTTTACTCACTAAAGTTTATGCTACTCAGACACCAGTCGCGTTAATCCCTAGCCTTTCCAGTCTGATTCTCGCAGCGAAATTAAGTTTAAGCTCGCGAGATTAGGATGGTCTCACGAGGCTAATCGATCGGTGCATCTCAACTTAAAATCATCTAGTATACAATAAACACAAATTACAGTATGTATATATTCACACTTATTCTAACCTTAATCTAACTCTGACTTTATGTCTACATGCAGGCCAATGGTATTAAGATTGGACCCCAGCATCCCACCACAAACTCCACTCTGTCTGGAAGCCAGGGAGGACAACAGGCTGGCGGTGGCTGCTGCTGAAACTTAAAACCACACCTGCAATTCCTCTCCCTACTTCTATGTATTGATCGATCTATCTATATCTTCTCCTCTTATCCCTCTTTTTGTCCACTGTCACTTTATTCCTTTCTTCAGTCATCCTTGCCTGTAGCTTCTATAGTCTGTCCCTCCTACCCAGGGTCAAGCCAAACTTAACACCCTCACCTTCCTTAGGGATGGCAAACTCATCTTACCTGCTGTCCAGCTAATAGAAACTTTTTGTAAAAAGAATTACTTTCTCATTATCATTTTATTTAATAAATAAATAAAATAAAACAAAAAATGTAAATGTATGTACATGCAGGGAGGTGAAGAGCCATTTACAGATTTGTGGCAGAATGCCACTTTTCTGGTTGGTTTTTGTCCCTGACTAAAAAAATAAATAATTAAAAATAAACTTCCCCCCCCCCCCCAACTAGTTAAACCAGAACTACCAGTATATTTAACCTATTATTTGTGCTCTGTTACAATGGGAGCTTAAATCAGAAGTATAAGTCGGTTCCTACACAGAATATTTTTAAAGCACCCTAACCAAGAGCAAAGTATTAATTTAACAAATCTATATTATTTTCCTTTTCAGCTGGTACTCATGAGCATTGGTAAGATGAATTTGTTTGTATGTACTTTGCTTACTGTATGACATAAAGCACAAACTGTGCTGACCCTATAGACACAAATACAGCTGTTTTCATTATTCCTCCTTTTATGACAAGTTGTGAGAGGCAACTTGTTTAATGTCATTTTTATTGTGTGTGTGAGAGAGAGAGAGAGAGAGAGAGAGAACAACATGCATACGCTTTTCAGTTTTCAGGGTGTGGGGGGGCATAAAGAAATCTAATCCTTTTGTTACCCAACAAACTGTTGACAGCTGAAGGTGAATCATGTAATTGAATTATTCATTCCCCTGCAGTTTTTCGTAGTTTTTTTTTTTTTTCTCCGTTTGTTTTATTGGAGTTTAATTGTATTTAATAAACACTACAAGCTGGTCGTAGAAAATTTGTGTTGAAAGTTTATGCGGAAAGATCAGGCAAAAATGTATTACGCTAGAATTTAATACTTCACACGTGTTAAGAAAATTAGAGATGCATATTGAAACCCATGTCAGTGAAGTGTAAATTGAGCTATCTCTGCTGTCATTAGGCACCTTTTTGTGTATAGCACCTTTGATATTTATGGTTTACCTTGACTTTTTACGCTGAGTTCTTAACCAGGCACTGGGGAAAGGCTCTAAATCTAATCTAATGTAGCATTTTAGATTTTTCTTAAAAATGTAATTATCTAAAATTAAATAATTGGGGGAATCAGATTTGAAGGGAATTTATGCTTTTGTCTAGTCCCTGGTGAAGAATGGACAACTTAAAAATCTAAAGGAGTCACTTTGCTAAGCATGAATTGCAACAAATGTATACTGTAGCCATAAAGCTTAGACAACTGCAACAGTATTTTTTGCTTTAAAGTCATTTGCAGCAGATATGGTTTTATGACGAGTTATCATTTCTGAAACAATTTACCTTCCCAATTCACTTACTCCCACCTATCCAGACTTTTCTATTTTTCTCTGCTCATTATCTTCAAATGGGGACAGCATAGGCTGGCGGTTAGGGTGCTGGAGTCATCGGAAAGGTCCTGGGTTCAATCTAAACATACCCGGTCTGCCTTCAGCAAGAGCCTAACCTCTACCTGCTCTTTCATGCATAATAGTAACTGTACCCAATGTAAGTCACTTTGTATAAAACTGTCCGCTAAATGTCCTAATTGTAACCGTTAATTTGCCCAAGCAAGCCTTTGTTGATTTATTTTTGCATTTGTATTTATTTAATGCCAAATGTTAATGTGCACCTCTGTTTTGTTGAGACAAAAACTCCTAGTATGGAAATTAGGCCTGACATCAGCTGTCAGCCTTAAACCCAGTTAGGGATATAGACAGCTGCTAAAACTTCCCAAACTCTGTAGTTACCTATACCATCAACGTACTATAGATTATAGTAGTCCTATACATGCGAACTTGTGTGGCTATTCGCATTAATCATCTTAAACCTATAGGAATACAATTTACCTGTGCACTGCTTATTCACTTTCCCAGATGTACACAGTCTGCAGACACTATTTAAGCTTCGGGGTCACTTAAATGTGCTTGTTGAATGAAATTCTTTTCTTCTTCCTATTTAAAATGAAATAAAATTAATCAAATACATTAATAGACAATTTGTGACTATTGTAGATGGGAAATTCCTGACCCATTATCAGCAATCATCATCCACATGAATAATAAAAAATAAAAGATAATTATGGTATTTCTAGAACATCTGGAAACTGTTGATGAAAGAAGCAATGAAGCACATGTCTTCCTTTTAGATGTCGTTGAGTATCTGGAACATCAGCAATTGTGGATTCATTTACAAATGTATGAAACTAGTCAGTCTATACTATTCCATGTAAAATGGTGAACAGACTGCATTTTTTTAGAGTGCTTTTTTAACCTTCCGGCCACTTCAATGCACTTTGCAGTTGAGCCTGTCATTCACCAATTTACACATACCTTCATACACTGATGGCGATGTCTGTCACGCAAAGATCCATCTGGGAGTGGTCCGGTGTTTTGCTCAGGGACACCTCGGCGCTTGGTGAGGAGTTAGGGGGGTTCAAACCAGCAACTTCTCGATCACCTGTTGTCCTGCTCTACCCACCGCCACTGTTGCCCACTTACAAAAACAAAATCTCATACAATGATGTTTTACACTCTATTTACTTTGCCGCCTCCTGTCAAAGTGAAAGATATAAACTTTAAAGATGCTTCACAGACCAGAGCAAACTAGCTCTAACCAGAATAAAGATGAGTGGGAGGCCCTAGTTTACAGTATATTATTCTCTAGTTGAAAAATGGACGACTAATGCGATCTCAACTGGCATCTTCATTAGATATTAACCATAAAAGAAATCTCAACAGTGAACTGCTGACTTAAATTCTGGCCTTTTTAGGAAGAGTTTTAAAGAAAATGCCATATCAATGACCAATAAAATGAAAATATTAAGAATGCACACAATGAACAGCGCTAGATTGGCAAAAGTGTTTCCAGGACAGCCAAATCTTAGTTTTAGGTGTTCGGATCACAAAGAACAGTTAAATGCAGACCAAATGAGACTGGAAGCAGCTTGATACCAACTGCAAAGCAAGGTGGAGGCAATGTGATGCTTTGTGGTGCTTTGGTGTTAAGGCTCTTAAAGAAGGGAGACCATAAGGTGCCACAGGAGTGATGGTTGCTGAAAATGGGTCTTCTAGTTGTTTGCAGCTACAAGTCATTTAAATTAACAATGTCTATACTCTTTCTGATCAATTTTGTTATTTCAATGGACAATGTTTTTTTCTATAAAAAAAAAAAAACAACAAAGGAAATATCTAAGTGACCCAAAACTTTTGAACAATAATGCATTGACATTTCAACAATGAATACATTGTACATGTCATTTCATTATTGCTGTATTCTTCAATCTTGTGTTACATTTCGAACTTTGGCTAAGCTAAGCTGTTTTTGACCTGTGGTTTTCTCAGATGTGTTTTGCTTTGGTTCCTAGATATATTGTGAAATTAATTATTATTATTATTATTATTATTATTGATAACCTGTGATGACACTGAGGCCCCCCAGAATAATGAGGGGTGGATTTTTGGAGTCTGCCCAGAAGGGTCCATTTAACTATTTAATCTTTGTGTCTCCTCCCCAGGTTTCTTTACTCTGTCCTTCTCTTCTTTCTCTCCTGACCTTTCCCCTCTGTCGGTATTTGCTGTGATTGTTCTTTGGGAAAATATAATTAAAATTTAGAAAAAATGCTATTACAATAAACTATAATAAAAGATTCTACTCAACCAATATCAATTTTGATGGCCAATGTATGTAAAAGGAAAATGTACATTTTGTATCCATATCTTTGGGTTAAGTTTTAAGGTACATATACTTGCATTTACTTATACAAATTGTACACAAGTTTTGATGGAATAGTTTTCATAATGCATGTAAAGCTGTTTTAGTTGTGTGAAAGGGACATTGAAGTGTATTTTCCCTGTTGTTTTGTGCCAGAAGACTATGTATATGAATTGCATTTAACAGAATCGCATGAAGTTGTTCTTGTTGAATTAATAATTTCAAAACAACCAAACCACAATAGTTTAGGATAAATGAGACTGACTGAGGCTCTATAATACATGCTATGTTAAATTAGAATTATAGAGATACAGTAAAAGAGAATTAATCTTGTATATTAAAATCAAAAGATCAACAACCCAAATTCAGTTTTTATTTTCCATACTGTCCCAACGATGGTATGGAAAATGCTAATAAAAACAAAGGAGTGATTTGTAAATACTATACACTACATTTATGTGATGTTCTACCTTGTGAATGTAATTGTTTTGTGAAAATATACACAAATTTAAAATCTGATGACAGCACCAGTCCAAAAAAGGTTGACAGTTTTACCGCTAATTGTAAGTATTTAACGTGCATCTGAAAACACCTGTTAATGTTTAGCAAGTATAATTGTCCACCCTCTCTCTCACAAAGCTAGCATCTATTATGGTAAAATGTTATGTCAGTTTTGATGGAATGGGAAATGTACACATCTGTGTGTAGAACATGAATGCAGGTGTATATACAGTACATTTTGGAGAAATATATGCTGCTATCTAAATGTGGTCTTTTCCAGGGACATGTATGGATATTTCAGTAGGACAATACAAATATAAATGACTGCATATGTAATGTTGGAAAACTGGTAGTGCTGTGCAATAAATTATGTAAACCTCACTCCCCGACACGTCAAGGACCCTCGAGCGACAAACACTAGAGCCCTTGGCGTTGGTGCTAGATTTGGCTGTCTGCAGTCCTGACCTGTTGCTGATTGAGTGTGGCTCATCATGAAGCACAACATACTGTATGGCAACACAGGCCCTGTACAACTGTGCATTGTCTTGAAGACCTGAATAATGGAAGGGGGAGGGGGGTTCTACTGGCTAAACTTCACAAACAGGTGTCTTCAGTGCCCATAAGTGCAAGTAAAGGAGATATGTTATACAGTGGTAAACAAAACTGCCCAAACTTTTTGTTTTGTGTGTTGTATTAATCAGATTTTAAATTAGTATATTTTCACGAAACATTTAAATTCACAAGGTTTAACACCACGTAATGTGTTGTTCTAGTATTTCCAATATATAATACATAGTGAATGGTCTTCACAAATCACACATTTTTGTTTTTATTAATATATTTTTTACTTCTTAGACCCTTGTTAGACATTACAGCCTGAAATTAACTGGTACGTTACACAGTTTTCTAACATCAATCATTTTATGTTAGGCATTATTAAGTTTATTAAACTCTCTAGCATTTTTAGAATCAAGCCACTTTCTACAATATTTTGCTAGACACATTCCCATAATGTTGACCATATGAATAACTGTTATTGTTACCCATTATTATATTATTATAATAACGACATGCTAACAATAGCAGGTTCAGCTCTGCCACCCGCTGCATCGCATCCAGTCCCAACAAGTACAGTTGGAAAGTATAAAGAGCCCTAGCCAGGCACTGTGGAGCGATTGCAGAAATAATTAATTTCAAATAAAATGTTCTAAAGATTTTAGTGGCGTAAGGACAAACCATTGCCTTTGTCTACATGGCAAGCCTTTCGGGCATATAAACAATGTAATATTTAAAGTGTAACTTCACCTCTAGCTCTGAGCCTGACCTCACACACTGCACAACTTTTGAAAAATGCAAAAAAGTAATCAAGGAGTTGAGTGAGGGAGTCAGTCATTCTAGAGAAAGCTTATTGATATTTGAACTTAATCAAAACAAAAACACCTCTCCCTTCAATGGCATAGGGTGCTCCCTCAGAAACTCCACCCCACACATTGGTAGGATGTGTGGCATGGTCTGCACAACTTTGTTTGTCTTTCCATTTACAGAGCCAGGGCTGTGTAGAGACACCAGACTATTTTGTCAGTGCATACACAGAACTGGCACCTGGCAGACCGTGAGGAGTGTAGACTCAAGAGCGCTCCAAAGTATGCTCATACGCCAGCGAGGACCTTGGGTGACGGTAAATGTGATGTGTAGGTCTATAGCCATTATCAAGCCATTAAATGTAGAGTTTTGTCAATATTAACACCAGGATTGATGTCTCATCATAATCCAGTCCTATTTAGTTTACAGCCAAAAAACTAAATTTAGGGTGCAACTATCATTTTGAAGAAGGGAAGATGTTCAATTAAAGCTGAACCAAAAAACATTTAAAACCATCACTTGGGCATCGTTCTTTCACCCCTGAAATATATGGACTCCTCTTTCACTTGGGTAGTCAAGCACTGAAACTCTCATCCACGCCTTTTTCACTTTCCGTCTAGATTACTGCAACTCTCTTCTCGCAACCAAACTCATCAACAAACACCTAGTTCATAACTCTACTGCAAGGTTAACAGTGCATATCACTACAATTCAGATTCAACTTCATTGGCCTCCTGTACAATACTGTATTAACTTCAAGACTCTCCTTACATACTAGAGCCTTCACAACATGGCTCCCTCTTACCTTCTGACCTTCTCCTGGCATATACTCCCTCCCTACTTCCACTGGTCTCCTCATCATCCCTCATTCCACATGGGGACTCAGGCTTCAGCTGCTTTGCTCCAGACTCTGGAACACCCTTCCTGACCACATGTGGCTACCACAATTCCTCAAAACCCATCTTTTCAAAGTTACTGTGAACCTTTAATACTTTATTTTACTCTTGTCTCCCCCACCCTCTCCAAACTAACAAGCCTATATTATTTCACATTTATTTTCCACACTTTATTTAATTGTATCTTAGGTTTCTAAAATGTATAGCCTACCTATGTCCAATGTTTTATACTATATATTCAAGTTGGCAAACAGATAATTGTGACAGGATATTTTGCAGTTATGACATAAATCGGTATATGCACCGGTGCCTATGGCTTTAAATGCATCTCCCTTGTGGGTTGTTATCATAAGTAAATAACTGGCCGCGTAGGACACATCCGGGTTACTGCTATGCCGATCTCACAAATATACACCTTCGTGGTTATAGTCTTCTTGGAGAAAGAGAAAAGCAGGCTATGTGGGAGAAACTCACCTTATTTACATCAATCTATTATCATATTGGTCTCACTGGGAATAAATATTTGCTGGTGGTCGCCTGTCGCTCATTATAAAAAAATATTTAATGGAGGCTGCCCAAGGTCTGCCCGTCTAGGGCTTCAAAAATAAAATAAAATAAAAAAAATAAAAAGAAATGACACGAAGTAGATGTGAATCTAAAGTAGGACATATCAATAGAAGTATCTTAATATTGCTAAGAGTGGTACAGAGCAGCATATCCTACCGCGTCTATGTTATATATTGACTTAATGCGATGTGGGCTATTTAGATCCAATTAGTGAAATTAAGTATTCTGAGAGGCAATGAATTGTTGTAAAGAAAAAGTCATTGTTTATCCAATGTGTCGTATGCCATTCGCATGTAATATCCAAACTTGACAGATAACATCACTTTGGAAGTTTATAAAAGAATAAGATAAACAAATTCACGCAAGTACATGACACAACACTATTTAGGCCTAATGCTGAGGCTCACAAAACCATTCCTTGCACACTTGTGTGTATTGTGTGTACTGTGTGTATTGTGCGGCTTTAAATCAGTGTTGACGACAGCCATCTTTATAATCAGAGCAGCAACACACTACAGAAGTCCTCTGACAGCAGCCGAACTATGTAATAACTACTACACTAACACTCACACATCGTCGCACGGGCACGACGGGGTCAGTGACCGCGCACGCCGCATGTTTATCCCATGGTTTATCCATGAGAGGTCCTCGGGAGCGCGCCCCCTGGCCGAGGAAGGTGAGTGCGTGTCTGGAGGGGGAGGAATCGGGAGCGCGACCAAGCGAGGGATCGATCGGATTAAACTCGATTTGAGAAAATTAACACAAAGGGGAGACGAGCACGCACACGTTAGGCGGCGAGGTCGCGGACAGAAGACAGGCCGGACAGATATTCCACGAGAATCCAACTTCCAACTTTAGTTTATTTCTTTGAGAAGGACTAGGTTGCGGTGCACGGCGCCGGAGGAGCACGCCAGGAGGAGTTGGTACAGCACCGAGGGGCGCGCGTGTCGGATAAGGACGCACACAAAGTGTTCAGTAACTCAGGTTCCGTTGGACGCGCTCGCCCTAGCCCAAGTGATTGACAGTGAAACTAACTGAGATTACATCGCAATTGTAAGTTTTCCTACTTTTCCCAAGCACACACCGACTAGTGCAAGTTAGTATGTTTGTCTGTTGCAGATCTCTGTGAGTTAGCCCACTGCTCCGTTGCCGTTTATCCGGCTCATAATACTCCAAGTGTGGATTTACTGCGAGCAGCACGGCGGCGGTCCGCCGAGCTGCCATGCCGACATGCTAACAATAGCAAGTTTAGCTCTGCCACCCGCTGCATCGCATCCAGTCCCAACAAGTACAGTTGGAAAGTATAAAGAGCCCTAGCCAGGCACTGTGGGGCGATTATATCGCTTTAAATAGAATTTCGGACAACTTGTTGACTGTTGCGACGGGGTAGTAAGCACTTTGTTTAGTTTTGGAAAGCAGCGGCGAAGTGTGTTAGCCAGTTAGCCCGGCTAGCTAATTGTGTTGGAGCGGAGACACGAGGTGGCTGGAGCGTAGAGGTGAGCCGCCGGCCGCGGGGCTGGGGCTTCACACGGACCAGCGTCTACACTCGGGGCATACTGTGCATATAACACCCACTAAACACATAAGCAAAGCTTTTCCAGCGGCCGTGTGACAATCGGGGGGACTTTTTCCAAGAGTAAAGCCAGTTTTCGGCGTACGAACCGGTGGTGTGGCCACTGTAGGCGCCAGTGTTATTGAAGGCAAAGGACAGCGGTGGGGGAGGTTGAGGCCAGGCGGTCACTGAACACCGTCTCATGTCCTCCCGACATATTCCTGTCGTCATGACGCCCTCTGCATCGTATAGGACCTAAACTACACTGTAGAAGTCAGACGCGTACCCTTTTTGTGTGTGTTTATGTGTTTTATTTGAGAAGTCCATCTTAAACAGAGATGCGACTCTAAACGACGTGTAATGCCGCGGAGGCTAATGCTAGCCGCTGGCTGCTAGCCCAGTGCTAGGACACAGAACTTTAGCTAGCCCGCTAGCACGTCGTCCTCATTGTCTGCAGGCGGCTGTAGCTCACGACCGCCCGGGCACGCTGCGTGTCCCACTCGGGACGCTTCGCGGTGCAGCTGGCAGTGGTACAAGTGGACTTTCTGTTGCTTTTGGTTTGCGTAAGAAGAGTTTTAAAGTAGAACCTTTTTGTATTGCTTTTCACTTGCAGCATAATGTCCGCGTTATAGAATGTGGCAGTTTGTTGAAATGTCGTATCCGGTGGAGAAGTTTGGTTTATATACTCCAGTTACTTGGTTCTGGAGGGCCGCAACACCTGCTGATTCCCTCATGTTGTTAGTCGCAGCGTCATTTCATTCTAGTCAACCAGGCTCTTGTTTTTACTTTGGACTGACCCTTCTTTGTCCAGGATGGTGCTCGCACCCGCCAGGTCATCATGGGCACTGCCGCTGGGCCGCGCAACTTTAGACGTGTTGAATGACCGAATTAGGTTGAACCAGCTAAGGTCCATTACGCGACCAGGACATCACATACTCAAGACACATATAATATAATAGATTGCAAGTGACTAACAGCGTAATGGCGACTGGAAATCTGCAGATGACCCCTAATTTAAGACAGGACTCGAGTGTTTCAACTTCTGACGCTGGTTGTAAGCCAAAATGGCAGCTGTAGTTATGTTTAGCGGACCATTGAGGGAGAGATGAGATGAAATATATTCGCCACTGTTGCTCTCTGTTGTTTCATGTTTTTTTTTCTGTCGTCATTGCTTGTGTTTGAAAATCGAGACTCTTGTGAATGTTGCTAAGCTCCTTGTTACAAGGTGCAACCTTTTGAGGAAGAAGATGATGAAAGCATTAAAGTACCCTGCTTTGAGCCAGTCCTCCCCTCTGGGGGGAAAACAACAATGAATCGTTAAGGTTTTTGGGGGATTCCACAAACCTCCCCTGAAACAATATGTATAAGTAGCCTACTTAATACATTGGTTCTACTTACCTTTTTAAAGGGTACATCTCAAACAACCTGAAATATAGTTTCCATCCCCCAGAAAATACCTTTTTTAGTTTTATATCATCATTCTCCCTTACAGTGTGCATTGGTGGTCCCTAAATGCACATAGCTCTTTGGCAAAGTCTAAGCCATCAATGTTTTCTTTGAATTTGCTAGAAAAATAAATTAGAGGTCACTGTGGACTTATGTTTATAATTATTTGCACTTTTTGATTGAGTTATTGAAGCCAGGATAGGCTATATTCGATTAGTTAGATGTTTGCACTAATAGACGCTCATTCAAATAAATGACGACCTGTCGTGTGAATGTAGTCCTACTATTGGGATTTTAATGTTAGCAAACCAAAGAAAATATAATTTAACCCAAAAATCTACATGTTCCTTTGGCTTTGCTGCTGTGGCTGGAATTGTGGCGATAAGCATGGTATAATTTCCATTAAAACATTACAGCTATATTATAAAACGATTTAGTGTTTTAAGGAAATTCGAATTAGTTGGCTAAGGTGGGTTACCTTTCCTGCAGTTTTTCATTAATCTGAGATGATTGTATTGAATTGTTTTGTGCTGCTGTATTGCGCACTAGTCACTCGCACTGTATTTGTTGAGTTGCAGGCTGCCACAGTTCACATTTGGCTAAATAATATTTAGAGCTGTCTTCAACTGACACAGATTCTCTATTTATTAAGAAAATTTAATGCACAATATAACTAATTGAAATTGCTGTGGAAAATAAAGGGCTTCTGGTTCAGACCAATATGTTTGCACCACGGTGTCAGAGGTAGTCTTGTCTCTAGCCAAGCCAGCCTTGCATCAGCACACTGTGGAAGAGGGGGGCGAGCTGAGCATTTACTTGTTGGCCTTAAAGCAACAGTCACTGAAAGCACAGTGTCTGAGAACATAGAAAAATGGGAATAAAACAGTGCGATTCCACATAAGCTTGCATTGAGACTAGGAACTATGCCAACATGTGGAAAAGGGCATATAATGTCCAATTTAAGAAATGCTCACCTAACCATTTTTTTTTAAGTAAAAGTTTAATTGTTAGTACTTATTAAATAACAGCAAGAGCTGTGATTTAACCCAGATGTTCAATGTCCAGCATGGTTTCATAATTAGTTTGGCTTTCTACCAGATTTCTGCATATATTATGTTTTTGTAAGAAGTATATATGTATTTTATAAACTGGATCTGAATTTGCTGCAGTCATGGTTGAAG
Organism: Aphredoderus sayanus; assembly: GCA_027564795.1. Classification (NCBI taxonomy): domain Eukaryota; kingdom Metazoa; phylum Chordata; class Actinopteri; order Percopsiformes; family Aphredoderidae; genus Aphredoderus; species Aphredoderus sayanus. Next base: position 1,216,396 of record JAODUG010000009.1, read on the forward strand.
ACTTTGTATTATGCAGCTTTGAGGGTGCTATAGTACACAGGTACAATGAACTAGGCCTGTAATGATACTAATTTAATGAACTAATTTAGTTGGACGATATATTGTCCCAACGCGATAAACGATATTTTCATTTAAAGAGCATTTTATGGCCTTTTTATCTAATGATAATGTAAAATTCTTAAGATCATTCAAACTTTAAACACTGACTGCAGAGTAGTCAGCAGTCACCGTATGGTACATTTCTAATCAGATATAATTCCGCAAGTATTTTGACTAAAAATGGTGGAGTGACTGACTAAATAATCCAGCCATTTGTCTGGGACAGGGGTCGGCAACCTTTATTATCAAAAAAGCCATTTTGCCCCCTCTTCCACAAAAAAAATAGTCTGGAGCCGCAAAACATAACAGTTTATACACTTTTAATCTTTTTTTAATTTGACCTGTTACAATGCTGTGTAGACCTACTTTGAAATAAATTAAACATAAACCTTTTTGAGTCCTTCCTATATTTGTGTAAAATAAAACGTAGCCCATTTTAATAAAAAAAAAAAAAAACATAGTTGCAGCTTAGGGTAAACGTAATTTTTTTTCTAGTCTAGTTTACACACAGCCTACTGATGCATTTATCCGGAGGGCAGCAAACTCTAGGGTACAGCCTACTCCAAACAGGTACGTATTTGAGTAGGCTGTACTGTCCATTTGCTAAGGATCAGCTACTATAGTGGGTATTGTAGGCTATCATTGAGTGCCCACCGAATGAAGTAGACTACCGGTACCAACTCCAAATCCCCTTGTTTGTCATCAGCTATCCCGATGCCTGTGTTTGGCTATCACTGCTAGCCCTACATTCCTACAACACGCTACACAGCAACAGTGTTAAACAAGAAAATAGGCTAGTGAAGAACTATGCTAGTCAGCCTGTCTTGACCAGGAGGAACAGAAATGTCAGCCAGTGTTTTGGTGATCAATAGGTCCTATATGTGCAAGATGCGATCCTATAATGTCTAACATGAAAAACATCTGTCAAATAGCCAATTGACTTATTGTAATATCACAAGTTTACAGAAATGCGTTCCCATAATTGTCTTAATTCTACAAATAATTCTGTAGACCTGTTGCAGTTTATCAAAGCTTTTACTGGCTGAGTAGAATGTAAACAGTTTCACTATTGTCATGTGACATCAATGCTTCATTGTGATTGTTTAAACTCATTTCATCACCTAGCGAAAGTTAAATAAAAATCGACCTTGAAGCGACTAAATTGTCGTGTTTTTAATTAATTACGGTGTCATTTACTATAATGCATTTAAAATAACTAACCTTCGCTTTTTCGCGTTGCGCTTGGTGCCGCATCCGGCTCCGGAGCGGCGGGTTGCCGACCCCTGGTCTATTTTTATGATAAAAATTACCCAGTTATATATAATGCTTGGGAGATGCAGAGTATGAGGGCAAATAGCATGCCTTGTCATGCAAACACAATATTGTTAACACACAAAATGGTAAAATGCTAACTTGCTATGACTATATCCAAAGTTTGCAGCGAAACTTTATCTGGCTGCAGCAGAGTAGAACATAAACAATGTTGTTCCACTATTATGGATGACCTCAATTGTTCATTGTGATTGGTTAAACCAATTTCATTGCTTGGCGAAGTATTACAAATAAACCTCGAAGTGAATAAAACAAATGCTGTATAATTGCATTTATTCTAAACATAGTGGCTGTAATTATTTTGTAGTCGTGGGGGAAAACAACAGTGAAAGGCTTATTTGCCTCGTCGAACACTTTTCCCCAGTTGCTGTTTGTATGGAGCGCTGCCTGTAAGCAGGCTGGCGTGAGCACAGAAGCTGCGCAACATGACTAACTTTGTTATGTCAGCAACACGTGTGTAACAGGCAATATTATCCAGGTCTGAAAAATTATGGATTTATAGCTGTTCAGTACGATTCAAGGATTTGTTCCTGTCATGAGCTTCAGTGATTTTTATTTTGATCACATTAACAGTCAAATGTAACACGAGTTATACAGTGCACAGCATAAACCTAGAACTGTAGCCTGCTACAATGGTTTTGTAGGTAGCCCCCCTAATCACAAATGTTGCGGTCCTGATAACTAGTGCAGCACACCATTTTAAAGCTAGTGTAACTTTGTTTATGCTCCATCTGCAGACTACATATGGCAATGTTGGTTTGATTTTCCTCATTGTGCAACCAAAATGTCCCTATTTTGAGTGAGGAAAAAACACTTGTAGCTCATCCTTTACAGTTACAAAACAGTGACATCTTAAATTGTGAAATTGTTAATAGCTGCTTCCCCAGCCATCAGTCAAGATGTTACAGGCTGGGTTCACTCACCAATGCGTTGAGTGAACCCAAGCGCTCACTTGTGAAAGAAGACGGGGGTTCTTTGGCTCTGGACAAACCTTTTAACCCTCGTTATGCTCATGTATCCAATATCGTCTTGAACCACCAGATGGTTCCATCTGATTGTGTATAATTGTATGTTTTATTGTCATTGCTGTGTATTTATTTTAATTATTTCTTTATGTATTTGTTTGGTTCTTTTGTGCCTTATAACCTTATAAACAGCTCTCATATGAATTGGCATGCACATTATTATTTTTTTTCTGACACTGTCGGTCACACAATTTCTAATTATATAACGATGATGATGATATATTTAAATATTTGACTTATTTATTACTCATTACAATGTTACACCTTTTGCGGTGCAGTTTTATTTTTTTAAGTTGGTGTTTCATTATTGTAATTCACACAATGTACATGGCCACTTGGCTTGAATATCAATTGACTGAAAGGGTACCGACTAACGATTTGACATTCCTATAAATGAAATAAACAAACAAATCTTAATCTTTTGCTTATTAGGCCTACTGTGGAGTAATAAATGGCGCTTGTATAAAACCATACTCGAGGTAAGCTGTTGGGGCTGAGTGCTGAAGATAGCCGCAGCCATGCTGATATTCAGTATAGCTCGTAGGGCTGAGCGATTAATTGCGTTTGCGATAATATCGCGATATGATCAAACGAGATTTTCTAACCGCAAAGACTGCGATTGCACTTTGGCCACGTGACACGTGACAGTTAGCAGTCTGCAGAGGACTCCATACGCTGACTTGACCTGTTGTACAATGGCCTCAGGCTCGACTGTGAACAACAACAGAAAAGTAAGCTCCTTCGATTAGCACCGAACAACTCAGTAAACACAAGGTTCAGTCCATGTTTGGTGGGGCCGTTTGTCTCTCCCCTCAATATTATGTTTTAGTTTGGCCCGGTCTGACTGTCTTATGGTGCCGTATCGCAGTGACACAGACAGGGTTCAGCTGCAGCCGGTTGGCCAGATAACAGTAGTGGATCGTAAAGACATTAGAAACTGAAATATAAAAATGATTTTACCACCGGCCGTTTTGGCCTTGAATGGACCATTAGGGAGTTCTCTCGAACCTTCCGATGGCCAGTCCGTACCTGATCCGAGCTATACAAAACACGGTGCATTTCATTAGTGAAGACTTCGACATCAAAGCTCGCTGCCTTTAAACTACCTAGACGACCACACCGGAAAATATTGTAGGCAGGCTTGAGGGAAGGGCTTGCCAGCATCACCTAATTTCATCCTAAAATATAAGCATGTCTTACAGGAAATTATTATATTGTGTTGGTACTATATACAATGTTTTATTGCTTGTCTTTGTTGAATAATACATAATATAGAGACAGTTAAAAAATAATTGAGTATTAAATCGCAATTGCTTAAAAATATCACAATTAGATTATTCTCCAAAATCGTTCAGCCCTAATACCATGATCATTTTATTTTATATAGTGAGGAAGCATTTCTACTAGGTTAACTGTACTAAAATGTACATGAGACAAATGGAACAACATCTATTTACATAAAATAAACCTCAGTAAAGCTTATAATAATGAAGCAGAAGTGTTTGTTTTGTTTGCACAATTGTGCGCAGATGATGAACAAAGGTATAAGTTAAAAGTGATTTTAACATTGTGGTGCTGAGGACGACACATTATGGTGAAAAATTACAGATGTTACAAACTCAAGTAGAGTCCAGTTTGTACCTCTGTGTTTATGTAGGGCTACGTTACCAGTAATTAACCCTCGTAATGTACTCAGAAATCTCGTATTTGGCCACACGGCGGCGCCATCTGATTGTGTATGATTTGTG
>JAODUG010000009.1:1220699-1231060 GCA_027564795.1 Aphredoderus sayanus
AAAAGTTTTATATATATATATATATATATATATATATATATATATATATATATAAAAAAACAGTTTGGTACATTAAAAAAAATTGCAAATGACACGATGTCAAATGTTCCTAAACTGCTCAATTGCTCAAGACATCTCATGTACATGCGTCTAATGAAACTTCTCTAGATCTGCTCTGCTTCCACTTTATTCAAATGAATCTTTGCATAGGTACTGCACAGATGTTGGGTTATTGCTTACTATCGGTTTGGGGCTGCAACTGCATCATTCCATAGAGATATTTACTCTAAAACTGAATTTTTTTCTAGCGGAATGAAATTCTTCATATTGTTTTATTTTCCATCTCTATATACTCTAATAGAAATAGAAATCGGTTTACTTCTATATGGATTGACATTCAATAGCTTCTTTGCTATAAAAGGATATCAGAAGTGTGCATATAGGCCTCATGGTTGATGAGCTATACTTTATTTATTGTGGTATGTCATTTTAGGCATTTCTTTTTCTGAAAATAGGCCTAGGGCTTAACCCTCGTAATGTACTCAGAAATCTCGTATTTGGCCACACGGTGGCGCCATCTGATTGTGAACGAGATTGTGATGATTTGTGTGTTTTTCAATTGGCATTGCTGTGTGTTTAGCGCCTTCTATCTACCACAAAGAGCTAGTGATTTGGGTCATTTCTACCTGGAGGACATCACGAGGGTTAACGGGTTTTAATAGACAGTCTAATCCAAGGTTATCATTTGTTAACAAATGATGATTTGTCTGCAATCATTGTTTGGAAAGGAAATCAATTTGTCATTTTGCCCTCCACATCTTTCCACCCCAACACATTCTGCAGAACACCAACAGACCACTGGCCTCAGCTGGGCCGCCAAATACTCTTAGACAGAGGTCCCAGCCCCAATCGCCTTCAATTGCAAGGTTGTGTATCTAATGGCCGATGTTAGCCCTGCCATATACAGTACATCTAGAAATCCATTTGTGGCATTCCATAAACTGCTTGGTGGAGACCGCTATTGGATTAGTCTGGAATAGGTATGGAGGCTGTGGTAGAATATTAATCTGAATAGATTTGATTCTAACGGTCAGGCACAAAAATGGTACAAGATTCCATATTTTTACAGCACTGTGCAAAGGTTTTAGGCAGGTGTGAAAAATGCTGTAAACTAAGATTGCTTTCAAAAAATAGTTTATCTATCAACTTACAAATGTCGAATGCAAAGTGAGCGAAGAAAAATCGATTCAATATTTGGTGTTTCTACCCTTTGCCTTCAAACCAGCATCAATTTGTGTAAATCCCCGAAGTTTGCCTTCTTGTGAGCTTCTTGTGAGCAAGATGCCTAACCCCCTCACCGGCTCCCTGTAATACTTGTAACTGTACTCATTGCAAGTCACTTTAAATAAGTGTCTAGAAAATTACCTAATTCCAATGGATTTTGAAACAAGTAAGGTGTTTGAACAACCAATTATATCAAACAGGTGCTAATTATAATCAAGTTCACATGTAGGCTGAAAGAGTCATTAACTGAAACAAACGTCTGTGTCGAAGACTTAAAACTGGGTGAGGAACAGCCAAACTCTGCTGCCAAGGTGAGGTTGTGGAAGATCGTTTCATGTCACAGGTCATACACCTCTTGCGTAACATTGCAGTCATTGCGTTCGATTGCTGGAGACGACTCTTGTACAGTTTAGGAATGACGTTTGATGCAGATCTAGCAACATTTCTTCTAGGCAGGTAACTCTTGTTTACGATCTGCCGCTTTGGAAGTAGAGAGAGACACTCGGCTGAATAGACTGTCACCAGACTTATTTCACTGGTTTAACACATTTGTCATAGCCTAAATAAGAACAGAGCTACATTTATTTCAGTAGGCTATTTGATATTAATTTTACATTCCATCAGAGTACCATAAATTCCATCAAGATCAACTGCAAGTGTATATCTGTATGTATACTGTGTGTGCTACAAGGTGGAGCTATGATAAGGGCCGTGATTGTATTGACTTTTTTTTACGATAGCGGGTGGACACCTACATTCTGGTGATATGTCCCCTAACTACTTGGAATGTAGAGTTTGAATTATATGCCTGGCCAAAACTACATAGAGCACCTTTAACCCTCCTGTTGTCCTATGCGTCAAAATGATCCAGTGCACTATTTATATTTTTGTTCCAGCCACAACATGGTAGGGCTGAATGATTTTGGAGAATAATCTAATTGCAATGTTTAAACAATATTGCGATTTAACACTCGATTATTCTTTTAACTGTCTCTATATCATGTATTATTTAACAAAGACAAGCAATAAAACATAGTACGACCAACACAATATCATATTTATTAAACTGTTCTTTCCTGTAGGACATGCCTATATGTTACGATGAAACTAGGTGATGCTGGCAAGCCCCTCTCAAACCTGGCTGCAATATTTTCCCGTGTGGTCGCCTAAGTAGTTTAAGGCAGCGAGCTTTGATGTCGAAGTCTTCATTAATGAAATGCACCGCAAGACTGATAGGGCGACTATCTGATAGGTACGGCTACTATCTGTTTGCATGTTTTGTATAGCTCGGGCCAGGGACGGACTGGCCGTTGGGAGGTTCGCGAGAACTCCCTAACGGCCGGTCCCAACATGGACTGAACCTCGTGTTTACTGAGTTGCTTGGTGCCAATCGAAGGAGCTTACTTTTCTGTTGTTATTCACAGTCCTGAGGCCATTGTATAACAGGTCAAGTTAGCGTAACAAGTCCTCTGCAGACTGCTAACTACCGCATGTCAAATCACAGCCTTTGGGGCTAGAAATTATCATTTGATCATATCGCGATATTATCGCAAATGCAATTAATTGTTCAGCCCTACAACACGGACATGATGTTCCGCAGTTGGCTCCCTCTGCTGGTAGTGCAGTATAAATTCTAGGACAGCGGGACGGTTAAAGATGTTAATTGCAACATACATCTTTACAGTCCTTCTCTTCACTAAAGACTTTAAAATGGCAAGAACATAACATTTTTGAGGTTGTGTGGTCATACTGATGCAGGTCATTTTCATGTATTTTGGTCATGTCGCATCATTGTCCCCTAGCAGGATATTTGTACAAGTCTACAAGCCATTTTTAAGATTGAAGTGCCATAAAGTAACAATTTGCGATGCTGTGGTTACATTAGGTCAGACATCTGTACCAGTATCAGTAACAATATTGCGCAGGCCTATGAAGCTAGCTTTGAAACAGTTCCAAACAAGATTGAGGAAGGGCTGTATGACAGCAACGGGAGATACGCGGTTTGATTTTGCTCACTAACACATCTCAGACTAAAACAACCGTTTATAGCCGTGCATGCATGTTTGTGCTGGCCCAGCTATGAAAACAGAACAGGGTAGCTCAGCTTACAACACACACGGAGGAAGTGTAATGAATTCTCCACCCAGGATACAATTACTCCACTCTTTTGTATCTTTATAGAAAGTTGTTTGCTGCTATATAAAAATACACTGTTGAGGTAGATTTCTATCAAAATTAAACAGTATAATCCACACGTATTTTACCATACACCTGCATACACCTCAATTTGTGCGTAGGTATAATCCACATCTAAACTGCAAACATAAAATTCACGCATACAAATTATTCAGATATGTTCACAACATTCATATTTTCAAATCAAAAGCTTGGCATGCACACAGGTGAATCAGCATGTGTGGAAAGGACATGCTTGTGCTTCCAGGAGTTACATTAGTCATTCTGAAACATTCCCCTAGCCTGTATACCCCGTTCAATCGCAAGAGCAAATGTCGATTCGCCAGAGCAAAATTCAATTTGCAAAGCTTCTTTTGCATTACCTAATATGCCCCAATTTGTGTTCAGTAGGGCTGGCCCAAATATCATTTTACAGGCTTCGGAAGGCTCGGTGGTATTTCCAAACGAGTATTAGAAAACTTGTTCTCAAAGTCCCATTTAAAAACATGGGAACATGTACCGCTATCGTCTCCGACTGAATGCGATAAAGTGTCCTCATTTTTCGCACATTAGTCAAAGTTAAGATTAGGCTAGCAACGCTACAGAAAACTTTTTAAATCATCGGTTGGTTTTACCACCTGCGTAAATTGGACGTAGTGATCTAGGATCCATGTTACTAACTATGATATGATTAACCTGCTCTGTGGTCATGCAAACACCATATTTCCCGAATATGATAAAAACCGGGACAAGAGTCATGTTTCCTAACTTAAAAATCCAGACAGGCAGTCAGCTTGCGGGCTTTCAAAGTGTATGACTGTACTGTAAAATAGCAGGTACATCGACAGAACAACATACTGTACTTTAAATTAGTCAACTACTATTACTCACCTATGAAGACTCTTAAGATGAAGATACTAGAATAATAATGCTCACTCAGTCTCACTGCTCATAGTATCCTCCAGTATACAGTAGTTTAGTCCACACACATTATTACATTAGTAAATACTGGACGGATTGCTGTTGCATTCATTTCATATTCGCCAGCAGAATTAGTTTTCCATGCATTCTGTCGTTCGCACAAATAGCATCTCATAATACGTTAGCATGTCAATGGAAAGCAAACCTGAATTGAACCAATAGGAGTTAGGTGGTGCCAGCATTACATGACCATCTGTGTTGATGGAAGGGTGTAGACGCCCTTTCTTTGCTTACTGACCAGGAGTTGAAACCAATTGCAGTCTATGGTTGTTTAGTGCAGCCAATGGAAAACCGAACATGCGCATACATAAAGCTAAAAAGAATATTCAAATCCCAAAATTCAAAACCGAGTAACTACCCATCAAACGAATAAATGAATACTTGAGTATTCTGGTACAGCCCTAGTGTTCAGCTCATCAGCGCCATTTTTGAACATCTTTGTTTATGATTTGCTCGGCCGCATGCTTAATTGGAGTAAATTAAACAAATGTTTCCTTTCACATGTGCAGTCATAGAAAGATGTGGAAATGATATTATAACCTAATTAATACAATTCAAACTGTGCTTGGTGGAATCATTTTCACCACCGACATTTTTTTCAGAGAGATGTTTTTTCCTTGTTTTTTCTTTGGATAACCGGTGGATAAACCTAGCATGAAATTAGGCGTTTGCTTTACCACTGTGGTGGAGCCCCCGCCAGCCCCCCTCCACATATTGATCTATATTTTATAGGCTATGTTGGTGAATGTGTTGCCTTGCATCGTGCAGTATTAACATAGGGTAGTAATATGCATGTGTTAGGGTGTCCTAAGTAATCACGAATCAGTCAAAATCATGAATTCCACTATGACTTATGCTAAGTTATACAATTAGCCTATGAAAACGTTTGAAATTGGTCATTTTGTTGGGTACAAACAGGTTAGTATTTTTGATGCAATAATGTAGCCTACAAAAGAAATAGACATCGCCGCTCTGTTTGCTAGGGGAGGGGGGAGTAGATGATCTCGCCTTTGGCTCTGAAGGATCAGTTTTATGCACTGCAAGCCACTGTTCTCTATATTGGTCAATCTATCACACTGTAGTCCTGTAATGCAGTGGTGTGTCGGTAATGACTGTGTTCGGGCCACCCAACTGCAGATAGGCTTTTTTAATAAAATGTAAACCGTGTACTTTGAAGGGTTGGACAATATGAAAAAAAATAATCGATTAATTTAACATTTACCTCAATTCCGATTAATGAACGATTGTTTTCGTTTTGCTTTCGAGTTCTCCGTATTGCTGTGGATAGGGCGGAGTCACGTGACTACACAGGCGGTAGTGTGTTTTAAGGAGAAAGTAGAACTGTAAGTGACCATTCACAAAGCCTCTCCCTTGAATTTGTCATGTTACGCTTTTAGAACACAGGAAAATATAGAAACAATATGCATAGGATACCTGAGAGTCTCAGCAGGTATCCACAACGTTTACAAAGGGTGTTGGGTGTATTTTTCACATATCAAAGCCAAAAAGTATAGCAATATTCTGGAGCGCTTTTTGTAAAAGCAGGATCAGTCGTGGTTGAAACTAATGACGATAGTAAGACAGCGGCGTATCTATCAAGGGTTTTTGCCGCGCTCTTTATTGCTGTGCCCAGGGTTGACGATATCAAGATGATGAATACGACACATGCGTGTCCCATTACCGGCTATTTCCGTTGCCCTTGATTAACAGGATAAAGAATATCGAGATGACGTGGGAAAATTACGTTGATTAGAGGTTCTGAATTTCGGTTTCGTATACTTTTCAATTAATCATGTTTCCATAGTACTTTGTGCAAACCACCAATCTGATGTTATTGCAAGGCATGATTGAAAATAATGGGAGGAATTCCTGGGATTGGCAGAATTGTTTACTACTTGTTTTCTAATCTTGTTGGTTGATAGTGTTGCTGTTGTAACAAAGGGCTCTCCTCCAGCCTCATGAGAGGAGTGGTCAGTGTGGAGAACAAATAGAGAAGCACCAGTCTTTATCTGCACTGTGCATGTTTGTGTTTGTGCAGTATGCACATGAGCATGGCCAGATGGCTTCATCGTGTGGCGACCAGCCAGAGGAACAGGTGCAGGTCACATGACCAGCCGTTACCACGGAGATGGTGATTGCTCTTGGCGTGAGGATGAAAAGAGAAGGGCCCCAGGAGGCGGGGCAGAGTGTGAGAGAGAAAAGTGGAGGGGGGGTTAGCTGTGTCCTCCTGCTTTCCTCACTAGTGCGCATGCATACACACAGCTGACTACTGTGTCCATGCCAGAGATTAGAGAGAGCCTGAGGGGCCCACTCACCCCCCACCGTCTAGCTCTATCACCCCCTTCTTGCTCTCCTCATGATATTGAGGCACACTAATTACTTCGACATTCCTAAATTCTACATGGTTCTCACCCTGCCGCACCTGCACACACATGTATGTGCACTTATACACGTATAGCATAATTGTGTATTTACTTTCTTTCCTGTCTCCCTCTCTCGCCGTAACCACAGCAGTAAGAAGGCAGAGTGTGACAACGTGACCCCCACTGTTAAAAAGGACTCCAAGAGGAAGAGGCAGTCGTCTAATGATGGCGAGGTCAAGTCTCCCCCCTCTCCTCTTTCTGTTGAAGATGAGGATGACGATGGTGTGCAGGTAAACACCCCACCGTCCGTGCACACACAGCCATACACCCCGAGATCTAATGTTGAATATGCCATAATGTGCTCACTCAACCACTTTAATACAGCCAAAAGGGACAAAGGAGTAAACTAAAAACCACTTCAGTGCCGCACTTCACATGCCTAGGTTCCTGCGTGTTTGTGGCTTGTAAGCCGCAGTTAGGCCAAGTATCCATGGAAAGAGGCTCAATCTGATATTCTGAAGTTGAAATATTGAACTGTATACTAAGCCCACTTTTTTCCTCTGCCTCTCGTTTTCTCCGTGGTTGAGATGTTTTTGCTGGGGGGGCTTTTTATTTCTGTGACTTGTTGAAGGCAGGCCCACCATCAAGGGGGTCTTTTTAGGGGGGCAATTTCCCCTCAGATCACCTGTATGCCCGGCAGATGTTGCAAGATTATATTTTTATGAAATTACTATTTATTCGTCACAATTATTAGTTAGCCAAATGCATTAAATAACCTTGTATGATTATCTTAACCCTTGTTATGTACTCAGAAATCTCGTTTTTGGCCACACGGCAGCGCCATCGGATTGTGTATGATTTGTGTTTTTCAATTGGCATTGCTGAGTGTATTTATTTATTAATTATTTATTTATTTATGTATATATGTAGTTTTTTGTGCCTTTTACCATTCTTGTTGGGCCAGCAGTGCACATCATATGTGTGTGTAAGCTGTAGAATTAGGTTTAGCGCCCTCTATCTGCCACAAAGAGCTAGTTATTTGGGTCATTTTGACCCAGAGGACATTACGAGGGTTAACATAAAAGGTAATTATATTATTCTAAAATTTCTTTACACAGAATAGAGCGAAGCTGTGTTTTAGAGATGCACCAATCAATCGGCTGGTGACCGGAATAGTTGGCAGAGTGAACGATTTGCGAGTTGAATACATCGGTGGTGTGAATGCGGTGAAAGCGTTCACTCACCCCTTCTGCACATTTAAACATAGATAACTGTCATGATGGCCTACCTACACATGACGCATCTGTGCAGTGTGGAAATTCTTCAACCGAAGCCGGTAGGAAGGTTACCATAGTCAGGTAAAATGTGTTTATTGAAAGTCATTCAAACTTTAAATTGAGTGTCAGACTCCGGAAATATATTTTAAAATAAAACAGAGAATATTGATTTGCATATTATTGTTCATCTCACTGAAAAGAGTAGGCTTATGGCTTATATTTATCAATACGTGCTGTTAAACAGACGCTGCCTTGTAGAAGTGTAAACACACAGTGAATGCAAGCACTGGCGGCCGAGGGACCATCAACAAATTACTAGAATGAACGAGAGTGCCGGCAGCTCAGGGACTGTAAAACAATTACAAAATTTCTCATTTTAAAGCTATATCTTTGGATGTAAATGACATAGAGCTGTAAAATAAATTGAAAGCTTTACTATGAAAATCAGAATTGGCCAAAATAGGAATCGGCAGGTCCAACTTTATAAAAATAGCTCATATCATCGACCATCCAAACCCCATCCTCAAACTGCCAACATTAGCGATGGTTGTCCATATCATAAATGGCATCCATATCATAGAGCATCCTGCACTTCTCAAAAGGAACAAACATTGGTGTAGACAATGTTTTTGCAGAGCCGCCATAGGCTACAGCTATTGTTCTTTCGGGTCCAATACTGATAGATGTATTCCTAGATGTAACTGCAAACCAGTTAATATTCTATAAAAATAAAAAAAGCGACGATTGAAGTCGGAGATGTGCAACCAATTGCGATACACGTTTTAAACAGCAGGGGCGCCACAATTTGAACTTAGCCAGGCAAGTGGGGTTGAGTGTGCCCCGCCTGAGCCCTTTGTTGGGCAGAGTGAGGCGCATTGCCGTCTTCTTTCACTGAAGCTCCACAGCTTCGCTCGCAGCCAGATTAGACCATCGTTACAGTATACACTTACAGCAGGTTACAGTACCCTTCCAATAACGACAAAGCACATTTTAGCCGGTAAAGTAAATTCCAGAGCTGAATCTTAATCACAAATCCATATTTAGTCCATTTGTACCCCTCAAGACTTACCAAGATTTATCAAATAATTGAAGATGTCTGGCTATTGCAGGTCATGTACGATATGTACTGTACTCTGGATGTTTCAATACTCGTGAAAAGCACACCGGAAGCATTATAGGGTCAGTTATATTTAATCTGTCACATTTTGTAACATAGCGTTCAATATCCTTAAAATTAAATAGTGTCGTGAACTCTGACTGCTTGAAAACGCTGCCGTTGACCCCTACGACATTCATTTTGCTAACGGGTTTACTGCCAAAATGGCGGCATAAACAATGCGAGTCATGGACGTCTGGATCTCTATAGTAGTAATACTCTCCTGAGCAATGACATGCGTCAAAATGTTCATAACATTGATACTTCGGATGGCTCAGAAATCTGTGATGCGGAGGACATGGTTCTTAATCCATACAAAATGGTCACAGCTGTACTATGTAACAAAAAACATTTAGTTTAGTTTAATGCGTTAGTTTGTTTATACGAAAATAATTTTTTTTATTTGATTTGGAATTTGTTTAAAAATTCCAATTTAGTTTTATTTGACATCAAATATATTTTAGTTTTACAAAGAAATGTGCAGCATGATGTCTGAGTGAGAAATAATAAAATGACATTTTTTTCCATTATAAATAGTTTTTTAAATCTAATTTTGTAAAATAATAAATACAATTGTGACAATCGTATCTTGAAATTAATATCGTTAATCGTATCGCATCGTGAGTTGAGTGAATTGTTACATGCCTAGATTTAACCCTACTTTGTAAAATTGCAAATTGACAGCCGTCTAATTGCACCTTCCCCATCGTTTCGAATGCTCCTGTCCGCCCTCTTTCCATCCACAAACGTTTTATGACACCGGGGCTGGTTCAAGGCACACCTGTGCAGTTATCATCAGGGATGTGATCTGGACTTTGACCTTGTGATGGACTATTTGTTCACTCACCAAAGCTGAGCGCTCACTTGCGCTTCAAGTGAATGAAGACGGCGGTTCTTCCTCTAAACATTTTGTATACTAACTGTAACGAAAATCACTCTGTGGTAACATAGGTCCATGTTAACCCTTGTGATGTCCTCTGGGTCAGAATGACCCAAATTATTAGCTGTTTGTGGCAGTTAGAAGGCGCTAAACCTAATTCTACATCTTACACAGACATGATATGCACTGCTGGCACAACAAGGTGTGTGTTTGAAACCCGAGGACAACAGGAGGGTTAAAAGGCA
>JAODUG010000009.1:1289665-1303496 GCA_027564795.1 Aphredoderus sayanus
TGTAGAATTAGGTTTAGCGCCTTCTATCTGCTACAAAGAGCTAGTGATTTGGGTCATTTTGACCCAGAGTACATTACGAGGGTTAAACTTGTCAGTTTAAATTGATGAGATGGGTCCAAAAAGATGGGTGCCCGTAGCACATATATTCATACTGCATGGGCTTGCACTCTGGCCAATCATACTCTGTCGGAACACAACAGCTTCTTCTCAAACTGTTTCCTCTCGCTGGAAGTGCTTTCATAGTGACTGGAGACAGTGTATGAACTATGTTTGTGTAGCTGTATTGTATTAAAACAGAACTGTAGCATTGTCCGGCTTTATAAACCCTGCATTCATTAACACTGCATTTACAGTGTGTGTATCATTAAGGACAGGGGACGCGTGGCCCAGTAAAACACTGGAGTATAAACTGCTGCGATGTCGCCTCGGTCAGAAACACATTATTCTATGCTCTGCTTGCGCGGCTGCCCGGGAGCCTAAAAGCCCCCATAAATTACACAGCTATTTGGGTCAAACCTCAGTTAGTAAGCACAGGGCTGATTTAAAGCCGCAACTGCTCACCCTTTGTCATCACAACTCTTTATGTGTGCCTCTACTTACACACATGCATGAGCACAAGCAGGAAATAGACATGACAACACACACAAACAATGATGGCCGCACATGTCTGGTCAAATTAAAATGGAACTGAGCAATAACAGAAAGAGAGGGAGGGAAAGAAATACATACTTCAGTGGTTTTCTTTTAAAAACAGGCGGCAAATTAAGAGTTTGAGTCAGCACATACAGTATACTGCATTAAAAACATGCCATGAACAAAGTGTGTGTGTGTGTGTGTGTGTGTGTGTGTGTCTGTGTGTGTGTCTGTGTACAGTATTTAGTTTTGGACAGTGTGTGTCACCCAAGCTGCTTTTCGTTTTCCAATACAGAACACCACAGAACATAAAAGCATAAAAAAAGCATTAAAGCATCTGAAACATTGTACTGTTGTTACGTACATCCTATGTATAAAAATGTCATTAGTTAAATATTATTAAATCGCTACTGGTTGTGTTGTAAGACATAAGTACATTACTACACTATTGCCATTACTAATGAATACAAACTTTACTTTTTGCATTGATCATAGCAATCGTTCAGTCCCAAAAGCTGTAATTGGTTTCTTTTAATAGTGTAAGTCTCACATTGGCATAGAATTCAACTTCTAATGAATATTCACAGTGGCTCAGATGGTTGGAATGAAATATATGAACATCTTTGATGACTGTTGACCCTTCACCCCTTTAAACCCTCCTCATCAAGTTCAAATCGTTTACCAGCCTGACACACTCACACACACACACACACACACGCACGCACACACTGGTCGATCTCTCATTTTGTTCTGCTCTAGCCTAATCTTTAGCTTTCCAGAGGGAAGTCGATGCCAGTATACTTGACATATGCATGACCCAGAATGCATTGCTGCTTCTGCAAGGTTTCAGGTCATTTCTATTCCAGTTCCCTTTCACACTGTATGGAAATTTCCTGTTTAGTACACATGACTGCACACGCACACACACACGTGCACACACACAAACACAAACACACGCGCACACTGACACACACAGGCCCTGCATTGATGTTGACAAAAAAAAAAAAACATCCCATACACAGCACACACACACACCCAAACACACACACACACACACACACACACCAGGGCTTCATAGGACCCTTATGTCACTCCTGGTACCCCAGAGGCCCCTTACCAATCGATATAGACACGCAGACACCCCCCTTGTCAATAGCAACCAATAGGCTTTAGAACTGACAGGAAGGTCTAGTATGAAAGGTAGCATAGTAAAATTAGATTGATTGTACAGTGCAAACTAAGCAAGTGGAAACATCTATTCACAGTTGTAGAGTTCAGTCCCACCAAATCGGCACCCAACAATCAAATAAAGAGGGACACAATGATAAAAGAGAAGGTTAGCTGTTGTACTGTAGGACAGAGAAAGTGTAACAACATACAATAAGACTGCTGCAACTATACTGAAGGTGACGTTTTACTGGTCAGCCAACATGTTCTACCAAAACAGGAATAAAGTAAAGTTACAGTTCAGACAGAAATTGTGCACTATTAGGCTACGTTCAGTTCTCAACCCATAGTGCTCAATTCCCATGTATTGCTCAAATACGAGTTTGTTGTTTTGCTGTTCACATTGCCTTCCTAAATGTGGCCAGTACGGCAGTATCATGTTCTAGAGTGAACTGATCCTGGTTCTGAACTGACCCGCAGGCGCCAACAAACATGATGTCACACGCAGCGCGCTGTCGAATGGAACACTGACTGAGAGCAAGCAGTCTTGCCTTCACAGTCATGTATACGTTGAGGTGCAGGAAGCCAGCGATATCTACAGAAGAAGGCCCGATAGCTTCGTTGTAGGCTACTGAAGCCTGTCAAACACTCACACACAACATTTTCTTCGACAGGCAGACTATTGGTGGATTTCATCGGCCTCCACTCCCTTCCTCATGCGTCGATCTTTCTATACTTTTGGAAACAGACATGGTAAATGTGGGACAAGGGGCGGGGGGAAAGCAAACGTTTTTCTTGTATTATTATTTGTAGTGTATTTCTGCTACCTCCATCTTCCCTATAGATACATGTTCACTTGCGAGTAGGCACCCTACCCAGAACTGACACTGGCTATGTAGTGACACTGGCTATGTGGTGACACTGGCTATGTAGTGACACTGGCTATGTAGTGACACTGGCTATGTGGTGACACTGGCTATGTAGTGACACTGGCTATGTGGTGACACTGGCTATGTAGTGACACTGGCGATGTAGTGACACTGGCTATGTAGTGACACTGGCTATGTAGTGACACTGGCGAGCCACTCAGTGTCTATCTACAGTGGCGTCTAAGCCGCGTGCCTTCTGATTTGAATGTTCAGGCTGAGGTCGCATTTCAAAGAATCAGATATGTATCTGATTTAGGACCACATATGGCCCAAATCGTATGAGAAAAGAGTCCATGTGTTTTGTGCTGTTCACAATTAGATCCGAGTCACATAAGGGTGATTTGGGCCAGATTTGTTTGTAGCGAGAACGTAGCCTTGCTTGAGTCATATAGCCCCCAACACACACACACACACACGCACGCACACACACACACACAGCTTTATCCTACCGCGGGGTGCGTTGGTTTTGAGCCTTCCTCGCAACATCGAAGTCTGATTGACAGCAGTTGAGGAGCTAAGTTTGATTAAGGAGAATGGGCACATAGCCGTAATGAAAACACACACGTATCCCTCCAACACAAGTGTCCATACACACACACACATGGGTCAACAAGCACGCGCACGTACACCCACACAGAAGCATGTAATGATTTACGCACGCGCATGCGCTATAAGAGAAGAGATTGCAATATGCACTTTATCAGCCGGCACAGTATCAGTGAGTGGGAGAATGCATTAGCTTTGGAACAGCATGTTTATGCTTATGAAAGCTTATGAACAAGGCTTCGATCAACAACATTACCCTATCAATCACACGTGTCACGGCATGCTGCAAAGCATGTGTTGCGCCTGTGCGCGCCCGTGCGGCAGTGCGTGTGATTTATGGCTTGACAGATGTGGTCTGATTATGTTTGCTTTCAGTTCAGATTTCAATCAACTTTATTCCATCGATAGGGTACACTTCTCGCACGCATTACCGGCAATGACATCATTGGCAGCTCACTAGTCATACTCTAAAGCAGACATGAAAGAAGAAAGAAACAAGCGCACACACGCAAATACATTTTCAGGAAAGCCAATTCTGTTTAGTCTTGACATTTTACAGTTCAACACCAGCTTCCAGGCGTTAAATAATCCCTCTGACACACAATGTGTTGCTAATAAGTCTCCACCGCCACCAACAAAATCCTTTAAATTTAACCACACTTTAATCTGACTTCACCCGAGTTTATAGTGAGTGTGTTTTCGTCCCGCTTAGTCTTTCATCCTCTAATTTAGGTGTACGTTATGATGTTGGTGAAGAAACCATGTTGCTTTACTTTAATGTTTTATTTTCCATATTCACTCATTGTTTATGTATTTATTCGTTAGTTTATTTGCTGACTAAAGTGAAGATGTGTGTGCAGGAATATAAATGTGTATTCATTTATATATTTATATTCATTTAATTGTTGCTAATCTGGAAGAAAAATGACATGGTTCAGATACTTATTCCTACTTATTTGTTATTTTGTGTTATGACTTTTTCCAGGGCATACATACACAGTGCACATTCTGTACACACACTAACACGGTGGCGTTTTATTGCTGTGGCTGATGAGAGAAGGCATGATGTGAGTGAGGCATGTAATGTGATTTATAGAGCCGGGCTCACTTTTCAAATTCAATCAGGAACTTTGATTACTGATGAAAATTTGAGACAGGAAATCGCTTTGATAGCAAACGAAAACCTCATGAGACAGAAAAACAGTGATGTGTGTGTGTGTGTGTTTACATGTGCACGCGTATGTGCAGACCGGAACACGTAGAGTCAGTCTGAGATCACCATATTGGATTAGGCAAAGACCTGAAAAATAGTCCCATCTGAAAGGACAAGAGAGGAACTAGAGCAAATATAAACCGAAACGCTGATGAATTCTTTCCTCTGGTTAAAATGTTATCCACTTCTCTATATGTTTTTGTGTTATGAGCAGGCTTGCGTCATCCATTCACACACATAGAAAACCCACTGGTTACTGTCAAACCCACAATATATACAGTACAACAAAGAGTACACACACACTCAGACAAGGCTGACCCTTCAGAGGTCAGTGTGGATCTATAATGGTTTGGTCTCCGGTGTTATTTTAATGTCTCCCGCTGCACACTGACCCATGCCTGACAGAATGACAGAGGGGCCCAATTACCTGCCCTGTGGGACACCGCCTTACACACTATGTGTGTGTGTGTGTGTGTGTAGGCAGATAGATGCAGACATAAATAGAAAATAAATAGAAACAGACAGTGAAAAATACAAAAATAGGTAAGGGAAATGTAACGAAGAGCAAGAGTGACTGAGACACGTGTATGTGTGCATGTGTGTGTATGTACACGCGCATCCCCCGTCAAAATATGACGAGTGCATCATCCGTCACCTGTGGCCTTTTAACGTGTTCTCCATAGGCCCGTCTGACCTTTTCACATGATGCCAGCCAGGAACTACGGCGTGATGAATCTATTGACAAGGCCTACAGGGCTCCCTGCAGTCTGCGTGCAGGCAGAATAAATATATGAGGTGACATTCTCTCTGCTGTGCACAGACACCACATATGAAACCATCTGTAATAACCCGGGGAGACAGAGAGAGAGAGTGAAGACTGCAGAGAGAGGAATGTGGATGGGTGGATGGATGGTTGGTTGGATAGAAGACAGGATGGTGGATGGACAGACGTACAGTAGGACAGTCATGAGGCGAGGGGAAGGATGTAAGGGGGTGGGAAACAGGCCAGCTGTGTGCATGCATGTGTGTGTGTGTCTGTGAGAGAGAGAGATATGGGAATATGTGGGATAATATGATAGACTAATTGAGGCATAATGTCTCTACCATGGAGTGACAGAACCTGGGCCAGTGCATTAAGAGGTTAACCAAGGCCAGGAGTCAGTGACCTCGCCTCTCTCCAGAGACAGCATTATGTCTGTGGCCGTGTGTGTGTGTGTGTGTGTGTGTGTGTGTGTGTGTGTGTGCATGTGTTCCACACACGCACCCACATGCACTCATAATGAAGCTGTAGTTATAGTATAACCATATTTTGTCATTTGAGAATGTTACAACAGGAATTACATTATTTATACAGATCTGAGAAAGTAAAAAATGAGGTTGTTCCCAGAAGACTCCATATGGACTATTTTCCCGGGATATTGGCCAGGGACCCTTCTGAAGGGACTCACTACCTTCAGGCTTTGTAACATAGCCAAAGATAATGAAGTGAAGTCTTCACGTTAGTTTTATGTGAAACTACAGTGAATACCGTAGTCTGCTCTCATATTCCCAGTGGAATTTTGTAAGCACAAACGCATTATTGTTGTACGTGGTACAGACACAAAGATAGAGACAGATAGAGAGCAAGAGAAAAGTGGAGCGAGACAGAGAGACAGGCAAAGAGAGGGAGAGAAAATTGACAATATGCGAATGAAAAGAAAGACACGGCAGGCTGCAGGTGAGAAATTAGAAATATTAGCATATTTATTACAGCGACATGAAGGGCATTAGAATGCCTACACCCGTTAGAACAAGCAGCGCATAGAAATCTGCCATGGGGACAAAGGAACATTGTAAGTGAGTGAGAGAGAGAGAGAGAGAAAGAGAGAGAGAGAGAGAGAGAGAGAGAGAGAGAGAGAGAGAGCAATCTAATTGAGAATCACTCAAACATTTACAATATACAGATGGGAAAATGTAATAACACATATTGTATCCCAGAATATTGTAGGTACCCTCATAGTACTATAGCTTTGAATGGCTGGACAGTGAATGTGTAAATTGAGCCTACATTTCTGAAGGGCAATATGGGCTATAAGATTTCCATTTTTTAATTATAGTAGAATATGTGAACAAGCTTGTAAAACAGGATATCAAAGTTAAAGGAATACTAAGTGAGATTTTCACATTGTGTCTACAGTATATTTTACCTAATTTGTTATGTTTGGGGAATTAGCATACATCCAAAACCTCTTTACTATCTTCAGTGTTGGACAGTAAAGTTGAATATATGTTTGTTTGGATTATGTTCAGACCTCTGGCATATTCATGAGTGTTGATCTCGCTTAGTATACCTTTTTTTTTTTATAGAACTCAAACTGATGCTTTGTCTTGCAAACATACAATATATTTATGCATCACTCCACAATCAAGACATGTCAAATTATTGGCTTAAGCAGAGGGAATTACCAATGTTTTAAATTTGATTTGATCTTCAGTGTATTGATTTGATCTTGCCATTTAAATAGGAGAAATGTAAGTGCATTGCTGTCAGTTTCAGATGAACGTGGTCAGGTTTAAGAATGAAGTAACATTTCAAGACAAAATAACACTTTTATTTTGAAGGGGGAGAGATGGGGTTGGTCATCCCAAAACACAGATAAATACTATATACACATCACTCCTAACACTGCCACAAGGGCAACAGAATATAACAATAGCTCAGTAAATAAGGCATCTAAAAGTCCAGCGGTTGAGAATAATCCGCTAGAGTGAAGTCATTGAGCTAGAAAGAGTAGAATGCACTGACACCCTCAAGGTGTCTGAATCACATTTTTGGGTGAGGTGTCCACGACAAAACATTTCCTAATCAATTCCTGAACTATGATTCAGATATACCACATACCAAAATTAATATACACAATAGTTTAAAGTGAGAACAGAAAAAGGTGAATTAATCTGTGTATCCACCATTGTGTTGTTGAGGAAAGCCCATTCTACTAATTTTAACCCTATGGCAGAAACTGCAGTCACTGTCACCTGTCAATCAATTCTGAAGCTTTACACCGATGCTACATTCCATTGTTCAGACCAGCGAATCACCTGTCCCCTTTCTCCTTTATGACCCGCCTCCAGAAATCTCTTTTCCTTCACAATAAAAGTACATCATAGTCATCATTATCATCAACATTCTAACATTGAAAATCAACACTGTACATATTTTACACTATGGTACAATCATATATACCGTGCTGTTTGTTGGTCCTATAGAGTATGGAATGGAAATACACTTAAAGCTGCATAAGTGCATTGCACAAAGAGCAGAATCCATTAGATCAGAGCAGGATCAAAACACTGTAATCGGCCTTAGGTCCTAAGCAATTGTTTTCCCCACTACAGTGGGAAAGACAAGTGGGAAAGACAAAATTTACATTTCTTTGATTTCCATTGTAAACATTATACAGTAAATCCACCCTATTAACTAGCTGCTATTTGAATCTATGGATGTTCTCAATAAGTCAGTGTGGCTGATCAAGAAAGTGACTATACACACAAATTACCTTTTTATGTAGAACTCCAAAAAACACTGTATATGTGTTGGGTTCATTCCATAGGTCATCTTCCTTCCATGTATCATCATTAATATATGATTGAAGGGAAATCTACTGCAGTGGTCAACCATATTATCCAACCTTTCTGGATAGATGAAAGGAAAATGGGAGGAATGTTGGGATGTACAGTATCCCAGCCAAACATTATCCATACTACTGAACATGGCACAACATCAGATTACTGGAACAGATACACATTCTAAACAGTGTCACTGCATGACTCTTAGCGGCACCATTACTCTACACAAAACTTTCCAACACCTCAAACATGGGAAGGTAAATTCTTGAAAGATTACAAGATGATATTGACCAAAGAGCTGGTGTTAATAACCCACGAATCAAACTGATCTGTTGACAGCGGAATCATAGTCTAGCAACAAGCAATAAATATCCTTGACAACATTGTATTAGCGCAGTAGCTTTAATAGCTTATGAATGAACAGTGTTATTTATAGAATAGTGAAAAAGATATTTTGTCTAACTGAACCCTAAGCAGTGTCATACTGTATTTTGTTCCATGTAATATGTTTGCACAACAAAAGGTACATCATGAGTGCAGGCAAATTAGCTAACATGCATTGGGGCTAGTTGCTATGGAAGTGTGTCAGAGCAGTGACTCGGTAAGCGCTTGGTCTGGTCCAATACAACATCTTTCAAAGAACACACATTTTAATGTCTCACTTTTCTAGCTTACAGGTCCATTTGTTTTCTGTACCCATCGCCCCACTCATTCACACCACGCGCTGTCTTGTCTCATCCAATAGCATTTAGTATTGAAGGAGCAAGGGACTGGGCCATACACGTATCAACTCCACCTATAAGATCCACCAATACAAACGTTAGGTCCTTCTCTACAGTTGCGGGGCATATAGCCCATATAAACATCCTGTATATCTACACATATACAATTAATTTGACCTTTCCAACTTCGAAGGTGAAAACTCAAAAAAAGCTATTTTCAAAACAAGAAAATTACAGCAAAACCACCTGTACATTTCGAGGACAGTGATGGTAAGTATACTCTAACTTTTTTTGGTCATTCTTTAACAGAATGTTTTTTTTTCTTTTGTTTTGTTCAGATATGATGAGGTGAATGAGTCTGAGATGTGGCCTGGCTGGACATTTGTCTCTGTTGCTCAATGGTGGTCGTGTTGCTGAGATTTTGAGTGCTATAATGCTGGAAGAGCCCGTCATGAATGAGAAAGTATGGCATAACTGCAAGGAAGTGAAAGAGGCGAGTGTTCATGTTATCTCCTAGTACAAGTTTCTCAAAATCAGCGAAGGAAACAGAGCATCCATTACGGCTCCCTCAGCGAGTAATCTCTACAGGAGCGTCCATTTTGGCTCCGTGTTTTGTTTATGGGGAAGCTGTTATACTTGGACATGCGTCCCCTGGGTCTGCAAGCTCTGCACACTGGACAGGATTTTCTTCTGGTGGCCTGCCAGAATCACGCCCATCTTACCCAATTCACTAGAATAAAGAACAAAAATATCAGTGAATGGATTTTATTTACATAATAAAATATTATAAGACCTTAGCACAGCATAGTGTTTTCATAATGTTTTACTCTCTGTAACTTATATAATGTTTGCCTTATGGGGATTGGAGTATTTCAGCAGTGAAAAACAAAGCTGTCTTCTGACTACAGTACCTGACACTGATATAAAGGATGGAGTCCAGAGAGACATATCCAGAGCTGGAGAAGTTTTCCTTGTATTGCCCCATCTTTATGGCTTCTAGCCACTCATCCACTGAGTTTACACTGAACTCTGGAGTTGATGGGTCCTGCCTGCTGGACAACAAAGACACTTCCTTACAGCTAATTTATAAAAAGGGTCTGGACGGTTAAAGTGGCTCAGCCTAGACATAACACATGCATTGGAATTTTTTCATTTGGTGGCGGCATTAATAACTCAGGATAACAAGCCACAAGTTTGGAGGGCAGCAACAGCACAAACTGCTATTAGGATATTTTGCAGAGTCATCCAAAGTACAATCACACTATCTACAAGATAGTGTAATAGTACTAAGGAGCAGGTGTGGGTTAGCTAAGGATGCTTACATGCAGGCTGGGTGTGGTAGGATATGGTAAAAGCTCCTAGTTACTGTCATAATGAGTCACACATCTTGGAACCACTGCATTTTAGTATTCCAAGTTGCATTCGATGTCAAAGGTAGACATCGCCGATGAAAGGAATGATTTCATAGCTTCACTGCAAAGCTTTCTTCCACTGACCATACTGAGCTGTTAGCCAGCTCTCTGAGACTTGCTGGGTTTCTGATAAGCTTGTCCAGGGTTGTGACGATCTGGCCAAACTTTGGCCTCTCGCTGCGTCCCTTCTCCCAGCAGTCTAACATGAGCTGGTGCAGCACGACAGGACAGTCCATAGGGGCAGGAAGACGATAACCTTCATCTATTGCTTTGATCACCTTCAGGGGGAAAGAAGGGTCGAAGTTCATAGCCGCATTTTAGAAACTGGAGCTTTCCAGAGAATTGCTCAAAGTCAACAAATGACACTGAATCCATGGTATATTAATGGAGACTTGTTAATGCTTAACTGGTATTGTACAACATTTAGGACTAGGACTAGTTTCCACTAACGCATACGTAGTGACAATTTTGTAGGGCAAACTGTGTTTTATCTTTGCCTAGGTGTGTTTTCCACCACATCCCGAAATATTGACTTGTGCCATGCGCCTCCGCTTGTGTCTTGACTTAGAAACTAGAGCCTATAGCAGTTACAACATGTAACTGGCAAAGTTACGACATCTAGCTAAATGAAACAGACTGCCGCAACTGCCTATTCAGTTTTACTGTACTGTAAAAAGTGATGGTGGAAGAGTTGCGTGACTTACATCCTGATTGGACATCTCCCAGTAGGGTCTCTCTCCATAAGAGACCACCTCCCACATGACGATGCCATAACTCCAGACGTCACTGGCAGAGGTGAACTTCCTGTACGCTATGGCCTCTGGTGCGGTCCACCTGATGGGGATCTTCCCTCCCTGTAAAGTTCACAATTTGTTCCAGTGATTACACATTTTGACCACGAACCCCAGCAAAACTTCACCAAGCAGGGGTTTGGACCAGCGGATATCGTCTATCATGTCAATTATTTGAAATCGTTTGCATTATTTACAGTACCTGTGCATGGTAACAGAAGACTTTTGTGTACCATGAACTTCTTGTTGTGTGTTCTGGGTCCAAACTAACCACTGATTTAGAAATGTTAAGGTAATTTGAGTTTGTCTGGTTGTGTCTATCTGAAGAACTATGTGAAGGGCACAGCTCCATAATACTGCGAGTGAGAAGGCAGTTTTGGTTATGAACTACTAGACTATAAAAACACAGCATTGCTTTCTAGACACGCACTTGGAAAGTGGGCCTATTATGAATCACTCTGTCCTTTAACACTCATCTCCCCTTCTGCCATCAATATTCTCTCTTTCTTCTTTCAAGTCTCTCCTTCTCTTTGTTGTTGATGCAAAGATCAAAAGGTTTCCATGTATGGAAGCAAAACGCAGCACACACACACACACACACACACACACACTCTTACAGTACACACCTAGGAACAATCAGGCAACGCACACACTGCTTCTGTGCAGGGTTCAGTGGAGCTCTTTAACATGCAGCAGCTGCCACTGCTTTACCTAGCGGTCCCCGCCTCCGCCTGGTCAAAGTCAAATAAAAGACGATGGATTGGCCAGCCACTCTACTTTTGTTTCCCCACCTCCACCCAACACCCTCCTTACCCCCAGCACACACAGGTCTCCCCCCCCCCGAACCCCCACACCTCCCTCAATCTTGATTTTCTTTAACATCCATGTTTTCTTTCTTCATTTCTCTCTCTGTCGATGCCTGAAGGTCTACAGCTAGTCCCCCTGACACCTCTGTGTGTGTGTGTGTGTCTGTGTAGACTGCTATAGAGCTGTCAATGGATGATACAACTCCTCCCAGGGCGATGCTAATGCCTTATTAAAAATAACACTCCGACACTTCCTATGAATATGAATACAGCCAGCTCCTAGTAGGCATTTTGGATGAGTTACTCTTCTGCTTTCATTCACCGTCTGTTTGGGTTTCATCTCTTGCTGTCACATTGCAGACCGGAACATTTGTTTGTACATCTATGGAAGGATTAATTTTTGTGTTCATTTTTAAGTATTTCTTTAATTGCTATGTTTATGTGTTAGCCAAGCGTATACTCATGTAGGCTATCTTAGCTGTGCGTAATGGTTACATTTTCCCACCTGAACACAGCAAACAGTGTTTCACAGTGCTAGTGTTGCGGTGTGTGTCTCACCCGCGTAGTGTAGGCAGCCTCTGGGTCGTCCTCCAGGACTCGACTCAGGCCAAAGTCGGACACCTTGCACACCAGGTTACTGTTGACCAGGATGTTGCGGGCGGCCAGGTCTCTGTGTACGTAGCTCATGTCTGACAGGTACTTCATGCCTGACGCGATGCCCCGCAGCATTCCTACCAGCTGGATCACTGTGAACTGGCCGTCATGTTTCTAGCAAAGAGAGAGGGACAGGAAGCTGTAAACGTCATTCTTTGTTTTGCCACACGTCCGTCAGTCATATTTTTTATATGACGTCGGTTTGTCATTAGGCATTACCAGGGTAACTGAACATGTTCTGGATGTGTCACATTTGGTGGGAAAAGTCGCATACGCTCACATAGACTTTTGAGGATTCTATATGGTCTGATTATCTAGATAATTGGTGGGAACTTTAAACTGAAATGTCAGTGGATCAGCATTAGCCATTGGTCGAAGATACAATTATTATATCTCAGGGTTGGTGTTGTTGTTTTTCTTCAGAGTTAAGCAATGCTCTATCGAGTGCCCTCTAGTTATTTTTACGCTTTGGAAAAATTGCAGTACAGAAAGCTCAAACTGATAATGAATGAAAGAAAGAAAGAAAGAAAGAAAGAAAGAAAGTGAGATTTGATAGACGTTTCTTCACAATGATTTCTTCTCAGTTAATAAAACCATTTAAAATGAAACTGCTCAGTCTGACATTCTGGAGATGCAATGCCACAATCAAGGAGTATACCTTTAACCAGGAGCTCTGGGTTACAGCCCCTATGCTCTTAACCCTGCCACTGAACTCTGGCTGTGTTGCATACTGTACTGTATGCCTTGCCCTGTTTGTGGTGCGGGGTTCTCTGTTTTAGGCGATCGATAGATAGCCCAGAAACAGACGGCAGAGTTTCGGCATGTCAGCTCTGACCTGACTAGAAGAAAACTTTCCTCTCCGGCAGGCAGCGTTTGGTTGCCGCCCACTGGCTCACTCTGAGACATCTTTGGCATAGAGCGCAGAGTCTGGTGATCAATGATGGCTGGGCTCACCTTTCTGTGCCAATTACAGGTGCCCCCGGGCCCCCTGTCCCTGTTAAAAACCTATCCATGTTATCAGTCATCCTTCGCTTAATATCATCTCCCGCTCTCTCTCTCTCTCACTCTCTCTGTCCGATGCATCCATCTCTGTCCATCTCCAGAGTGTCTGTCTCTCGCAAGGCGTACCACATATTACTGTGATTCAAAGTCCCCCTCTCGCAATCTGTCTTTCTCTCATCATCTCTGCGTCTGTGCTGCCAACCCCCGTTCTCCTCCTCTGTCTCTTTTCCTTCCCCCCTCCCCTCTCTCTCCCCCTCTCTCTCTCTCTCTGCCTCTCTCTCTCTCTCTCTCTCTCTCTCTCTCTCCCTCCCTGACAGAGCGGTGTTCCATCGTTCCTGGCAGACATGCAG
>JAODUG010000009.1:1303596-1330197 GCA_027564795.1 Aphredoderus sayanus
GACCCACAGCTCGTAGTGAGCAGCTCGAGAGGCTCAGAGCGCCGCTGTCTTGCTAACAACATGTAATGGCAGACGCAGAAACCAGATATCATCCGCTTTGACGGCGACGTGCGTCTCTAGCGATACCTCCAGTGCCTTTCTCGCGGTCCTCCAGCATTTCTACTTCACAGGTGGGTGGGTTGCTTACTTTCCCAGGCAAATGTGATTTTCTTTGGTCACTTTATACACTATACTAGACAAATACTGGATTAGCATTATAAGACATATCAACTGAATGCAAGATGTTTTGTAATGCTGCAGTACACGATGACAATATTATATTTAGAATGATTGCTAATAGGTGCACTGTACGCACATCATTTTCATGAAGATAATATTGATGACTATGAAATCCCCTCACTGATGTGGTGCGAACTGTTGTTGGACTTCCTTTTTTGTTCTTTTATTTATCTCACTACTTAGTCAGAATAGTTACTAGTTATTAGTGCTCTGCTTCAATCTTAGATGGGACTCCAAGGTGGAACAAACAGGGGTTAAATAAAGTGGTGCACAAACGGGACATTAGCACCTGGGAGGTTATGCACTGTTGATTATTTAATCCCACGATGGATTATGATGCCTATTCTCCATTAGAGAAGGCACGGCAGGATGACAAAGACTGCAGCTGCCTTTTATTCCCCTGAAGGGGGTGAAAAATGACATAATGACAGCCGAGCTCGGGTAACTTTGCACAGACACCGATACCCTTGTAACTAATCCAACTGCTGGGTTGTGTTTACAAAGTTTGTACTAGTGAAGTCGTGTGAAAGCCAACTCATGTTGAATACCGTAACTGTAATTAGATGTTTCTGGCAGTGCAGATATACTGTAGGAGGGGGGCAAAACAAAACAGGCTCCTCATCTTAATGTCTATCTCCTGTTGTCGTTGACAGTAGCGTGATTTGAGCTCACCCAACTTCAAAGCAACAAGAGGTAATTAGGAAAATGATAGCTACTGTATCTGCTTTTGAATTGTGCCGTTACACCGGAAAATTGTCACCGATGGCAGAGGAATTCGATGGCACAACGGCAGACTGTCAAAACCAAAACTGACGTGTAAACGCGCGTGTATGTGTTTTCACACAGGTGTGTGTGTCAAGCTCGTCTGTGCCGTGCTGGCTCAAAAGGGGTTCGGCCGTGAGAGCAAGCCAGTTTTTCCACTGAGCGATGATGTCACGACACCACTGACTTACCGTTTATGCTGAAAGCTGACCCTGTGTCCTACGGCACTGACAAACTATCTGAGTACAAATGATCAGAGAGACACAAGAAACAATATGCCTTTACTTTGACTTTAAAATGTTCATGGTGGTGATCATTTTGTACTGATTTTAATGTTTCTAATGATTTCATTTTCTTTATCTTGTAGATTCCAGTACCCGGACAATGGTACCTACTGTTTAGTAGGCCTGGATATATCATGTGTATTAAAGCATACAATTACTGTATCCAGTACCACACTGAGATAATATATGTGTGTATTTCCAACAGAAAACAACATAATCATTTATATTTACAATATGTATATTTGACTAATCTGAAAGAGGTTTCTGTGTGTAAAGAAACTTTATTCACAAACACAAACGCTATAATGAGTTTATAGCAGCAAGCTAACATTTCTCCCTCATCTCACTGTACCTATTAAAAACAACATGTTCTTAAAAGTGTGTGGTGGTGGGACAAGTAGAGAGGAATGTGAGCCACTCACTGAGGCATATGCACTGATCCTCCAACCAAAACTTAGTTAGCTACAATATATTCGTGAGGGCAACTCCAGATAACATTTGTCAAATCAAGGAGCCCACCTTTAATGCTTCAATGTAACCCAAATAGAATAGTGATCCCAAAGTAACTTTTCTGAAGACACAGAGCTTAGCTCATTAGTGAGCATTGAACCAAACAGGAGTTGTTCACAGTGGCTAAGTTCAGTGTCTGACATGAAAAAACAAGTTTTTACATACCAGCAAGCCCAGGTGTTGTTCTTCAGAGGTGAGCGAGGAGGACACAAAGGGCAGGAAGGCCAGGCCAATCTGTAAATCAAGCAGAAATGTTATAAAAGTCTTGCATGTCCAGACACACTAAACATAGACTTTTTAGCTGCATCATGAAAGGGGCATGCTTTGGAAGTCTTTTTACAAATATTACAAACAAATGTATGTATGACCTTTGGTGCAAAAGAAACATAAAACAGTGAGTTGTGTACTCATGTGCCTACTGAACTGGATTCAGTGTGTGTTTAAAAACTGGCTCAGTCCAGCAGGAACAAGAGTGACATCTATTGTCATCAACAACCCTACTATTGGCTACTATTAAAGTGATTTAAGTTATTTTAGCCATGAATGTCTCTATTACGGTTGTCAGCAGGACGGACTATATTAATACATTATTAGTGATCTTATTTATTTGGGACTCTGACTTCTGATTAAATTGTGTGTGTATGTGCACTCGTGCGTGTGCGTATGTGTGTCTACCTGTGGCTGAAGTTAGCCTAATTCCTTATCAGCATGTTATGCTGAGTAACCATTTATGATGCTTCTCTTTATTCTGTGCAATATAATAAGTTGTCACTGCCTCCGAGAGGCTCGTGACCAAATTGGAATGCACCTTATTTGACGTATGCAACCGTTTTTCACCCACGTTCACAAGTGCTGCTGTAGCATAAGAATATTGATGATCATAAGACATCTTATTGATTCTGGATGGCCTATGCAATCAGGGTGCCATGTACACAATTAATTTTCACCTTGAGGATAGTTCCCATGGAATGAATTAAAAATTCTGCCGACATGTGCAGTCCTCTATATAGTGTGTGTGCTGGTAAAAGCAAACAAGTCTATGCTGGCTGTAGTCCAAAGTTTTAAAAAAGGACAATTATTGACTTTTCTTTTTCCCTTGCACTGTAAAGTCATATGTTAGGAGCCAATCTAAAGCCTGTATGAGAGGCAACATACTATTACATTTAGATTCTGCATTAATATTCCATAAATGTCATAAAAACAACCATGTAGGTTTGAGAGCATAGAACATGTAGAACTATATAATCATTTTAATGCAGAATATATCAGTAGGCCTATTTTATATAATTCTTTCACATTTGGATAACCTTTAATGAAAAATAAAACGCTCAAAATAGCAAAAGGTGTATCTTAAAATATACTTGGGAATATTAAGACTTCAAACAAGCAAATATAGCAATTATAAGTGGGTAAATAGGTTACACAGAAAATATGGTGACCAATGACATATTGTGGTATGGCTACGCTCATTTTAGATCACGTGATTGCTAGCTGCTCTTCAATACAAACATATGTTTCCTGTTAAATACCAGCTTCTTGGGAATAAAAAAAACAGCATTGGGTAATTTGATTAATTGCTGAGTAAGGCACCTGTAGCCTATTGAATTGGGCTTGGTCTGTCTAAAATGGGCCTACCAAGCTGTAGACAAATGTAAACGCTCAAATAACAACGGCACTGTTAGATTGTACAGTTTAAACGTTGTCTTTCATTTGTTCATTTTCAGTAGCAGCCACAACGATATTTGACATAAGTGAATGGTTAAAATAAATATATTTTATCTAGGCTACTGGTACAGTAGAACACTGACATAGCACAGGCTCCCTCATGTGGCCTTTAATGGTCTGACTATTGCTAGTCACAATGTAGCCCATTCAGGAACATTTTTTGTGTAATTTTGCTGTCGTCCATAATTTAAAATAAATAAACTGGCTAAACACTGTCATTGTCTGTTTTACGTTGTGTTTGTACAGTATAGACCAACAAATAAATGTATGCGGCCTATATTCAGCTGCATATGGTGCAGTGGGTGAATGTAATCAAGGTAGACAACCACGGCCTATTACCATCGGCCTGTTAGCCTATAGGCTACTGTACTGTACTAATGAAGACATAATAATCACGAGAAATTACCTTTGGGCACTGCCCTTTTACTCCACAGTTGATATTATACAGCAGCCTATAAAATTATTTTATTTTCTATAATTCTAAAATATCGGCTCGTGAAAAATTACTTAACGAGTGTCATCTTTGAACTAGCTAAATAAAACAGTGTTACATTGTGTGTATTGTATTGGTGCGCCGCCTTTATCCCATAGGTTTATCCAGACTAGCATAACAAACGACCCTGTCAGATTATTCGATTCGCATGCATCATGGGATATGAAGTTCCTTACAAAATAGATTTCCTACAAGATTAGGTAAATCTAATTTCTTCAGAACTACATCGTCCAAGATGCCCGGACGAAAATGTAAACATAGACCTGTCATACAACACAAACGCCATCTTGACAGCACCCTCAAAATGGCAGGAAGATGCGAGCTAGAAACCAAATCCAGAGCTGGCTTTCTCCGATCCATAATGTAACAGTCTTATTTTGTTCTTTAAATGCACGGTTATGGGGTTGGTAGTCGGAGCTTTAGCACAAAGTCTTTAAAATGGATATCATGACGGCGGTTTTCAACGCGGCCAGAGATGGTAAGCTGAAACTTATCCAGAAGTTGCTGAGCAACAAAACTCCAGAGGAGTTGGAGGCTTTAGCTGTGGAGAAGACACAGGGGGGCACCCCCTTGTTGATCGCCTCACGATACGGGCATTTAGAGGTTGTAGATTACCTCATTGAACATTGTAAGGCAAATGTGGAGCTTGGGGGTTCAGTAAACTTTGACGGCGAGACGATCGAGGGGGCTCCGCCGTTGTGGGCCGCCTCGGCAGCTGGTCACCTCCCTGTTGTAAAAACTCTAT
Organism: Aphredoderus sayanus; assembly: GCA_027564795.1. Lineage (NCBI taxonomy): Eukaryota > Metazoa > Chordata > Actinopteri > Percopsiformes > Aphredoderidae > Aphredoderus > Aphredoderus sayanus. Next base: position 1,308,395 of record JAODUG010000009.1, read on the forward strand.
TAAAACACGGTGCCTCTGTAAACAACGCTACTTTGACAAACTCAACGCCCCTGCGAGCTGCCTGCTTTGATGGTCACTTGGAGATCGTACGTTACCTGGTGGAACACAAAGCTGACATGGAGGTGGCGAACCGCCACGGCCACACCTGTCTTATGATCTCCTGCTATAAGGGCCACAAAGAGATAGCCAAGTTCCTTTTGGATCGTGGTGCTGATGTCAACCGCAAGAGTGTAAAGGGCAACACTGCCCTACACGACTGCGCCGAATCCGGCAGTCTGGATATTATGAAGATGCTGCTTAAGTGTAGTGCTCGTATGGAACGAGATGGATATGGAATGACCCCACTCCTGGCTGCAAGTGTAACAGGTCACACTAACATAGTTGAGTACCTTGCCCATCAGCCTCGGTCCTCGCGAGAAGAGCGAATCGATGCTCTTGAGCTGCTGGGGGCCACCTTCGTGGATAAAAAACGCGATCTCCTTGGGGCAATGAGATACTGGAGGAGAGCGATGGAGCTGAGACAACCAGGAGACAAAGCTGGTCCCCTGGTAAAACCCCCACCTGGCCCCCCTATTCCCGCCTATGACTGCGCCCAAGAAGTGTGCACTGCTGAGGAGCTGGAGGCGCTGATCACAGACCCCGACGAGATGCGAATGCAGGCTCTGCTAGTCCGCGAACGCATCCTGGGCCCATCCCACCCAGACACCTCCTATTACATCCGCTACAGGGGAGCAGTCTATGCTGACTCTGGCAACTTTGAGCGCTGCATTAGCTTGTGGAAGTACGCCTTAGACATGCAGCAAAGCAATCTGGATCCCCTCAGTCCCATGACGGCCTCCAGCTTTTTGTCCTTCGCCGAACTCTTCTCGTTTGTCCTCCAGGACCGAGCCAAGGGCACCCTGGCGACACGCATCACATTTCAGGATCTGATGGGCGTGCTGGGCAAAAGCGTGCGGGAGGTCGAGAGGGCTGTGGCCCAGCGGGACAGCCCCCCGGAAGCGCCCCAGTTCACCAAGGCCCTCTCCATCATCCTCCACCTGATCTTCCTGCTGGAGAAGCTGGAGTGCAGCCCCGAGCAGGAGCACCAGAAGAAACAGACGGTGTACCGCTTGCTGAAGCTGGCTCCGCGGGGGAGGAGCGGCTTCACGCCCCTGCACATGTCGGTGGACCGGGAGACCACGTCGGTGGGCCGCTACCCCGTGGGCCGCTTCCCGTCGCAGGCGGTGGCGTCGCTGCTGCTGGAGTGCGGCGCCGACGTGGACTCGCGGGACTGCGAGAACAACACGCCGCTGCACGTCGCCGCCGCCAACGGCTGCCCGGATATTATGGCGCTGCTGGTTAAGGCCGGGGCGCACTTCGACGCCACAAATGCACAGCGGAAGACGGCCTACGAGCTGCTGGACGAGCAGAGCAGCGGGCACACCGCCCTCTACCCGCTCAGCTATATCACCCTCCAGTGCCTGGCGGCACGTGCAGTTGAAAGACACAGACTGCCTTACAAGGGGCTTATCTCGGAAGAGATGGAGGCGTTTATAGAGCTGCACTGACCACCAGCGTCCACTAGCTATAGGTTCCCCTCCCCTCTTCACTCTTAACTATTGATCCCTTTCCTGTCCACAGGATTCTTCTAATATCTGCTTCCTCTTAACTCTCATTTTGTCCCCTCCCAGCCTTGGCTGAGACCAATCCACAGCAATAAACCACCTTGTCTCCGGACTTAAGCATGTGGCTGATATATTGACAGTTATCTATTGTGGACTCCTGTTGTAATTTGAAATTGGTTGAAACATAAACTCTTCATTGGCTTTAATGCATTGTTGTCTACTTTCACTGAAGTAAAAAGAAAGTTGAGTAGGGCAGCGACTTGTCTGAAGGATTTATGATAATTGAGCCAGATAACCTACATTGGAGAGTAAGTAGGGAATATAATAGCTTGTTTGATTTATTTGTTTTTGGCAAGTTCATAAAAATAACATCCACATTAACAAGCTGAACCACAGGGGCCCCTGCTTTAACCATTATGCCCATCTATTTTTCATCAGTTTGGCATTGTGCAAATATCCTGTCAACTGTTTATTTCGCTTGGAGAATTTGTTGAACCTATTGTGCCAAATTTAAGATGTGTGAAAAAACTACTGTAGCTATAATCTAATACCAAGAAGGGTGAGCTATAAACTCATTTAAATACTACAAATTCCAATGAAAACTAAGCGGTAAGTGATTTGAGGGATATACTGTAGGCTTGTAGAAAATAGGATATTTTATTCATTTGTTTTCGCTAGCATTAGGTCTTCATAATGGCGAAAGGAAGAATGGGATGAGTTTATACCTCTCTATACTTAAAGAGATGCATGGCTATCTCTCCTCAGTGCACATTTATTTTCTTATCTATGCAGTAAGAGCCAAATTGGAGCTAATATTGTTAAAGCACAAAATACATTCAGTTAACGAAGTTGACTAAACCTGGAGCTGCTTAACTGACAAATTTAAATTGAACTGATGTTTGTCAGATTTGACTAAATCTGCCCCATAACTATTACAAACCAGACAATTTGACAATTATCACCACCAGTCCCAGTGTTTATTCTATTTTAACCAAAGAGTCTTTGCTTTCCTGTGTATTACTTTGGGGTGACTGTAAAGTCAACAGTACAAAATCATGCAACTTCTGTTTTGGAATTTTGCAGTTTAAAAGGATGGTACAACTGGCTCTTCAGCCATACTTAGTCTTATTTTTAATAACGTATGTTTTTATTTTATTTTTATTTTTTTTATCATGAATTTTTTTCTGTATGTACTAAGCACCACCAAGTTGAATGCAAGTTGAGAAGCTCTAAATCCTAAATATACAAGATCCAGGTTATTAACTGTTGCTGCCTATCTTTCTCAATTTATCGATTGTTCATTTATCTTAAGATAATTTAATTGTGTTGTAGATACTTGAATAAAATTCAGTATTACAACAGTTAAAGATGAGTATGTTTTTTAAAATTTCTGACTGATTTCAGTATTGCAATGTATAATGTCTATATCTGGTATTCAGTAATGTCTTGAGGGCAGGTGGATACAGTACATGTACACACAATTGAGTAGAACTGTTTGCTTTCCCATGCACTGAATCTGCTGATTCTCAACTTTAATATAAAAATGTCTCTGCTGTAACTCATGTTTGGTGGCTGGAATAGTACAGCTATACTTAATGTGTAGCCTACAGGTTTATATACTGTATCTGATCAGTACAGCCAGCCAGCCAAGTATACTGTAGATACCCTATCATCTATTATCATATATTGAGAATAATTGTGTTATGTATACTGTTAGTCATGCAGCATACAAATTTTAAAATTAGAGTAGTCCAGGTCTATATTCATCATTGCCAAACATGGGCTGTACGCTGCAATCATGTTTAACATGAGCACATGGAAATCAAACAGAACAGAAACATGATCTTTCAGCATCCCGCACTCCTAGCGTATAAATAGAATGAAATTAACGTCACTACTGCATGGTAGTGGTGGAGACAGCGCCACTTCCCCTGCTAAATTTAGGTACCTTTCACCCCGGCCTCACCTCAGAAATTAGAAGAAACTATAGGCCTACTGTGGCAGTGTACTGGCAGGCAGGTCACTGTGTGACTGTTAAAAACAGTATGCAGACACCAGGCCCTGCTGCAGTCTAGAAAGCACAAGAAGCAGTGTATTCTTTTGTAACAAATTAAATAAAATGACTACAAATATTTAATCTGGTCTCAAACCTAAATACCTGGTACTTTTATTGTATGACCGTATTAATACATGTGTTTAGGTTCGTTTTTAGATACTCTTCCAAGGTTCTGCATAAAACCAGGTATGACAAAATAGCCGTCTGAATAGTCTACATATTCAGATATGTAGCCTGCCTCTGTACTGTGTGGTTATTTCCAATGTCAAACGTATAGTTACATATGGGTAATTTCACTATATCCCACTAGATGTCAGTAGTGAACAAGAAAACCATGCAAAAGCCGTTGTTTAGCTTCTTCAGTATGTCTACAAGAAAATGCGCCAATAGGTAAATTGCGGTTTTACAGTAGGCCTAATTTTACGTGTAGACCTTGCTAGCTATATATTATCGATACTTTTTTATATTATCTGTCTGCCTGCACTCTGCTAAACATGATTGGCAAACGCTACAGGGTGGGTCCTGCCTGAGTATGATGCTCCATTTACAATTCTAACCATCATGCCAGGCTGCACCACAATTCTCGTGGCCTAATTATTTGTGACCTGCTGTGCTGGTGGCAGTGGTTTACAGTAGGTCTGATGAATATTGTCGTTTGACCTACATACAATGAAATAATTGACATATGCATAGATTATACTTTTTAGTAGACTGTATTATAAATAAATAAAACAAATAAATACTAATATAGCCTTTGGCCGTGGGGCTTAAATTTATTTAACATTCCCATAAAATTCTCAACTTTACCTTCAAGCCAGCTGTAGGCCATTTTTTATTAATTGTATTCAGACCTATTATTAATTGTATTTATACCTATTATTGACACAATTTATTTTAGGTATTGTATTTAACAAACGGATATTCTAAATACAAATACGACCAACACTAATCTGCCTCAACACAACCTCCTCCTGCACACAACCAGCGTTCCAGCGCTGGGGCTGTAGATTGGAGGGGGTGATGGGGGATACGGTTGCTACTGGAGATCCTGACTGCATCACGTCATGTGTAGGGGAGGGGGAGGGCTCCGGTGTGTGAGATACTGAGAGGGGAGGGAGCGAAAAGAAGAGGAGAAAGAGGTAGAGAAGAGGGCATTAAGGAGGAAAGCGGGGAGTATCAATGACATCAACCAGCAGCATCTAAGGCCAGCCGAATAGCAATGTCCCCCCGGCTAAAGCGTTGAGTGAAGCCGTGATCCGGACGTCGACAGGACAGCTGGGAACACCGGCGATGAGTGAATCCACCAAAAAAACAGACCTTTCAGCGTAGCGTTGCCGGATTACCTTTGTTATATGTGTTTCTGAGGAAGCCTTAGCTGCATATCCATCCACATGAATCAACCAAACAGTAAAGAGGACGAAGCACTTCCTACCAAGGTAACTCAATAGCCTATACTGCACGGGGAAATGTTACAGTTGCTGTCCACCGCACCCCGATCGTTTATTCACACATTTGACTTTGCTAACATTGCATGGTACAGTGGGTTAATGTTCCTGCTATCAAAATGTCTCTATATTTCTGGATGCATTTTACTTTGCAGTTTTGTTTCAGGTAATTTGTAAGCTTTCTTAAAATGTGTAACTACATAGTCTCCATATATGTGGAGATCACCTGGCTGGCAACAGAGCTCCGTGCCTGCGCGTGCCCCCCTTTCCCCCCTCCCCATTGTTCACCAGCCAACACGAGGAATCCTGGCAGACTGGCAACGTAGCGCCACCTTTGTTTCCGATTAAATTCCTTATAGTTACAATTCTGAAACATTTAATGTGATAGCCCTGTAGGCTACTCTAGTCAATCACATAATAATAATAATAACAATAATAATAATACAAATAATAACAATAATAACACGCACTATGCATGTGTAAATATTTGTAGTCAAAAACTGGACAATTATCCAAGGTGTTGGCTACCAGATGGTAAAGCTGACTATTTAGACAGGCTCGGCTTTTCTCCAGACAATGGGGGGCTGCACTTGCTTCTGTTCTATATGTTAAACGAGCGTAGGATAGCCTATTATTTTAGGCCTTGTTTTGTACTCTATCCCATAGATTTACAAACAAGCAGTTGGGCATGTTAACGCGCATGATAGGATATAGTAATTTAATGCCACATCAATACAATCGATAATTTTATGTGCAATGGTTGTTGAAGCTACAGTGCCTTCAACCATAGCCCACACTTCATTAGCTAGTTAAAAATAGGTTTGTCTTCTGCCTGTGACCTGGAAGCATAGGCTGTAGCCTAGGCTGATATGAATAAGATGACAATAATCCTATTGGTAGCCTAGCACCCGGAGCCATACATTTGTCTACTGTTTTACACATTCTCAATTTTCCCGAACATTCATTTTTACCAATCAATTCCCTATCCTGAATGCTTTTCTGGCTCAGTGTCAAGCCACACCTTCAATGAAAAGAGGCAGGTATCTCTAGTTTAACTACTGAAAGTAATATTTTGACAGGGCAAACTCATTACAGTGGCCTGTGTGGGCAAAGGCTATACAGACAAACTATCCCATCGCATTGTCAATCTGACAAACAATTCAGATAGGCACCTTCATGGATGCACATCCCCTCAGGTATTTGTCCACAGGCATTGTTTTAAGCATAGGCTATTTTATTAAACCAGCAAAAGGTTTATGCAAGGTGTTTTTTGTATTATAGAAAGGTTTTACATGTGAAAAGTGGACTTGTACAGCCCTTTGAGACTGCAATGTGATTAAGGTCTATATGTAAATATACTTGACTTCACTACAAATTTAACTGTAGTGATTCGTAGCTCTTATTACACATTACAAAAACAAGTTATCAAGCAAATAGTCATCAACACTTTTCTTCTCTCTGTGCATGCCATCCTTGTTGAACCGACAGACAGACAAGTTGGCTATACTCTTTTTTGTAGGTTATTAGTATGAATACGTTAACAACCATAATTTCTTAATGATTCTGGAATGACACTATTGTGGTTATCTATTTTACTTGGTTACAGCTGCAGTGAAATGAAATACTGGAATACAGTGAGCTACTGTAATAGAAGTGCCTATATAGCCTAGGCTATAAACTCACTCTTTTGTTGTATTTCTCATCATGAACATGTCATTTGAACATGCCAACTAAGAGGGCACATGCACTAACATACAGGACATGTGTGTTTGTGTGTGTGTGTGTGTGTGTGTGTGTGTGTGCATTTGCCAAATGAGTGAAAGCAAGTAGATGGGTTGTGATTTGACTGATGCCCTTTTCCAGATGAATCACACATTGTGATGTGTCAGCAAGGATGAATAATGCACGGTGCTCCACAACCTCTTTCTTCCCTTCCTCTCCTCTCCACCTCTTGTCTTTAGCCCCTTGCCTCTTTTGTCTGTCAAACTGTCAACTCTGAGGACACCCCTCTTTTAAAGCAATCTATGCAAATGAGGCATCTTATTCTGGTATTGCTGCATGGCTTGCCTCCCTTTCTGTCTACCATCTTTATGTCTCTTATCAACGTCTTCATTTTCTGCTCACAGTTGCAATTTTGCTGATGCTTTTCTTTAATTCCAGGGCTCTATGGGGTTTGCCAGCTTCTCTGCACTATTACTGCAAACAATGTGCAGTTTTAATGTTGAAATGTGTCGACGTGCATCTCATTATCCAATCATTGGAGGAGGAAGTGCACATTCACTGTTTGACAGTTACATCCTTGACTGACAGGAGTCATTAAAGAGGGGAGGGCTGACCGACAAGATGGCTGACATAGCAGAAGGCAAACTGCCTAATCAGGGCATGGGAGGGAGAATACTTTGTATCTTCCTTTACGTTTGCTTGCTTATGCTTTTCATAATGGGTTGCAGCTAATCAAACCAGTGGCTCTTGTGAATATAGCTCCCATTATCTCAGAATTTCTATGCTGGTAGTAGCTTTCCATAAAACATAGTCAATGCACTGGTCATTATCATACTGTATACTGTACTTTAAATGGTGGTGGTGATGTTTGCATTAAGTTTGAATGGTTTTGCTTAGTGTTCTCTATACAGTAGGCTGACTCAGAGGCATACCTATTGACATAACAAAACTGGCAAAAAGCAAAAACAAAATATATATTTTAAATGATAATATAGCAGCAAACAACTATTTTATATTTAAAGAAAGTGGAGTAATTGCATCCCCAGTAGCAAATGACATCACACTGCCTCTGTGTGTGTTGTAATCGGAGCTCCTCTGTTCTTTGTTTTCAAAGCCGGTCTTGCCACACATGCATGTTAGTGCATACAGTACTGCATGGGTGCCGCACAAAGCATTTGCTTTGTCTGAGAGGCTGGTGCTTGGTATGACACCTAGTGGCAGAAAATGTTATATAGAGGCACTTTAAAACCAGTCAAAGGAAATGTTTTATTTTTCTACAGTTGTAGACTCTACTGTGACCACTCCAAGGGGACAACCCCATCTCATGGCAGGTTGAAAGGGAAGTGTAGTGCCAGAACCTTTAGGTTATTGTAGGTGCATTATTGGTTGTAGTCAACCAGCATGTTTTCATAGTGGCTGTTGTGTTGTTTTCTTCATGTTAATTCAGTTATTTTGGCATGATAATATTCTGTTCTGGAACTTCATATAGCTGAATGATGACAAGTTGGAGGAAGTATTTGTTTGATGTTGATGTGAGCAGTGGTTTGTCAGTTGTGGACAACAATCATTTGCAGGCTTTGGACAAGAAGCTCTTACTGACAGGTACACACTTTGCTGTGATTTTAGCAATGATGACAAATGCCGCTTTTCTACCCCATTACTCCAGCTTTCAATTCCATTGACAACTTTATCGTCTCTCAAGGAGAAATTCATTCGGTGTCACAAATCTCTATGCAGAAGTAAAGCTATGGTTGGTTAGTGACAGTTGTTATGGCTAGCTGCCAGAGTTGCAGATCATTTTTTCTCCATAATATGTTGTTTACCAAGCCCCATAAATGTCACACTAATATTCAATAGTGACCAATTGTAGTGAAACAACACATGATTTGGCTTTTATTATGGGCCGTCTGTATTTCCAACCTTTTTGTGCATTGCTTTAAAATAAGAATTGAAATACCTAATAGTTTACTTGTATTCTGGTGCACATAGGCCTATATCCAGTGTTGTTCTTACGCTGAGTTCCAGTGTTAAGGGATAATTAGCTCTCAGAGGACCGATCATGTGACAGGCGATACCATGGCGGCAATACATTGGAGAGAGTTTCATTCTGGGTAAACACAGGAATATCTCTCTCGGAAATGAATAACCTACCTAGCCTACCTCCCATTGGAACTGGAGATATGAACTGAATAAAGGCTTATAAATACTGTATATGGTTCACAAACTGAAAAGCAGTGTATTGGGTGGTACAAATCATTTTGTTATTTAGAGACATCCTATAGTTAGTGCAAATTCGTCTTATTTCACTTGGTCACTTCACAAGTATTTAATAACCTCCCAGCAGACACCCTAGTTTTGTCACCAACAAATCTCAAATTTAAAGCCTAACATGTCTGCCTAACATGTCTACATTCTACAATGTTTAAACAACCACATGTAGGGTGACTCATTGTAACGTCATGGGAACAGTGCTCCCTCTTCCAGTTCTTCCAAGACGGTATATTAACCACCGGCTTGCATCTGTATCCCTAACGCACCACCCCAGCCACACACCAGACTCATCTACATAATCATTGTTATGTGTACTGGCCTTGTCTGGGAGGGCTTCATGTACAGTATACAATATATTGTGGATTGGTTTTGTGTCTTTGTTAGTGATTGTTAGCTATGAAGACTTAAACTCAAAATTAAAAAGTCAGGTTGAAATCTTTAACATTGTGGAAGCTACAAGAAAAGATATTCCAATTGGTAAGTTAGGTTAAACACTTTGTGATCAACAGTATGACAGTACAATACGATATATTCTAGTATATTATTATATTATTCAGTTATTTTTTATAGAAGTCATACACTAAAATATATCCATGAACATGCCTATTCTCTCTCACTTTGCTTCAGGCATGATAGCTGTGTGTGAGAATTAATGGGTATGGGTTTGGTGAGTTTCTCTGCATGTGCTTCCATCTAATGGTCAAACATGGAATACTCCATGTACTCCAAGTTACAGTATAGGTAATGCAGCTTTAATGACATCTCATTTTGCAACTCACAACACAATTGATGGCACACATGCCCATAAAATGCAATTACATGTACACTGTTGTGTACGGGGACCTCAGGCACCTTCTCCCTCTAACCAAGAAATAAACACTACCCCTATAATTCTTGTGAAGATGTTCTGATATATCCTCTACTTTTATGACTGTAGGGCCTATGGTGAACACATGTTCACTAGGGAATTATGTTCAAACGGTCAGTTTAATGAGACTCATCCTGCTGTGTGCATTCCAAAGCTTAGTGACAAGACAACACTGAGAAATAATTTACATAACAGTGCTTGTTTTGCTCTTAGTGTTTATGTTGTTCTAAAGAGCTGAGAAATATCTATTTTGTTTTTTTAAGGGGGGGGGGGGGTGTATTAATTTGGCATGGATAAAAAAGGGCATCCATGATGACTGACTATGGTTTTGAATACGACAAATGTTTTCTGTTGTCAGGGAGCTTTTGTTGCTGCGCCGTGGAAGCTCACTAATTGGGTGCACTGTCTCCTGGCTAGCAGCCGTTCACACATATGCGCTCCACTTGATGGGCTTTTAATCGTTTTTTTTTATTGAGGAGTAATAACACAGCTTTGAGTGATGACAGCCACACTGCCTATACTGTAGCTCTGCAGAATGAACAGATAAAAAGACAGACAGAGAGATCATTTTATTACATTTTTATTCCAGCATGATAGTTTTTGGCTGAATCCATATGCTGTTTCCTAAGCATATTGATTTTGGTTTAGTAAAACATTTTTTTAACTACTAATAACAGTAATTTGAAACCAGCTTTTTCGACAGTTTTTTTAAATGTTATGCACCATCTTAGTGTTTACAGAACAGAATGGTGTGCAAGTGAAGCTTAAATGGTAATTATACTTTCAGAATATATTTAAGGATTGCTGTCCTGTTTTTTTTATTTTTTATTCATGTGATCCGAAGCAGTCCTTTAATTTACATTTGAATTATTGATTATGCATTTAATAGGATGACACATGCTTTCTTATCCTACATTAGAACCATTTACAAGTTGGGGGCTGTGCATGCAAGTGCATAGCTATGTCAACATCAGTATGTACGTTCTTGCTCTTGCTCGGGTAAAGGTCTTATGTCAGGCTCAGATATGCTAATTGGACAGTGAGCTGACAAGGACTCAACCATCAGCCTGCCTAATGAGCCAGTGCACACAAGAATGGCTGAAGATGAAGAGGCAGCACATAGTTAATGTGTTTTGTAAGATTATCATGCGTGTTTTAAGTATGGACGGGCACAAACTGTCCCTTTGTTAAGTATACTGTACAATTCTCCGTTGTTAAAATGGGTTGCTTTAGCTCCAGTGTTTACACACAATAGGCTACAGTTACAGTATGTACACCCAGCCTATAGTTCCTTTGTACTTTTCTTGTCACCATCAAAGGTGTGTGTTTCGGACTGTGAAATAAAAATATAAATGTAATTTAAAGAATAATGACAAAACCGCTATACTATAAAGATAATCTAAGGTTGGTTAGGCTGGAGGGTGCTCCTTTCACATACAGTAGGAGTAAAAAATGACTAGCCCTCATATTTCATTATTTCATTCGGTGGAAAGCTACAGTACCATTCAATCAAATTTACACAGGCTGACATTTTTGATAACCCTAACCCAATAACACGTGTTGTGACTAGACCACCCACCCTTTGCCTATAAATACATTTATTGCATTTCCTCTGCTCTTATCCCCTCTGATAATCTGCCGTATGTGTATGCCATTTTTATAGTAGACTGCATGTTAACACATCTCATGTCCATCTGTTGTTATGGGCTCATAGGAGGCCTAAGCGTCCATTACCAGCCCCTTCAAGCTGCGTGGGTGTACCTACTGCCTCTTTGCTGAACCCCTCTGGCTCTGCTCTGCCTTCCAGAGACTTCCAGAGATTGAGGTCAGCTATAGACTTATTTCAGTTTGGTAGGTTCTAGTCTGGTTAGCCACTCATCCTGTACTAATGCTCGTGCACATTCTGAGGAATCCTGGAGACTTCAGAATAGACCATGATTCATCATATTGTAATATTATAATTTTATTAAATGATAACACATCGGTAGTGAATTTAACTGTACGTTTTAATTTTGATCATTTTTTGTGTGAAAATCAGAGCTGTGTCATTTTTAGCTTCAGAGGAGACAGAATCTGTTTGTAAGTTGGTAATACACGCATAGCCTAACATTGTAGAAGTGATTTATATTTTTAATTTCTACAGTGAAAACTAGATACAATTGGCTGAAGCTCAAATCCAATCATTGTTATCTGTAAAACTAGTGCTGGCATGCATATGGAAATACAGTGGCCATATTTATTTGTCATTCTGTAACATTTGGCAGTACACGTACTTAGCTAATAGACTTCCAGGTCTCTGGGCTTCATTTACACTCAGGCCAAGAATGCACTTGCTATTTGAATGTGTAATTGGTAAAGAAGGGCAATGGCTACAGATCTGTCCATTTCTTTTTCTCTTTTTCTTCAAGTGTATGTGTATGTGTCTGTCTACATGCATGTGTGCTAAAGAGAGCCCGAGAAGGAAAGTGTGGGAGAGAGTGCCAATATACCCCATGATGCTTTGCCATCTGCCGTGTGCGTGTGTGTGTACACGTGTGTGTGTGTGAGTGAGTGTCATTGCCACAGGGTGCAGGGTTCACAGGAGAACAGCAGGCAGTATTAGTTCCAGTCCTGTATCTACTTTCCAGACATAAACACTTCCCTTATCTTTACTGGTGCTCAACGGTACGATCATTTGCCCTAGAGCCGATAAAAGGCTCCGTAGTAGAAATGAAATAGTTGAATCATGGCTGACAGGACATTGCTAGAATCATACATGGTTTGGTTAGTACTGCTACTGTACTTTTAGAACCATTTCTCTTTTTCATTTATGTATTTTCTTGTCCAGAAAAATGCACATACTGTATACTGTAATAATGAAGGGAAAACGTACAGGAATAACTACAGAAACTAGCCTCAACATTACAAACTTGCCTCTCTGTGAGTCCTGTTATCCATTAAAAATGTAAGAGCCATTTCATGGTGTCTCAAAATCCATTTGGTAGTTTGGCAGTGTCCTATTGCCTGTGTTAACAGAAAAATGCCTTTGCTGCGTGTCTTCGTTGCTGCTAAACTTCTCTAATTATCCTCACAAAATTGCCATGTGTGTGATTACAGATCTGCCCTTCATTTGGAGGCATCAGTATAAATGAGAGGAAATTGAACGTATCAGAGCCCCATCAGGTACGGCGTCTCGACAGGCACTGCAGGAAACCGTGCCACTCACTTCTGCGAGAGCTCACGGTTCGTTGTCATGGAGACAGGCCTTGTGAGACTATCTCAGCCCACTTGCGGCGAACAGCATGCTGGGTATAAAAAAATAAATGAATAAATAAAAATAAATAAAAAAGTGGGGGTAGGGAGGATGAGGGAGAGGGGAGAAAAACAAAAACATGTCATCTTCTGCGGGGGACCCAGAGGAACCTGGGTGGGCTGGGGCGGTGTTATTTCATCAGCTGGGCGGCTGCGTAATAACCCGTGTTGGTTTCACCACTGCCACTGTGCTGTCATTATCAGCCTCCCCGCGCAGCCGCGGCTCCACGCCTATCAATCTTCCCCATGTGTCTGGCTCTGCGTTGTCGCTCTGTGAAGGTAGCAGGGCTCAGACCCCCCTCTGTGTCACATTTCTCCATGCCACAGGGGGTTCCACAGATTATTAATACATTTTGAATAAATGTTTATATTTAAATGTAGTCAGATTGTATTATCTTTACACAATAACAGTTATATTTTGTGCATGCTTGTTTAATTTCTTAACTGTATCAATTTTGATGTTTTGTGTAGGAAAAATAGGTTGTAGGCTATTTTACATATTTTGGGGCAGAGAGTATTAAAATATATATTTTAAGTCTATTATTATTATTATTATTATTATTATTATTATTATTAGTATAGTAGTAGTAGTAGTTTTACTATACATAGTATAATGATATTATATATAGCTTTTGTACTTCCATACATTTTTAAATGTTTGTTATTAAGAAAAGAATTATAAGGATCACATACTGTACACTGTGGGTCCATTATAAAAGGCCTCAGTCATAAAAACAAGAAAGAAAGGAACAAGATCATCAGTGTTGCAGAGAGAGAGGAAGCAAGGGCTCCCAGGAATGAGCTCCTATCCAGGATTTAGAGCAGACAGGTCCACAGAACGGCCTGGTCTCTGTGTCTGTTTGGCCCGCTCGCCTCACCCTCCACAGATGCTGCACGCCTTAAACCCCTTTTGTTTGAACTGTGTCAGTGGACGAACAACAGCTGGAGCAGCCGGTCTGGGCAGCTGGCGGAGGAAGGGGATTTGGATGTGGTGTGCAGGGTGGTGGTGCAGCTCCAGGGATGTCTAGGTGCAGGGGGGAGGGAGTCATGGAGAGGAGAGGAGAGGAGAGGAGAGGAGAGGAGAGGAGAGGAGAGGAGAGGAAGAGATGGATGGGGGTCGAAAGGCAGGTTTTAGCCTGAGTGCATCGGCATAGCGATGTTTGAAAAGCACAGGATTAGGAACTAGGCTTACTCAGCAGGTGAAAAACAATGGGGGGGTATGGCATACAGTACACTGAGAATGATAGATAGGGTGAGACCGGGGTCATAGAGGGATATAATGGCATGACAGGGGAACAGAGACTCGAAACAGGCGAGGAATGCTTAATGCTTCCGTCGCCGCGCAGCTCGGCGCAGAGCGGTGGCCCTTAGTTAGATTAGTGGTGGCAAATTGAGTTTCTGTAAGAGGAGAATTTACTTAACATGCTGCCAATGGGTGCTTGAATGGGCGCTGATCAGATTTTTCTTATCACGTTGTTCAATTGAAAAGGGGATGCTGAAAGCTTTTCTATTCTCTGTCTATTATGGTGCGTTAGATAAGGCCGGGGCCGGGCGGAGAGAGAAACAGAGCTCCCCATCAGATAGGGGCGGTGGTTTTTATTTTATTTATTTTTTTAGACAAGCTATTTTTGGAGTCAGAAGTGGCAGACTGTAATGTGTTCCAGCAGGTCATTAGCCCAATAAATGGTTTGAGGGATCTTATGAATATGTAACTTGCCAGAAATGCTTGCTTTCATTTAACCGGGGCAAGTGTGAGGTAGCCTCTACAACCGCCTCGCAGCATGTGTTGGTGTTCTGAAAGATGAAAAGATCTCAACAGAGCACCTCAAAAAATTTCACAGTGGTTTCTTAACAGGGGTCCTCAACCTTTTGACAGCCAGAAAAAACTGGTAAATGCATGGACATATAAAACATTTTAGGAATAGCGTAACATTCTTGCAGATAAAATACAAAAAATCAGTACATACGTACTACATACTCTAGAACATGTTCAGTATATTTAGTTGTTCTTTAAAATATTTAAAAGGATATGACATGTGGAATGGGTGTGGTGGCTCCCCAAAGACTCCCTGTTACTGGCGGTGATGGGCTCCCCAAAGACTCCCTCTTACCACATCTTGTTTAGGTGGTGGGCTGTTTGGGGACAGCAGAACTGAGGAGTTATTGACTCCCATACACAGAGCTTCTGCTCATCTTGTCCGACCGCCTGCAAAACACAATTGAATTATGTTCACACTCCCGTGTGTGTGTGTATATGTATGTGTGTGTGAGAGAGAGAACCAGAGAATGAGGGAAGAGGAAGGAGGGGGTGAGACAGAGATCCCCGAGGCTAGGGATTAACATTAGGGGAACCTCTATAAAGCAAGGTCTTCTGATATTTTGGCTGTTATTGGATTTACGACATTTCCACTTGAGCTCCTCTGACTTACCAGTTTGCCCTGTATTCATGTTTTCACATTACTGTAGTACACGCTAGTTGAATTAGCCCCAAAAACACTTTAATGTGCCACTGCAATAGAATTAGGCCAAAGCTAAAGAGAATATTTTAGTTCGACAGAAAACAAACTCAAAGAGGCACCCACATACACACACACACACACGCATTCGCGCACACGCACACGTGCACACACGCACACGTGCACACACGCACACACAAACACACACCCATATCACTATAGCTTATTTTATGACTCAATAGCAAAGGAGACTTATTAATAAAAACCAATAAACTATTTCATTATGTTTCTTATCTGTGTTGAGCTTGTCAATTGTTCTAGCATTTGTTCAGTCAGAGCGGTCTGCTTGAGCAGTTAATCCCCAGGAATGTGATGTTTAAATGAAATACTTAATCCTGTCTTAGCATGAATTTCTGTTTAATTTTCTTCATGAGGATATTTTGTCTGTATCAGTCCAAAGTATTGAACAATTTCCCACTCTTGATTTTTGATATTTTAGCCTAGTGAATCAGAGCAATGAGAATGAGATTAATTTAAAGCCAAAATTAACCTTTGTTAAACTCCCAAATCTGTATCTTACTTATTCCAATATAAATTGTCTTGCATATGTTTGCTGGATCTTAAATTAAACTCTGTTCTATTCACCTGCCACTGACTTCCACCGTTTCTCTAAAATCTATTTCTGGTGTAATGATATTTAATTTAAGGTAATGCAATTATGTTAAACGTATACATTTGATTATGCAAACTGGTGTAACTTGAGAATAGTGTACATAGGCCTATTACCAGTAGAGATGGCTTTCTAGACATGATAGAACTTGTGTTTTAGAGAGACAATGGAAGTCAGTGGCAAGTGAAAATACTGATACGGTCTTGTTCAAGAAAGATGAGAGTGTTAAGTGTTTAATTAAAAACGTCTTTGAGCATTGCCCCCTGGTAGCGGTCAATTCTGCTTTAAATACACATTACGTATTCTAAAATCCATTACACACCACTCCTTCAAATTAACTACTAGTTTTTGCTATGTTTTGTCCACAGAGTGCCTACCCCTGTTAAGTTCTACTCCATCCCGCATCTCTTGCTTGTTTCCAACCAAGCTGTGGCAGTGCCATGCCTCTGCCCAGTCCAGGGGTGACGCCAACCCGGTCATGGGGCCTGTTTTCGGGGCTCTACCTCCACCCAGCTTCTCCCTGTCGGCCACTGGCTCTGGTTCTCCTACTCATGGCTTCCTGGAGCAGTGTGTGTCATGGCCGTGGTAAGAGGCTCTTTAGCACACACTAGCTGTGATTGTCTCATTGTTTGATTCTTTCTTTTGTCTTTTATGCCTTTTGTATTTTGTTTTTTCCATGCTCCCTATTGTTCGTTCTTTCTTTTGTTTGTTATGTTTTCATTTAGATTTAAAATACAGCATTTACAGACACTTTGTTTTTTTTTGCTTTGAGATTTTTTTCTCCAAGCAACTTGCTGTACATTTGTCAATAGCTGAGGTTATTCACCAGTTATCGTAAGCAAACAACAATCTAATACTGACAGCAGCATGTCATCAGGGCTAACTTAGCTACACATTTTACAACATACAGTACATTGCTTATATCATTCAATTCTCAAAATAATTCTTAACAGCCTTAATACCAGCAACGTTGAGTCATTGTGTAAAAGCTGATTCTGAGAAGGAATTGCTTTTTGCTGTCTTTCTATTTGTTTATTTTATTCTTCCATCCTTCCTTTCTTCCTTTCTTCTTCTTCTTCTTCTTCTTCTTCTTCTTCTTCCTATTATTATGTTTTTTTTGTTGCTGGTGTCGTCATTTGTGTAGATGGGGTGTGCAGATGCTGTGATGCTGTACAGTACACACTTGGCACAGTGTGTGCGTGTGTGTGCATGTGTATGTGTGTGCGCGTATGTCGAGGCAGGAAATGTCTGGAAATATGGCAATCAAGGCAATGATGAGGAATATGCTGAACAAACTGCATATCAGAATGCATTACCTCCCCCGCCCCGCACCCCCTGCCCCAATACACACCTGCACACACCCACACACACACACCCACACACACACACGCACACACACACACACACACACACGCACACACGCACACACACACACACACACGCACACACGCACATTTCCATTACTTGTTACTAGCCCTGAAAATAAAAGCAAGCGGGGACCTGTTAGTGGATACAGGCTAAAGATGGAGATAGCGATTGAGACCATTAGCAGATGTCTGATCTATTCTTTTCTCATCTACCTCACAACTAGCCAATTTGAGTTGACATCTCTCTGAAAGGTAATAAATATGTAGCATTACACACAATGCCAATAACCAAGAACTATAAATTGCAGTAGTAAAATAAAAAATGCTGGTTGAGATATGTGCTTTAAATAGCACTTTGCCTCAGCTTTTAAAATGCAAGATGAATAGAATAAAATAATTTTAAATGCTTTTTTATGTCTTACACCCTAGCAAGGAAAAGTCCACAAATACTAAAAGGAATATTGAAAACCGCCACAGACAGGATTGTTGCATGAAACTCTTATTATGGGATGAGTTTTGATCTAATATACTGTGGTGAAAATGAAATTGTCACAAAAATCGTCAATTTACATATAATTTGCCTATATTTAGCCTAGTTGTATCTCATGTTGGGTTGCCATATTGGATTAAAACTAAACAGCATAGCAACATAGGGGTTTTAAATAAAATAATCACATTTGGTAATTCATGTTTTATAGCCCATTTTCTTTGCAACTTTATATTTACGGTACTGTAAATGTTTAAATAACAATCAATAAATCAATGTTTAGCATTACCGCCATTTACCGTTTCAGTGCAGCACAGTATTCATCATCTTCATAGGGAAAGTAAAGCTCCACAGTGGAGATTGTGATTATAATATCATATAACGCACCTGCGGCAGACGGTCACATCTGAACACAGAAGCGCTCGGCTCTTATTAGATGAGTGTGTCCCACAAGGTGTTTCATTAGAACAGGCCTGTGGTAGATCAGTCATTACCCGCCTGCTATAGCCACAGTGTGAAACCTGCTGTGAGGAGACGAAGGCTCCACATTCATGGTCCCTGGAGTGTTCTGGAAGATTCTGATCATAACCAATTCTTTGCTCATAACAAATCCAAAGAGCCAAATCCTTACATGGTCTTCCACGGCTTGTCAAAGAGGCTCAGGAGTAGCATTGTACGCATTATTTATTGTTATTTTTTTATTTTTTATTAATCTTTTTACTTTTTTAAAGCTATTTCTCATATTAAAGAGCATTTAGGAGCACACACTATTAAGAAGTTAACATAAAGCTGTTTAAAATCACTCTGAGGTCCTGTTCAGGACACAAGATGCCTAACTGTGAATGAGAGAATTTGCATTTCCATTTATGCAAGCATAAAGGCACTTTGCTGGATGCGTTTTGTGCTCTCTAAGAGTTTAATAGGCAGAAAAATCCCTGCCCTTCAGTCCTAAATTGCTTAGTATTGTATCTGAATATCTTAAACTTGAGTGTTCCAACTCCATCTTTTCACCTTCCCTCTTTCACGACCACAGCAAGCATAAAATGAAACCATTTTCCTTGTGACAGGGAGAGCGAGTATTTTGGAGGCACTAAACAATACCCGGCAGAGGAGCACGGCACAGCTTTTGACATGCTATTATTCAAGTTTCTGTCAAGGTGCAGTAGTGAAAGTGGTCTGGGTTGCTGTTGGCTGCCGAAGTGAGAAGGCAGGCAAACAGGCTCAAGTGTCTGCCAGAGATTATTAAATGGGGATGGGAAGGTGTTTTTTTTTTGTCTCTGGAGCAGCAGTGTATCATCGCAGCAGGACCTCGCCCACCCAGACATAGGGGGGAGTGGGAGGAGGGAGCCAGGTTGCCATGGTGAGGGTCAGCCCGACTTCGCCCTGATAGATAGAACGATTCCACAGCTGAGGAGGAGTTAAGATGGGTGCCATGGCAACAGGCCACAGACACATAGGGACAGAACTCTGGACCCAAGCAGATGAAAAAAAAAGTGTTAGAAGGGAGTTGACAGGAAGTCATTTGATTGAACTGAATTTGGCCCCTGTGAGAAAGCATAGGCCTGTTCCTGCAAGCTCGGGATCAGTCTTAGAATTCGTTATTTTCTCTCGCCGTGAAATATTGATGGTAAACGCTGTCATGGAAACATAGAAATGTCCCCCCACCCCCCCTTAAAGATTCTCCAAAGGCTATTTTTTTTTTTTTACAAATACACAGGCCTTGTTACATTTTGCAGTGAAAATAGTCCCAAGGTGCTAAGACTTTAAATGGCACTTGCTATATTAATACATTTAAACCAATTATCTGTTGTGAATTTGCAGCCAACACTTTCTCCCACCTGTGAAAATGTCACGTGTGCTGCTCTTCGTCGCTAGCAGAGCGATAGAGAGACGAGGAGTGAAAGTGCTCTTCAGAAGCCGAGGCCCATCTTTTATTTATGACCCGCAGGAAGCCCTTCAGTGTCCTCTAGATGATACCCAGGAAGTAAGCACAACACAGCCATCAGAGCAAAGAGGGGCCGGGGTTAGCTAATAACGGCACAGCTGGCTGGTGAAATCGTCACTGTGAGGAATAGCTGTGGTTTTAATCACAGTTTAAAATTAGGCCAGTTAGCTAATGCTGTATCCAAACATAGTACATACAGAGTGAGTACAATACTACATGGTAGTATGAAGCAGGTAGGTGTTAGGAATCTTTCTCAAAGATGCATACAGTATATGTAAAGTGGGCTTGCTGGGAATCAAACCCAACACCGTTTTTACATAAACAGACACCCTTATTAATCTGTCTCCCTGTATCTTTCTCAGCCCCACCAAAGTTCACCAAGATTCCTGGGAACCAGATCGGTGTGTCGGGTGGTGTGGCGTCATTTGTGTGCCAGGCCTCTGGCGACCCCAAGCCTGAGGTCAATTGGAACAAGAAGGGGAAGAAGGTCAACTCCCAGCGCATCGAGGTGGTTGTCACAATGCACAATGGTCAATTCCTACTGTAGCCACACATATACCAAGATGTTAAATAATACTTATAAATAATATAAATATTTCAACATGTTGAATTTGTAGATACTGTATAGTAATTTTAATCTAAACAATATTGGCCCTATGTGTTTGGTTTTGTCAGTTTTGTACTGAACTGCAAGTATGGACATACTATAATTTTCAAAAATGTTGGTATGAACTAGTTTATTTGCTTTTTGTGTTTTTATTTGTGTGCGGTAACCCCATCTGATTTGACCTTGACCTTATTTTCCCATGTTTTTGTGCTACAGTGATTGTTTTTGATCTAATGAAATATTCAGTTTTGCGCTCT
Organism: Aphredoderus sayanus; assembly: GCA_027564795.1. Taxonomy (NCBI): domain Eukaryota; kingdom Metazoa; phylum Chordata; class Actinopteri; order Percopsiformes; family Aphredoderidae; genus Aphredoderus; species Aphredoderus sayanus. The sequence goes on from JAODUG010000009.1 coordinate 1,329,441, forward strand.
AAGGATCTCCGCTGTCAACACTACATACTGTAAACTCTAATGGAAACAAATGTCCTGTGTACACAACACTAAAACAGCCTCTAAACCACCCAAAACATGTCCTTTGGAAAAAGAAGTGCCTGCAAAGAAGTAACGCATTAAAACTAAGAAATGTCCAGGAATTGTATTTACTTAAAAATCTTGACATGTTGAATTGCATACACTTGGTACCTTTCTCTAGATTTTAACCTATAAATATATATATATTTTTTAATATGCAAATTATACATACTATATTATGTACAAGTTAGATCTAGTATATTATTCTTGAGTCTAAAATTAAGCTTAAAAATAAAACTTGATGTTGGTGTCCATCTCACATCATTATGTCTCGTCAACGGACACTGACAAGTGAGATGGTCAGTAATATGACAATACATATTCATACACCAGATGTTAATTTGGAATAATACCAGTTGGTATCTGTATTAACCTGTCCTCTCTTCTGGCTGGGTGGTGCTGCACTGGGGGTGCAGACCATTCCGTTTGATGGTGGCGCGGGGGCTGTGCTGAGGATCCAGCCACTCAGAGCGCCCAGAGATGAGAACATCTACGAGTGTGTGGCACGCAACAGCGAGGGAGAGGTTGCCGTCACCGCCAAGCTGGACATCATCAGAGGTGAGAGAGAGAGAGAGAGAGAGGGAGAGATGGAGAGAGAGAGAGAGAGAGAGAGAGAGAGAGAGAGAGAGAGAGAGAGAGAGAGAGAGAGAGAGAGAGA
>JAODUG010000009.1:1330297-1349166 GCA_027564795.1 Aphredoderus sayanus
GACCCCATGGCGGAGTACAACATGCCCCAGTACATCCTCCGAGAGTTCAAAGTCACAGACGCCAGGGTAGGTGCTCTGTGTGTGTGTGTGTGTGTGTGCTGTTCAGTGAATATATTGTTGCATTCATTGACATTTCCTCTCAATTCGCTATCCATCGGAATTGTTGTAACACGAAGCATGTCATATCGACCTGTGTCAGTGTGTGTGTGTGTTTTGATGTTGTGTGCGTGCATGTGTGTGTGTGGCCGTGGGGGTTCGCGGCTGAATTATTCACAAGGTGCCATAGATTACTCCATTCAACCATGCTCTGTTGTGATGCCTGTCTTGACAGCAGCTCTGAATCTTGTGTGCGTGTGCGTTTGAGTTTGTGTGAAGGTGAGTGTGCGCATGTGTTTTGTGTGTGTGTGTGTGTGTGTGTGTGTGCGCACGTTCTTGTGTTTCCTGCGCGCACGTGTGTGCCAGTCATAGATAACTCTAGTTAAGCCTGTGCTGTGCTGACGCCCCAGTGACAAGGCCCTCTATTGATCTCCATTAAAGAGGAGTCAGGCAGGCTGAGCGGAGGAGAAAAGATGTAATTGCCTTCCTAGTGGTTGACAATAACAGGCTCCCAGACATACCAGGTACAAGTTTACCTCGGCCAGAGATGCAGTGTCAGATAACAGAAATCATTGAAGGGAAAACAGGATATTAGTTTAAAAGTAAGTTGTTCCATACTCAATACAGCAGGGAAATGCACTTTAAATAACTGTCACTCAACGAGGCACTCAATACCCAGACAAGCGCTGACTTTTTTCAGAATTGGCTTATACTCCGGCTTTACAGTGGCTGTGAATGTAGTGTCCTTATCACTTCGCCCTTCGCTACTTCAGGATGGCCAATCACGAACTGTACGCCAGTTCCAATTCACCGATTGGCCAGAGCAAGGTGTGCCCAAGTCTGGGGAGGGCTTCATCGATTTCATCGGCCAAGTGCACAAAACCAAGGAGCAGTTTGGCCAAGACGGACCAATCAGCGTTCACTGCAGGTGCACACTTGATTTACTTGTTAATTGACAGGTTTCATTGGCAGCCTAAAATAAAAGCTAATCACCTCAGTCAGAGCAGTAATGCCTGAATGTACTGTATCATCGTTTCATGTTTGTGCAGTGCTGGTGTTGGGCGCACTGGTGTCTTCATCACACTAAGTATTGTCCTGGAGAGGATGCGCTACGAGGGAGCCGTGGACATCTTCCAGACTGTCAAAATGCTGCGTACGCAGAGACCAGCCATGGTGCAGACTGAGGTACAATAGCAGACCTTTAAGTTATACGTAAAGGTAACACTTCCACCCGTCCCCCTCCAAATTAAACATGATGTTCAATACAGCGAATAATCACTAATTGTGTGACAGTATGTTGGCCAAAGTGCTGGCAGTAGCCTAGCCTAAAATAATCTGCCTCATAATCCTGGTGGAGCGGTCAAGGACGGCTGTGATTTAGTGCTACATTAACTCCTCATTCATGAAATAATACGTGTATGCGGATACATGCGGTTGCACCGCTGTGTCAGAGGCAGTATTGTCTCCCAACAGCTCAACAGTAGCAAAGTCACCTGTAGCCTTACGTCAGCACACTACACAGAAGAGGGGGCAGGGTCAGCAGTGGCTTGTTAAATTTAAAGCTGATGTTTAAAATGGGCAGAATATGGTGCTATCATGTCAAATACATTGCACTGAGACCTCAAGGAACTGTTTCAACATGTGTAAAATGGGGATGGAATGTGCACTTGAAATGTTTGTTTTATAATGCTACAGCATTACCTCAGTTATTGGCTCTGTAATACCAGTAAAACAAGTAAATATATTAGTTTAGCCTGGTAAAATCATCTTGATTATTTAAGCCCTGTCTCTATGATATTCTCTTCTTTACACATCAGTCTAGGAATTCTCTATTTAAAAACTCCTAGAGAACCATCGGCCAATCAACATCCAGGTGTTTCAGGTTCAGTAGCCGACAGCAAGAAGTGCTTGTCATAAAATCATCTGATTGGTTGAAGATGGTCTAATTGTCTCTTACTGATTTGACTGAGACCTACAGTATTGCCACCACCTCCATAGTAAACACGTTTGAATGAAGCTTCCAGACTGATGTGTGGAGAGGAACAGTTTTTTGTGAGCTTGCAGAATCTGAATGTTCGCCCCCGGCTATGGGCTCCACCCCTTAGGGGCCATAAAGCCTGTGTCGCTAACATTATCCCCCGCCTGACTCTTTCCCCAGGATGAGTACCAGTTCTGCTACCAGGCTGCTCTAGAGTACCTGGGTAGCTTCGACCACTATGCAACATAGGTGAAGAGAGAACCATCCCTCCATCTTTCCACTCTGAGGCCCACCAATGAGCGAACGAGTCTGACATCGCATTAAGATGAATTCTCCTCGAGGCAAAAAAATCTGGCATAAATTCTACACATTCAGAACTGGTGTCTGAGAGCACCCCCAGCTTGTCAGGAGGCAAGACGCCCCATGTGTAATCCATATACTTACCTCAGTGTTACCGTGTGAAGGACGTATAATACCTGTGTGTGTTGTGGTCAGCTATCTCCAATATGAACCAGTGAAAAACAAACTGCTTCTCAACAGGAATTACGATACTATATGTGTATAAAAAAAACAAAACAAAAAAAAACACACAAAGAGCCTGGATATTTGCTGCACCCTAAATGGGCTTTTTATCTTCAACTTTGTATCTATTGGGTTAGTGTATGGGGGCGGGGTTATATAGTGCAAAGGTAAACATTTGTGTGTTTGTGAGTTTTCTTCAGAGGTGTCTGCTGTTACCAATGGTAGTTCTGGGCATAGTTTTGAGCAGATGTCTTGGTTACACCTCATTTGAGGACTATTGACTAACCTACCACCCAAGGGACTGTTTGAGAAGCGCCTGAAGGAACGCATACACCTGTCCATAGTGCCAAGGGAGAACGTGTTATTGAAAATGAATTCCAATCTATGAGGAGAGATGGCTTATTTTACAATCCAGCATACATGAACACTGTTGTCAGAGCAGAGGCTTCCCTTAAGTCTTACGACATTTGTCTCATGACCCCCCCAAAAGAGCTGGCTCCTAGTTGTGAACCCATTATTTTGCCCACACAAATGTAGTTTGTCCAAGATAAGAATATACATACAGTGTCATTTACACTGCGGACATGTCACCACCATTTTTTGAAATGGACAGTTTTGTCCCGATCACTTCTTAAAAGCATCATTTGTAATAAAGAATAATAAGAAAAATTGCTTGCGCCAAGAAATGTTAACTAACAAATGATAATCATAGTAAGGTGTATTTGCACAACAAGAAAACTCTGTTTTAGCCTGGGCCCTTTTTGATGTGCCGTTATGCAGTTTTTTCCTTGCCATAATTATCTACTCTGATTTCATACTGATGGGGCATCAGTATGAAATCAGAGTAGATGATTATCTATCATTGCGTTGCCTAAAACTGCATATGTTGAAAACCATCTGAGCCATTATGTCCCCACCACTTTTCAAGACAATGTGACACCCTTGGTAATATATGATATTACATCTAAGAAAACTTGATAGAAACATACTAAGTGTTAAATAAATGTTAGGAGAAGGGGGAACAACTGGTCTAGGATCAGCGCATACAGTACTGTACTTCGCCTTTACCTTTGTCGGGGAACATAATTTAACTAGTCTCAGAACAGTGGTTAAAGACCACCGTGATATCAACTCTTATTACTCACTCGACTAAGCTTGCCAGCTATATATGCTATTGTCGCTATTTTATGAATTTGTTTGTGCCACTTCGTAATAGCTTATTTAAAGAAATGGTGATTCATTCCTCTATTTCTCTAATTTCTCACATTTACAAGCCCATTTGTTTTGTTTCTATTGCTTTGCCTTAGGTCAAACTAGGATTGGGGGTTAGGCTATGACATGTTTGTCTGCCTGTAGAGCTTTTGCTAAAGCACAGTATACCGTTCATACTGTGGCACATTGAAACAGTGGACATGACTGATTAAAGATAATTAGATTTGATATTTTATAATATTTAATTCAGCGGGTGGAGCCAAAATTGGCATTACCAGGCATTTTATACATTAATAATTTCTTAGTCAAATCTTCTAAATATTAACAGTATATTGTGATACTGTTAATGTGATATAAAATTAAATGTAACAGAGCCATATCGCCCAACCCTAGGCTGAACGTCTTGTTTTTGTTTCTATGTTTCAACATGCTGCTTAATGCAAATGCATTTTTTTCTTTGCATCTTTGCTGTGTGCTATCATTTTATGGTCATAAAGTTGCTTATCCTGTGGACATAACATGTGAATAGACTGATCTGAGATCAGCTTAATTAATGTGAAGCTCATCAGAAAGCTTTGTGGTGAAAATACCAAAATGACTTACAGTAAGATCGGTTTTTAGGGAAGTGTGCTGTTCTAAGCTCATCGTAGCCTACTTGACTTATGTCAATCATTCAATACTGATTTGGGGTACAAAAACCATTTGTCCCCTTTTCAACCTAACCTCAACTCTAAACTACACAGAACAATAATTACATATAACAATATCGCTAACCTCTGTATATCTCTCCTGAACAACTCAACTCGACCCAACCGATACTCTCTCCAGTCTTCTTCGGTAGACCGCACAAGCCCTTCTCGTTTAGGAAATGTAATCCTATTTGTTCCTTTGTTGTGATTGAAGAGCACCGTTTATCTTAGAGAACTCTTGGACATTCCTTTTTTTATGTATATACAGTCTATCATTGGAGTTCTTTACAGTACCGTAACATATGCCTGAGCACAACATATAACGGGGGGTTGGATGTGATGTAGTTATAATTGTCAAGAAAAAAAAGCCTTATTGTTACAGTTCACTTTTGTCATATTTATTTGATGTTTTTTTAAAAGATATCTATTAGCATTCTATTTTGTTACTTTATACTTTTTTATTTATTCATTTATTTGTTTGTTTGGGATATCTAACAAATATAAACAATGAGATGTTAACTATTATACTTGTTGATTTGGCAAGCCGATGTAACTGTATAATATTGTCATTGTTTTTTTTTTCTAATGGTCTTCTAATGGTTCTTCTTTCGCTTTAGTATAGTATAAAGCACTCTGGTTAGAGTGCTATCTGATACAGATGTCCTACTAGTTAGTTAGATATGTACATTAGATTCTCATAGTTTAAGTTTACGTGACTCTCCCAACCACCCTTCTCCTGTAGAAACTATGATCATAGCACAATGGCATGATCCAGCCCTGATTGTAGGTAATAGGACATCAGGGAAACTTGATATTTAGAGCAGAGTAGCTGGTGGAAGTCCAAGCTAAGTTGTACACAGTTAACATTTAGTTTGCTGCAGCAAGGGTTGCACATGGTAGCAATTGTACGGTGAGAGACACCCAGCTACAGGTTTTACTGACACTTGCAGTTGTTTAAATCTGAAATTATCCTAATATGAAGTTTGTGTGGTCGAGACATCTTGACAAATGTGTGACATATATGAAATATGTTATTCTTACATTTCTAATCATTATTGTCTCAAGAGAAATATATGACACACAGATTAAACATATTACATCTATTTGAGGGCCAGCTCTTATGATGCCATTACCCTCTTCTATGTATCTGTTCTTTCCTTTCAAACCATGGATGTAGATATTGTATCTTGACTTTGTATTAAAAGCAGGATGATTGGCTATACAGCATAATTGGTTGTTTGAAACATTTGTGTTTATGTGTGTGTGTGTGTGTGTTTTGTTGTTATTGTTTGTTGATGTCTATTATATTTGTCTTTTTGATAATAGAAGGTGGAGTAAGCAATGTTAGCGATTGTTCATATTTGAGCATCCAAACAAATACCCAACACCTATAGTTCCTCAAAAGCACACCAAGGCTGGATAGTATTTTGTGATGTTGTCTGCGCCACTTGGTTTGCTTTCCTATTTACATATGAGGGCTGTTTAATAACACCAGATTTATTTTTTCAGCGCAAATTCAATACATTTGTTAAAAATGTAATTGGATATTACCAGTGTCAGCCATGTCATCCATGTTTGTCCACTAGATGGTGTTCAAGTTATCCATCTAGCCAATGAGGAAGTATTAATAGAATAATCCTACTGCATAGGCTACCTCCAAAAATGAGACTAAAGAAGAAATATGAACATTCAGTGGTCATCATGTAACCTTTTTGAACAAAGAAGATAATTATTTATTCACCACACTGTATACAGATCTTCATTTCCGCAATTCAGTTGAAAGGGACGTTTAATCATTCATACACTACTATTAGGCTACTATTAAGTTAAATTATACCACATTTACATTTACACCTGAACCAAACAAGCATGCAGAGAAATGTTTAATGCATTACCTGTATGTCTACTGTTTCATTTATCAGACACAAGAAAGGTAGGCTACTTTTACATCAATCTGATGATGACTGACTCTAATGATACTGTAGGTCAAGACTGAACTCATGACACTCGCAAGGAAAAGACCGTGGAACATGTCATTCAAAACTAGGAAGAAACAGCAAACGAACAGTAAGTGCGCAAAGAGCATGCGTGCGTGAAATATGATGAACAGGTTGTGCGTGACACCTATTTTCAACTGTCACTGTGTGATCAGATTCGAGAATGTTTTATTTACCACTGCATGGACTTCACTGATTGGTTACATTTGAGCGCACCTTACGCCCCTGAAATCCTATACACTGGCAGTACTCAGCTAGACTCTTTCAGGTAAGGTAATAGCATAAGTGCCTGCAAGGTAATGTTTAGAGAAACAGGACGACTTGCTTGTGGAGGAAGTTTTAGCAGTTTTGGATGTGATGTTACAGACCATGAGTTAAGTCATGAAGAACAGAAAGTTTTCATTAGACAGCTGTATGTAAGTATACTTGTCAGATTGTTGTTTATTGCTGTTTTGTTTTATTTCTTAAAATATAGTTTGGTATGCCTACAATTAGCATGCGCCTTGCTTGAGCGCCTTGCTCAAGGATGCTATAGCGTACAAAATAGGCCCTACAGTAGCTTTGGTCTATGATGTTATCCAGTTCAATCCACTTTATTTATAGAGCACATTTAAAACAACCAATTTGACGAAAGTGCTAATAAATCGCATATAATGTAATAATTTAACTAGTTAACAATCACCTGCAGGTGATAGAATGTGCGGTGTGTAACAGACAAGAAGAGAAAATATTCTACCTGCATGTCTTGCACTTCTATAACCAGTGTGATATCTTTCTATTTTATAAGGCGAACTATTGTTTCAGGTTTGCTTGTGTTGATATACAGTAGGTCGTGTTACATACAACAAACGTTGACCTATGCCACATTCAGATTAAAGTAGAGACCATTGTGACGTCTGCACATTTAAAACAATAGGCTACTGTACTCCAAAGGGAAGTTAGATCTTTAGCTAATGTACATACATTAGGCCTACATTTAACGCTGCCCTGCTGTATGTCATGCCAGGTCCATGAGAGGGAGCAGGTCTAGCAATACATCGAGGCTGAGTACGACTCTAGAGGAGGCCCAGCAGGAGATCCATGATCTAGCACAAAATCTGAATAGGAACAGCTCCATCAGGTACTTGTTTGTCTCTGATGCCCCCTAGTCTTTCATCGGGTTCCTTCTTATTGTCTAGGTTACATAAAGCTGCCAAAGCTACAGTATAGAACATTTGCAACTACTTTAGGCTATATGGCTGATTACGGTAAGCTTTATTCAAGAATCACGAGAGAGAGAGCCTTGTCAATAGCTGTGTTTTAAAAATCCTCCTATAAACCATAACATTGTCTTCATTCAGAGAGAAGCTCTCAAAAATAAATGAACTAAAATAAATACATTAGACAATCTCTCTAATTGGTCCACTTTATTTTAAACTGAACACATACTGTAGGTGTTGCCAAAATGACCTAAACTAGACAGACAAATTGTATCTTATTAGTTTCCTTGTTTTCTTCTCTGTTTATGCCTCCTCATATCTTCATCCATAGGGATCAAGTCATTACAGAGAGCCCTGAACAATTCAATGTGCTCTACACAAAAACTGTAAGTCCATCCTGCAATACAGTCCTGTGGTGGCTTATATTCTTTGTTAGGTATTATACCAAATGTGTACAGTATAGCCGATAGTATACATAGTATGTAATCATGGTATTCAGTACTTCATTTATTCAGCCTGACCAGAAACATGTTTCTTACAGAGACACAATAAATCCTTTCACAAGCTGTTTCCAGACATTCCTGAAGAGGAAATTCTGACAGACAGTGAGTGGTCAATGCAGTACACCTTTATTTAAAGGGACTATGACGATAGATCACTTGGATCTATGGCTGGTCGGGCGTGTCTCCGCCAAAAGCGGTGTGGATTTACCCAACCTGCGACCCACAGCATCTCGTGTGTGTGTGTGTGTGTGTGTGTGTGTGTGTGTGTGTGTGTGTGTGTGTGTGTGTGTGTGTGTGTGTGTGTGTGTGTCTTTCAGCTTACATCTGTGCCCTCCAGAAGGAGGTTCTGTATCATGGAAAGCTGTTTGTTTCTGAGAACTATGTCTGTTTCCACTCCTCTGTGCTTCTCAGGGAGACCAAGGTTATGTACCCTTTAATTATCTAATTATTGTAATACATTAATGTAATACATGTAGCTGATACATGTATTAAATGAATTCCCTTTTAAAATGACATGAAAGTTCACTGAAAGCAATCAAGACAGGAGTCTAGAATGGTATGTCTCTGTGTTGCAGGTGGTGGTTCCTGTGTCCACTATTAGCCAGTTTAAGAAACAGAAGCCAGCATTGTCCGTGCTGTCTATCTACACTGTGAATGGAGAGAAGGTCAGACTCAGCATACTGTATGTATGTACGGTATGAACTGTATGCAGTTTGTGTTACAGTAATGCATACAGTACATCATTGGATTAACCCTCATTTCTTTTCTTTCAGTACTCTTTTGTGCATATGAGGAACCGTGAGGGCTGTTATAACCTGCTGCTGTCTGCCTGTTCACACATACAGGTAGATGGCACCATAATCTGTAGGTTTAATATATTCAACAGGTAAAATTTCCCAGTGAAAAGCCACTTGGTGTGGAACAGTATGTGTCCTTGTGTATTTCTAAAGCAGGTAGAGAGCGCCAACAGCAGTCCACATGTTTCAGCAGCAGAGAACGAGTTGGATGCAGACAGGGTACTGTAGCCTTGCTTTATTGATGTTATCAGTAGAACTGCAGAGCAGATGTTGTCGGTACAAAGTTTGACCTCTGTGTGCTAATCTGACTAGAAAGTAGTACCTGGACCCTCCTGTTGTCCTCGCGTTTCAAACCCACTACCATATTTCTCCAGCAGAGGGTGCCACCTGATTGTGTTGGATTCTGGATATCTCTTTAGTGCTTTGTGTATTTAGTTCTTTATTCATTATTTCTTTATGTATTTGTTTTTTTGTGCCTTTTAACCCTCCTATTGTCTTCGGGTTTCAAACGCACACCTTGTTGTGCCAGCAGTGCGCATCATGTCTGTGTATGCTGTAGAATTAGGATTGGCACCTTCTATCTGCCACAAAGAGGTAGTGCGTTGGGCCAGTTTGACCCAAAGGAAAACAGGAGGTTTAAAGGCATACTCCTCAATGTTGGCGAAAACAGTATTTATTATCTACATGTTTTTTTTTTTTATAAAAAGGGGGGAAGTGCATTCCCTTATCATTAGTAATCGCTAAATGGCTGTCACTCCTCTCTACCCCTCCTACTGCCATGATCTTAGGCTCTGGGGTGGGTGGACTATAATGCAATTGTGTACCTATAATGGAAAGTAACACTAGATACTATAGATAATGCAGTGGGATAGGGGAGCCACTGAAAAAACTTTTCAGTGGCTCCCCTTTCAGTTTGAGTCTGGAACATGGCACTGTCAGAGATCGGGTGGTGGATCTGAGATCTGGATGTGGAATGTCTGATGAGGAGCTCTGAGAAGTAAAGAAGCACTAGATAATTTAATGCTTTAAAAACAAAAGGACACGTCTTCAAATAAATCATAAAGGCAGCCAGTGTAGAGAGGCCAGGATAGGTGTGATATTTTCTTACTAGTTCCTGTTAGCAGTCTAGCGGCTGTATTTTGGACCAGTTGCAGGGGGATATGGAGGACTAACTAGCACCAAAATAGAGAACATTGCAGTAGTCTATCTGGTTAGAGGTGGGCATGCCTTGATTTTGGCTTTCTCAGGTGAAAGAAACTACCCTTTACCATTAAACTGCCTGTCAAAACAGAAGTTATGGTCCATTATTTGGCTACCCATGCATCAGGTGCATATTATTATAGTACTGCACAGGAGTTTGTGACACATTTCTTACATCAGTACACAATGCCACAAACAGGTGCAGTGCAAATACTTTCACATTTAAAACATGCATAGCAAATTGATGTTGACAGCCTGTCCTTTCCATATCTGCAGAACTCCATTCATTCCAGTGCAGATGACAGCGAGGATCAGAGTTTAAGGAGATACAACAGCCATTCATATGACGACAGATCTCATCTGTCTGATAAAGGTGCGAGGACAGTTGTCTTTTCACATTAACACTGCAGACACCAGTTAATGCAACAATTATTGGCATAGGCCAGTGGGGAAATGTAAGCACAGAGGTCTAATTATTTGACCTGTCATGGGCGGCACACCATTTCATAGTGTTTGTGCTTAGCTCCTGGGAAATACAGCTCAACAACTTTTATAGCATGAGCTTTGAGGAAGAGACAGGTACTAAATGAACACACATATAATACAGTGTATATATACATTATATTACATTATATGTCTTTCTTCTGACATTTTCCAGCCATAGCTGGATCCTGGATTTGGAGCATCGCTGGGTGTGTTGCATCACTTCTGCCTCTCAGAGAAACAGGAAGCCATACCTTGTCCTTCATTGTGCTGTTGTTGTGAGTAATTCTAATGCTTTCAATTATTTACATTCATTTGCAAATACATTTTAACCTAAGTTTATATTGAAACATGCATGGACACTGAGACATTTCTGCAAGCAAAAAAAGTTCGATTTTATCAGAGGTATTTTTTTTGTTTTTGGTATGTGGCATTTCTGGATTGGCTGTGTGTGCTTCAGATAGGAACATATCTGATTGTAGCTATTGTATGAATGGGCAATGCTAATTCCTGAACAGATGGCAAGATTGGTGTTATCAACAAATGTTCATACTGTACATTTGAGATAAAAAAAAACAACATTGGTTTGTTGTTCCAAAAACTCTAATATTACAACATTTTACATGAAATGAAAGTATACATTGTCATATGAATAAAAGTGACAGTACAATGACAATGAGGTATTCAGGAAGTATCAATACTTGTATGTATACATTTGTGTGTGTAGGATATTAATTCTCCTGTTGTCATCAATGTACATCGGATTGAGGATCATTGCCCTTCAGGAGCAACTGAATGCTTTAGAAGCCCTGAATGAGATTCTCGACAGAGAGTAAACACACGTATGTATATGTGTACACACATGCCGTCGAACACGGACTAAAAGGAAGTTTGTCAAAGGAAAAAAAACAGTGTCTAATTTCAAACTGGTTGTGGCTGTCCAAAGTATCTTTCACAGTTTCTCACATTAGAGGGTTGGCCTATCAGAGTGCAGGTTAGACAGAGCACACAGTACACAATGTGGAATTAAAAGGCCACAACAGGATATTAACCTGATTACAAAGGATTTCTTTAGCCATTGAGCCTACTTATTAGTGCTGGCGGAATGTTTAAGCTGTCAATCATTGATGCTCTGTGTGTGCCTGATATAGTCTAGTTCTGTCATGACAGTCTGTTGCTGTTACGCTGTTCCTCCAGCTGCCTAATAGGGGCTCTGGTCCCAGCGGCACCTGTAGCGGTTATGTTGTTTTGGTGTTATTTTCCGATGTATTGCTGGCTAATATACACCGGTTTTAAATCAATATTTTTCTTCTTTATATTGCAGATGTCAATAATGGCAAAATACTACTGAAATGGTAATGGTTGGTTTGGCTGCATCCAATTTTTCCGGTCAAAACAATTTATATGAAAACAACAAAATAATGCTCCTTTATCTGTAAACATTTGCTGGAGAATTGTTATATTGATTATTTAACAGTCTTTAAAATGTGTAAACGATTTGTAGCCGTGGGTTCTTATACAGTATATCTTATTTTTAGACAGTGAAAGTTATTGCCAAAAAGTGTCATTTGGGGGCAGTGTTGCCCATACAGAATTCTTACATTGGCTTTTTTGTTTATTAAGATGTCCACTACATCTAAACCCACCGTACTGTAATTCAAAGAATGTATGTTTATGAATCTAGAAATATTGGAGTAGAAAGTATTTAATCTTTTAGCAATACATTCTCACTGTCAAGTTACATATTTTTTGCCCTACTGTATCTATATTTCAAAATATATATTGAATTGATTAAATACTGACAAAGAAATTTACAGGTAGAGTCAGGGATTCTGGAGAAAGATTATTGATATTTGAACTCTAAAAAAAAAAAAAACTCTCCCTCCAATGTCATAAGGTGTTTACTCAAACTCTGCCCCCAACATTTAACACATTGCCAAGGCTAGGATAGTGTTGTGTGGTGCAGTCTGCACCACTTTGTGTTTCCATGTATTAGGGTTTTGCAGAAAACGTTTTCAGCATGCACGCAGAATGGGCAGCTAGCACACCGTGAGCAGATATTCCCATCTTTGACATAAAGTGTATTATGATCTTACAATCGCTGACTTCACCTTTAATTGTACTGTACAAATTCAAAGTCAGTTTCATATTTTGTACAGAAGTGTTTTATTTATTTTTTCAATGTCAATAAAAAGGTCAAGGTTCAGTCCCATGAATTAATTTCATTACATCATACTCTCAAAAAACAGCAACATAAAATTACAAATCATGATACAAATAAAGAATAGAATAGGTAAGTATAGTAGCCATATAAACAACCCACACAGTATGTTGGCTCCCCCTCCACCCACCCAAATCTAACACAAAACTCATGACTCAATAGTTAGTATCAACAATAAAAATAAAAAAACTAAGCCCAACCCCCCCCCACCCCTTTTTTTTGTTGAATATATATTAAAATGCCATGAGTTGACACTTTTCCCTTGGACAGTATAGATAACGATACAGCTAACCTTTCAGCCACATCACTTGCTCAAACAATGGACATGCATATACCCCCCCCACCCCGCCCGCCCGACCTACCGATACCCCATTCAAAGCTAGAGGACTGATAATGTATCTATCAACAAAATAATGAACCTCTCGCCTCCTTCTCAAGCCAAGCCAAGGGATGCAAATGCAAAGTGTTGTCCCTGATAATGACGACCAGGGAAAACATTTCTTCTATATTAAGCAAGGAAGGGCTTCGATTCTCTTTTCCCAATTTTAACAGCTAATTACTCTCACACTATACAGAGCTCCGTTATATATATACATACACACACACACACACACACACACACAAACATTAAGCACAGGATGAGAATGGGTAGACTCAGTTTAAATGGACGATGCAAAGCCAGGTAGATGACTTTTTTTTTTTTTTTTTAAGCATATTTTGTCCATTGTATTCAGGGGATGACATAAAATAGTATTAGTGCTAATACAGCACGTGTTCCCTTTAGCTATCCATAGCTACCATCAGTGAAACTGGGGTCTCATTGCAACAGGCACACTGTAGATCTGAACAAGCTGGAATGGAGCAATGAGCACAGTGATAGCCCATCAGATGCCCTGTATTCACAACTACACATATGGCCTATTAGGTTTCAAAATACACTAGCATCCTTGATGCTGGCTTGCTAAAGAGTCACTCCTAAGAAAAACTAGCTTACATCGTATACCTTTAAATACACCGTAGATGCTTTGTACAATAGCGCTGAATTTAAGACCTGCTTCTTCTTTTATCCCATGCTTGATATATATATAAATGTGTAAATATTTACTACAGTCTATGTAGTATGTGTGTGGTGAGTGTCAGCCATAAGGGGAAACGTTGTGTATGGTGGAACCTGCACCATAACAACAGGAGTAGGTTCAAGTATGGCTTGGGTCAGGCTCGAAACATTCTGTCACGGTATTATCAGGCTCACAGACATAAAACATAGTTAGCAGGAATGATGTCCTGTTCTGGTACCCAGTTACACTAGATGTTCAAATATCCATTATTTCACACACTTGAAAGCAGAGTGTATTGACAGCCCTAAACGACAGGCCTACTGTACATGCATTCTGCTTTGATAGCTCAAGGAAAAGGCCATTGAGAAAATGGTAATACATGTCTGAGAACAAGAGCCTGTCCTCCCTTTGTGAAGAGTAGCCTGGCAACAAGACGTATTATGGTGCAAGACTCGGAACACGGGTGATAAGACAAGAGATGATTCCTCATCGAACGAGAAAAGAAATCAATTTCCTTTAACTCAGCAGCAACCTTTGTACGTGCTAAATTTAGGCCGAGCTTATGAAAACCAGCCACAGCAATTCTCTCCAAATATGTCTGTACACCAATAGACCACCATAATGTCCAAAGACCTCTTTAAAAACAACCTAGGCTTCATTTACTGTAAAAATTACATTATGTGTTACTGTTTTCGTATGTGTTACAAAAGCAGTGGTCTGCCACAGACTTTAGCCTCCTACATCAGTAAACATTAAGAGGCTGCAGCATTCTGCTTAAAGCCAACAAAGCAGACGTGACCCAAAAATAATATTCACAAGAAATTCTCTTTTCAGGTACACCTGGAATTGTTTCCAAAACTTGCACATAAACTGGAACAAAGAGAGAAAAGGCCTGTTAATAAAAATAAATAAAAATCCCAGAGTTTGTTTAGGGCTGGAGTTGGGGTGGGGGCACCAATACAGCCAAACCACAATCATTCCCCGTAATTTACTCAAATTGGTGGACATTATAAAGCTAAAATGCCCACAGCTGACCTGAGGAAATTAAGTGGAATGTCTGTGAATATATGCTGTGCGCCTTTCCAATGAGCAGAGACTTATAATGGGGAAAGGGAAGTGTGAGGAAGTGATAGTATTCCACCGTACTTCCATGTTAACCGTCAGCAAAGGAAAACGAGATGGACCTTTCAAAGCACGCAAATTGTGAGCAGGTTAGTGTTCCTTTGGACCTCAGCATGGAAAATGCCCTGGCAGTCAGTGGGATGTCCAAAATCAAATCAGGTAGACGTGGAACAAATGGGGCACAGGTTTGACCAATATGCAAGTCTGCTGAGAAAATCGGTCACGCTGTGGAGGTATTCTTCATACTCTCTCTCTCACTCACACACACACACACATTGCATTTCTACCGATGTCTCCATACGCAGTCTTCCGATTTCAAAGAAATGTCTTTATTAGGTCCATCCATTAGAAAGATCCACACACACAAACCCTTTGTTCACGTCTCAAAGGTCCATGGAGATTGGGATCTACACTTAGTACATACATACACAATTTCACACATGCACACACACACACACTTTCTCAAGTGCATTTATTCTGAAGGATCATGCCGTGATCCACACACACACAAAGCAGTTGTCCATCTTCAGGCGTGCTGTGCAGCCAGGTCATGGTTGATGAACCGCCGTAGCCTCTCCAGGTATTGGCTGTAGAGCTCGATGTCATTGTGGCCGGCACCTTCCACCCAGAGGGGCTCCACTGCTTTGGGACAGCGCTCGAACAGGGCGAGCCCGTGGGAGAAGTCGATCACCTCGTCCTCTGTACCGTGGATGATCAACACGGGGGAGGGGATCTTGGACACCTTCTCTATGCTGGAGGAAAGATGCAGAGCCACCGCATGATGTCACAAGTCCATTTACACACAGACATAATCCTGTTAATATGTGTAGTCAATTATATTATTTATTTTACAGGCTGTACTCCGTGTGTGTGGCGTTATCGTGGGTAGTATATTTCATAGCAAAACATAGTGGTCCAAAGCTTAGGACAGCAGGTATTGGGCTACAAACACAAGTTATAAAAACCTTTGGGCACCACAGCTACTAACAGTTTAGATTCACCGGCTGACCCCTCTGCTACAGTGAGCCCATAAGGCAACAAGACATTCAAGCATGATGTGGTGGCACAGCAGATTTTCAACTGCTACAGCAGCTGGGTGTGCCCCAGCTGGGTGTTACAGAACTACATAGTTTTCACCGACAAACCATTTGGCGCTGGGTGTGCCCGGTTGTAAAACTACATAGTGCTCACCGGGAGAAACCATTTGGCGCTGGGTGTGCCCTGCTGTAGAGCTACATGGTGTAGACCGGGACAAACCACGCTAGAGTGACATTCCACTTCACTCCTCCCGTGTTTACAACCGTGTCTCCCCCCACCACCAGGGGGCAGCCTTGAGACAGCTGTGGGTGGGTACACCTCCCACAGCGGTAAAGTGCATGAGCAGATCACACAGGAGGCTGGCATTGCCTCTGGACCAGGCAGCGTAGTATACCATTTGAAAACAATCAAGTGTATTGTGCTCCTCACAAAAGCATCGCTGTATAGAATTTCCTATGAAAAGGCTCCAGTAGACAAGCGCAGTGAATAAATAAATAAATAAAAACAAACAAACAAAGAATTGTCTAGCACAAAAATAGAGAACCGCCTGTGGGAGTGTGTGTGTGGGGTCCAATCATAGCTGGTGTAGTAACTCCAATTGAGGCGAATGGAAGCGTGCTCTTGCACACGTATGTGTCCAGTGTAGCAGAGGGCTAAATGTACTGTTTGCTGCAACAAAAAGAAGCTTAGCCATTCGCAACAAGAGCCGTCCGTCCATTCTGAGCTTTGGTCATCTAGAAATACAGACACAGCACAACACAGCCACATCGCTTAAGGTGCACGTCACCTCAAGAGACTTTTAGGGGGCTCATGCATGAACATATAAGCTCCAGTTTTAGGTGGAATTCTATCGTAACTTACTCCTAAAAGCATGGCATGATATGTACGAATAGAGCACACAACAGAATTCTGCAGAAACGCAGAATCTGAAAGATGTGCTTTCCTATTCATGCATATGCATTCATGGAAGGGCGGAGGGTTCCGTGCACAAACACGGGAGGAGATTACGTCGTGCTCACAAACATGAGGGCCTTAGTGTGAATGATTGAGAGCTGTGAGACTTACTTGGGAAAGGCATCAAAGCAGTAGGTTTTCTTGGTGTCGGGGAAGGCCACTCTCATGCCGGAGGTGAGAGGGGAGTGGAGGACCACAGCAGCACACTCGAACCGTGACGCTAGGTCCACCGTAGGCACAGTGCCAATGCTTTGTCCATATAGGATGATATTCTCAGGGCTGATACCATACCTGAAGGCCATTCAGGATTAAAGTAAGACATTGATGTGAATCATAACAAAATAACTAATCTAACAGATTATGCGATGGAGCCACAAGAGCAACATCAGTAAATAATAGTAGTATTTTAGGGCTGAACGATTTTGGAGAATAATCTAATTGCAATGTTCTTAAGCAGTTTAAGCAGTACTCTTTTTTTAAACCGTCTCTATATTATGTATTATTCAACAAAGACAAGCGATAAAACATTGTATACTATGACCAACACTACCATATTTATAAAAAAAATAAAAAAAAGGTTCTTTGCTGTAGAACATGCCTATATGTTAGGATGAAATTAGGTGATGCTAGCAAGCCTCTCTCTCAAGCCTGGCTGCAATATTTTCCCCTGTGTGGTCATCTGGGTAGTTTAAAGAGCTATGTCTACATTAATGAAATGCACCGTAAGACTCTGATAGTGTGGCTATCTGATAGGTACGGCTTGACCACACGTCAGTTGTAGCAGCAAAGAACTATCTGTTTGCATGTTTTGTATAGCTCAGGCCAGGGACAGACTGGCCCCAACTCAGGCCGTCAGGAGGTTCAGGCCGAAATGGCCGGTGGTCAAATCATTTTTATATTTCAGTTTCTAATGTCTTTACGATCCACTATCGGGCCAACTGGCTGCAGCTAAACCCTGTTTCTGTGTCACAGCAATGGTAATTCTAGTAGTGGTAGTATGAGCTAGTAGCAACAGAACTATTAGTAAGTAGAAGCTAAACCAATTGGCTCTTGGCAGTGTGGCATTATAAGCCTAATGATTAAGCATCAGAGACACTACACAAGCAGCCCAGTACTATTACAATTATCATTAAAACAATGTTTTGGCCAAACACGAAGTGGTATATTAGACCATCTGTGAAATGGTTACAAATGTTGATGTACTAGTATCGGTAGATACAACTGTGTGCGAGTGTGAGATTGTAACCCATTTTAAATTGTTGACCAAAAGTGGAGGATATCTGCATGTAGTCCGGTCATGACCACACAATACTGCACCCGCCAATCCCTGTGAATGTCTTTGTGTAGCCTAGCAGGCTGCTCCAATATGATGGGGCAACAGAGCCGCTGTGTTTCACAGTAGGAGACCGAGAGAGAACATGTCACCGTGGGAGAGTTGGGGTTGCCCTACCTTGAGCGCAGGGCATGCCAGGCAGCGTCAATGTCCGCATACAGGTTCTTCTCTGAGGGTTTGCCTGTGCTGACGCCGTAGCCTGAATAATCGTAGGAGAAGATGTTGCAGTTGATGCGAGTGCCTAGGCCAATGTAGAAGCTGCTCATCTGGCCAAGGTCAACTGCGTTTCCATGGGAGAACAACACTGTAAACCTGTGACAGAGACCAGGAGAGATTACTAGTACTGTGCAAGGTAATACAGAATGTGTGTAGCGTCCTTGATTGGACTCATTAACCCTCGTGATGTCCTCTGGGTCAGAATGACCCAAATCACTAGCTCTTTGTGGCAGATAGAAGGCGCTAAGCCT
>JAODUG010000009.1:1356844-1366872 GCA_027564795.1 Aphredoderus sayanus
TATGATGTGCACTGCTGGCACAACAAGGTGTGTGTTTGAAACCCCAGGACAACAGGAGGGTTAAAAGGCACATTAAATAACACAAATACATAAAGAAATAAATACACTCTGCAATGACAATTGAAAAACACACAAATCATACCAATCAGATGCTTGTGTCATGAGGAATTAACACTAACCAAAGCAACAGTACAGTATGCTCTGTGACTGGTTTTAATAGTGTGTTTTATTGCATCAAGTGTGCAGGTAAGCGATACATGTTGTTTCTAGATGAACATTACTTGTAAGGAGGAGAAACACATTGTTGTTTCTGTTGACAATAAGGAAAATATAAAGTCACACTGGTCTTATCGTTTTAGTGTTTTGGGGGTTGGGGTCTGTCTCACCTGGCATTGGGAGCACAGCGGATGTACATGCATCCCACCCGGTTCCCTCGGCTGGACCTGGTGAGGAACACATCCGTCACATCCAGCTCTCTCTGGGAGTACTGGAACTCAGCCCTCTCTGTCAGGTGCAGTTTCCACCTGCCCTCTCCAGCAGCACTTCCAGCCCCTCCAGTTACACCCACTCCGCCCACTCTGTCCCCAACACCTCCAGTACTACCGGTACTGCTGCTACCACCACCACCAGCAGCACCAGCAGCAGCAGCAGCACCACCACCAGCAGCAGCAGCCCCACCAGCACCCAGCCGGGAGCGCAGCCCGGGGGCTCCTAGAGACGGGACAGTAGCTCCGGTGCTCCCGGGAGCGGTTCCAGACCCAGAACTTGGATCTGGGTCAGGCAGGAGGGCATAGGTGGGCTCAGGGGGAAGAAAAGCCAGCTTGGCTGCAATGCGACTGGGGCACGGGGGGCAGCAGAACAGGCAGCATAGTTCTCGGATGGACAAACCGTTCATGTTCCCCGCTGGATGTGAGATGACAAACAGCAACAGGATGAGAAAGAGCAGCAGGAAAACAGGCAGGCAAATGAGGTAACGGTTGTACTAAAACCAAGATGTCAATGATCTGCATACCTGGATTCTCAGTTCCCTGGGCGTTGAGATGGAGTGGCACACAATGGTGCCAAACTTGTCCTAATATAATCGCTCAGCTGGCTGGATCACAAGATAAAAGTGGTTTTACACACTTTGCAGTGCCTGGGACCAACATCTGTTTACCTGCTTTGGTATATATTGTAATTTACATATGACACAACTGCCCATAACCAAGATCATTATTTCATGTTGTGTTTAGTATGATAACATAAATAAAAGCCTACAAATAAAAAAATATAAAAAAGGATAAAGAATGTAACATTATTATGATACATTTGAAATAGAGACTAATTACAATAGAGATACGTTTTGCATCATTAGTTTTTACAATAATAAAATTGGTAATACATGCCTATGAGTGTAATGGCTTAGATAAAAGAGATTATTGGAAACTTTATGAACAGAAGCAAGGTTGCTAAAATCCTACCAACGCAAATAATATTTTGTCAATTGCGGGAAGAGGATTCTACAATAACACCCCTTCTTTATTTGCTACCAGAAAATATGAGAAAGAGACAGAGCTTGCTACACTAATCGTGGCTAACAACGTTGGCCAATACTGTACAGTACTGTCTGTTACAGTACAACTGTTACTGTACTGTACAGTACGGTACCACTGAAGCAAGCAGAATTGACAGCCAATTAAACTAGCACGGTGAAAGCAGATTACGACTACGCAAAGATATGACGCGTGCACTGTCGCTCACTACAAAACAAGACACTACATTTTATAGTACAGTAGCTAATACTGAGGGTCAAAATATCAAACCCTTTCGTTAGCAACAGTAAGTACGGAGAAGCGGCTAACTCGCTGGCGTTTAAGCTAGCTACTTACCAATTTAGAAGAGATATGAAGACAAAATATGATGTCTCTAAATATACTAAAAAACAGTGCACGACTACGCAAATTCCTCTTGTGCGTTGACATGGATAATTTCAGTAAAGGTTACTGGAAGCAGAAGCTATCGAACGGCTAGCGCTAGCTAGCAAAAATACATGGAATTCAGTTTTTGCATTTACTGCCTGAGTAGGATGTCCGGATGTGACGTCGAACACGCAGCTTAGCTGAACCAGTCAAAAACATTGACAATACATCGTTTTAATCGCCAATATTAGAATAAACACACTCGATTGACGTTTATATTTTACATTTATATGAATATAATTCATTGTGGACATAAACATAATTTATAGGCATAATTCAATTCATGTCATAATTTGACAATGACAATGACAAAGGAACACATTTAAACCAAAAATAAAAATACTGTTTTAATATTCGAGTGTGAAAACGAAATGAGTAACAATTTATGAAAGTACAAAATTGTTAAGCATCCCCGAGGCATGTGATTGACAAAATAAATAAATAAATAAATAACAAAAGCAAAGAAAGGTGCAGAATGTATACATCAGTTGAGAAATGAGTTTAGTTGAGATTAAGACTAAGTGAGATATTAAAAATGCTATTCAAGCACACACTCCTGTTGTTAGGCTTTTCGTACGCTGTCGCCTGTAGGGAAAATAGTCTATTCTACTGGTGATTGGGCGTTTTGGATGCGCTCGGTAAACGGTGATGCTACCGCCAAGCGCAGAAACGGGTAAAGAGAAGAGACAGGTGAGTTACGGCTGAGGAGCTGCCGTGCTTTTAGCCAGGCTTTGGATACAGTGAGCAGCGAAGCATATCACCCCATAGCGAGGAGGAAGAGCGACCATAAGACTCGATTTGGCAACTGGGACACAGTCGTTTTACCTTTCCAGCTGGCACGGTGAGTGGGCCGCTAAATTCGCGGGTGTCAGATTGAGAGATGCAGCCTATATTTTAAGGATTGGCGCTATAGGCTATGTTGAACAGGTATGTGCGCAATTTTAAACGCTTTGGTGCAGAGAGAGCTTTTTCTGGTTAGTCAATAGATGCTGTCTCCCGTGGCATCGTCTGAACCGTTGTGGAAGATATGACCGTTTTTTGTGATTTCTGGATCTCTATCGTTTAATAATTTGTTTATTCTTCTTGAGATTATTGCCATGTCACATGTTGCACGGAAGGATTACCATACTCACATCTGATAAGGTAGGCTTTAATTTATTGCGATTATGTCTAGCATCGCAGACTCACTATTTCGTGGACATTCGTACAACACTGCAATGTAACTATAACCAGAACCTTGTCCGACATTCACAACCAGGTGATCGGCTAAGCCTTAAGTTACAGCTCTGCGTTATAATTATGATTAAATAGCCTATGTTATTGTTCTCTGCCTCCACACTATAAAGGCCATGCTGATTTGTCAGGTCATTATTCTTTTGAGATACAGCAATATAAGTTGCCATGATATGGAGGCGTTACAATAGAATATTAAAACAAAACAAAATACCAAATAGCCTTGCCTATAACATATTTTACATGCACCTATAGTGCGTGTTAATATGCTGAGGTAATATTCAGCGTGAAAAGAATGGCACAATCGAAGTCTATGCATTGTAGGCATATATGTTCCTATCACCCTGTCTTTAAAGTACCTCCTTGGTGGCCACAGCAAAAGGCTGGCATTCACGCCAAAGCTATTGTTAATATGGTTTAGAAGTGACACACTTTCCTGGTAATAATCTAATGTTTACAACTTTATGCTTTTCACTCAAAACTATCAAGTTCCTCTGGAGGAGCTTAATGGCCCCAGCTGCTGCTGTGGCTGGTGTTTACATGCAAGACATTTGAAGACAGAAAACAAGACAGAGTGACACACCACTAGAGCGTTAGCCTATAGGGGGAAGGAAGAGGAACCTGTGGCAGATTCTGATTAGGCATTATAGCAAACGGTGTGGGCCGCATATATTGCTAGTATGGAGAAGGAAAGGGAAAGATGTAGACATGACAGTGCAAAGGGGGAGTGAGAAAAGAGCTTCAGAGAGACAGACAGTCTAGCGGGTGTGAATGGTCTCCCTGTTATCCAGGGTGCCCAAACAGACAGCCACACAGCAGCCCTGTGAGCAGGTGCTAACCCCATCACACAGCAACTGCAGGGAACAACAGGTGCAGTCACTGTTTTCTTCAGATTCTTTTTGGAAGGCAGGCTAACAGCCTAGTTCACCATAGCAAACGTGAATAGCGCAACACCACAACAAAGAACCCCAAAAACCCAAACACCACCCTCTGTATTGCCAGCATACTACAATAGCTTTGCAAGGCAAAGGGTACATGTACCGGTAAGATAGTATTGTAGCTACAAACCAGGCACGACTTGTCCAATTTAAAAATTAATTATGCCTCAGACATATTTGGAATCTCTTAAACCAATAAACCTTAGCAGGCTGCAGGTAAAAGCAATTTAACTTACCCCAGGAGTGATACAGCTGTCCACGTGAAAAATGAATAAACTCTATTGATCACTTACACCCCTATTCAATCAAACATGGTAAGCTTTCAAATAAGGCAATTTCAAGTAAAGCAAGAAAACAGTTAATTTTTCTATACTGCAGTGTTGTATTTTCATAATGTAATATCAAGATAAGATGTACATGTGTGTTAAAATGGAGTTTGATACAAGTAGCCTATAGGCTACAGTACTTGTATCAAACTCCATAGGCAGATGAAGAAACTATGATAATATGTTTCCAAATGACTCCTTTGTGGCTGTTGTTATCACTAAGAGAATTTGTCAAGAAATGGACAACTAAAGAAGCTCTTTACATCTGGTAAGCAGAGCAACACTGACTGGCTGAAATGCTTTTGACTGTAATTTCATTAGACTTTAAGCAGTTGGTATTTTGGAATGTTATTTCTTGTAATTCTTCAGAGATGGGTTCTTATTGAAAATCTCAAATATTTTTAAATGCAGCAGCGTGCTTTTAGGGTTGCTACTAAAATAGAACATATTTATAGTTCATGTTAAATTAACCACTCCTTTAACTGTATAGTAATTAAGTTAAACAAGTACACTACTCTTTGGTTTTATGTTTGTGTTGGTTCCAATGTGTCTTGATGTCTCAATCATCTTATAGGAACTATACAAATATACTGTATTGTTCCATTTGTTCTTTTACAAAGTAGGCCTAACCACTGCTCTCTGTGTCAGATGTTGTTTTGCGATTAGGATAGTATAGATAGCTTTCAGTTGACATAAAGTAAAGTAGTTGTTTATTTGTTGGAAGGGTCATTGTCTTTGGCCCTGCATTTTTTTAAATGGTTAGAAGTTTATTTAAGTTTGTATACCCCACAAAGGCAGTGTTTTCAGAGGTCCCTAGCTTAGCAGGCATCTCCTGTGTGACCTGTTTATCCTCAGAGTAAGGACCTCAGGGAGTCATTCTTCAGGATTATGGGGGCAGAGGTTCTGGGCCCATGCAATCACACCTTCTGCTTTTCAGAAGTGGCTTTTACTGATAGAGCTAATGAATAAATACTGACTCAACTTTAAGAAACCATTAGGCCTGCATTCGTCCAATGGGGTCTTTTAACATGTCGTATCTAAATTTGTATACAGTCTGTGTCAAATGGTTTACCTGGTTGGCTCTGTTGCAACGGCCACATGCATTGCATGTTAGCTCGGTGCTATATTGAGAGACACCAGCATACCATTATTATGTGTTGCTCTTCAAGGCTGGTTATGAAGATAAGGGTAAACTATAATTGGATGCCAGGAACTGGTTTGTGGCTGCTGTGAATTGGATTTGTCAAGACTATTGCTTATTTTTGTTACTTAGCTTGCCTTATCTATGTTTCATGTTCCAAATGAACCCATGCAATTCACCTATTTGAATATATTACAGGTTTGTTGTGATAGCACATATGTTTTATAGGTGAACCAAACCAATGAATTTAAAGTTCCCTATCTTCTGTGACCATATTTACAACACCGACATCAATTCATCTCATGCATACACAAAGCAAGGACACACAAACTCAAGTAAGCTTTAAAAAATGCCTATGCTATGGCAGTTTACAGTTTTCTTGGTACAGACTATACACACGGTCTATAGTTATTTTACAAACTTAGTCTGTTTTCTCATACTTAGCTGCTTTTTGTAGTACAACAAATTTACTGAGCACATAAGCCACATCATACTTTAGTTATGGCAGCTTAGCCAGCAGGATTTGGCGGATATTTTTTATTGAGAGATAAAGGTGCAAGAAGAGTTCTTTGTCTCTGCTAGTCGAGACGGTTTCGTAGCCTGATGACGCTTTGTTGTGCAAATCTTTGTGTCCCTCTTCCCGCCCTCCACTTCACTCCACCTTCGAGAGACAAACACAACTTTTCTCTTTTAATTATGGCTTTTCATCAGGGTGTTAAAGGAGAGGAAGGGAATAAAAAGAGCTGTAACATAATTATACCCGCGAGGGAGAGGAAGGGCACTCGTGGGATTCGTCTGTACATCCACTGTGTGTGCATGTGCATGTGTGTGTGTGTGTGTGTGTGTGTGTGTGTGTGTGCTCGTACGTCTGTCTGTTTTATTTTAGCAGTTACCTCACATGTGCCAATATATGTAGGTGTGTCACTCTACAAAAAGAGTTTAGCTATATTTACCCTTATTACAGGTCATAACAATACAGCAGAAAAATTGCTGGCCTACCTCACATATAACAGCTACACAAAATATATTTGAATATGGTATATGAGAAAATCAGTCATATACATATGTAATTAAGAACACAGATATTTTGGGGTTGGCATTATTTTGACACGGTTTGCAAATTTGAATTGCCGTTGTAGTCTGCGGGTGCAATAGTCTGATGACTGTGCTTACTGCATATTAGGGAAGCATTTAAAAATGACATCTTGAATGTAAAACAGATGAAAAAGTGAAACACCTTAACAGAATTGGTTTGGAAGCATCAATATCAACATTGTGTTTTGCCAACATGCTGTCTAATGGTATCCTGATAGTACACTGTGTGTTCGCTGGGATTAAAGCCATACCTATCATGTCTGTAGGCTGGCCCTGCTTTGTGCATGTGGCGGGTGTGTGCTTGACTCTGTGCTCATAATGTGTGTCTGAGTGTGTGCACTGCATACTCATGTCCTAGGCTCCGGCTCGGAGCTGTGCAGTGAATGTATATGTGCTTGCTGCAGTCAAGCACTGGTTAGCAACATTTGCCCTTGCTGCAGCTTGCTAGAGAACACTACATTCAACATACACTGGAGTTTTGGGTCCGATGTCGATATTTGGAAGAAAACCTTTAAAAATGAATGTTCTGACATCTAATGATATAGGTCTATCTTCACCGATATTTATTTGTTATTATTTTGAGATTTGATTATGGCAGTAATTATTTTCACAATTTCTTTATGTTCAATTGAACATTAAACATATGTTATCCTATGTTATTTATGTTAATTTAATGGCCAAGCTATGGGCCAATATCCATACATTTGTGTTGTGCTATTGGCTGAAAACATTGGCCATCCAATCGACTAGTAATGTGTATGAGGCTGGTTAAAAGGTGTGCATTGCTGGCTAAGTGCAATATGCGTTTTCAACACCTATTTTGCAACCAAAGCAATTTCTTGTGTATGTGAGTCAAATGTATGTGATACACTACACACGCATCCACTAGCCAAGTCGTTAGCTGTAACCGTGGGCTATTGTGTGCTATCACAAGCGTATAGCGTGCTCCATGCAGAACACAGTGTCTGAGCTTTGCTCTCTCTCGCGAATCTCCAGCACTGTCCATCCTATTTTAATTACCTACAGTACACCCAGGAGAATATCTCCCATCTTCCCCTCTGTCTCGCTGTCGTTTTCACGGTCTTCTCTATCTAGAGAGAATAAGCCCTTATTCTCTCTTCTTACTCTCTACTAATATTTCCTCTCCATCTGTCCCCCTGGCTCTGGCTCTATCTCTGTCCCTCTGTCGTACACGTGCACGCGCACACATGCATACACACTCACACTCAGACCTAATAGCACACAACTGTTTCCAGGTCCTATGTGGAAGGTAACCTTTACATTAGCATATAAATGACTGTGTAGATTGAATTGTGTATTAGGATATTTAACACTAAAAAGGCAGATTCCCTTAACTCTGATTAGACTTTCACTGTGGAGACAGTCTGCCTCTAGAGGGAATAACACCTCTACTGTAATAAGATGATGGGATGACTCAATATGTGTGTGTGTGTGTGTGTGTGTGTGTGTGTGTGTGTGTGTGTGTGTGTGTGTGTGTTTTCCTTGGTCTATATTTCTGCATATGTTAAAGCAATATCACATTTTATTTAAACCCTAACTTAAAGTGTTTTATACATTGAAATATGCATTTGTTAAGTACAAAATAAGTTTGATTTTGTATACCAATGTACAATACATACTACTAGCAGAAACATGCTATAGAATTCATTCTGAAATTAATAGAGAAGTTTACAATAGAAGAAATCAATAGTCAGTAGTGGATGAAAAATCATCATGCATTATTTGAGAAGAAAGCTAAAAGACTCAAAGGTTTAACAAAAAGTACTCCAAACAATGTTTCTCTCTGTAAGCCAATTCTCCTCCGAGGGGACATGCTATTAACTTAGATTTCAGATTTTCATTAGACACTTTAATTAGCATAGCAAACCTCAACAGCTTTGTACTAAAGCAAGACGTTTATGAGAAACAGCTTGAGGACTCACTATTGACAAGGATTGATAGACTATAGAGGCGTACACCATAGCTAGATTAGTTAGCCATGAATTGAAGTGACACAATCAAAACCAATGTCCACTATGGTTAAATCAATTAACACGTTTAACAATTACAGACCGCTAGACTTTCTTTTAACTTAATTTAGACCGTGGCAGAGAATATTGCAGTGTTCAATAAATACTATTTAATAATAGACTACTGTCGCTGGGCACAGGAATGGCATTTTCCAGAGCGTAATCCTTGGAATTCTCCTTTTAGTCGATTAATGAAGATGTATAGTGCTTGTAGGGTACCGTATAGATGTGTGAAGGTGACCCACTTCTCCCAGTTTCTCTGCTGTCTGTGCTACCCTCAGGCCAGGCAGCTTTATTCAGGGCTTAAAACGCTCCTCAAGGAGCGGGCCTTCTTCATGTAAGAGGAGGATAGAGAAAGGAGAGAAATTATCGGTGTCTTGGAGACAGATCAGTTTTGTCCTTTTTCTGTGTTTTGCAATTTGCATTGCTATGGAAACTGATATAACTCAAGATATCGAAGTTAATTATGTAGTTGTTTTGTTTTTCTGATTTTTGCCAATGAGTGCACATCTAAGGGCAAGGTGATTCAGCCACATGCTCTTCATTTTGCCCCAAATCAAGTTTAAACTGACACTAACTATACCTCACATTACAGAGTAGATTTCCCCATGGCCAGGATTGTTGCAGGTTTTAATTTAATTTAAAAAAGCTTCTACATTGCAAGATTTTTTGATGGGGGCTTTTGAATCAACACAAAGCAATGGTAATACCTTATTTGGCCAAAATATGAATGCTATTGTCTCCAGGAGAGATGAAAAAGTCTGAAAAATATGCTAAGCATCCACTGAGTGAAAATTGTACACGATCAGTTCATTGCCACGTTACCTATTCCTACTTATGGACCTATTAATTTTGGAGGAATGGTAGCTGGCTGGTCACTATGTGAAGACAAATCACTAGCAGTGTCCCATTTCAGATCTCAGTCCTCCCCCATCCCCCTCCTATTTGAGGCTTTACGGGGGAAAGTGGGGTGGTGTTTGTGTGTGTGTGTGTGTGTGTGTGTGTGTGTGTGTGTGTGTGTGTGTGCGCGCGCGTGCACGTATAGATGTGTGCCCCCCTACCGCCCCCTCTTGCACACACACTGTGCGCGCATGTATGTGCATGCGCTCATCTTAGAGGGAGTGCCCACCCTCGTTCCTTTTTACATCCACTGCAACAGCACGTCTCCGCATGGGCTTGCTATCGGTTGCTATGGCAACAAAGACACAGAGCAGAGCGGCTGCAGTAGCTAACCACAGAGAGAGAGAGAGAGAGAGAGAGAGAGAGAGAGAGAGAGAGAGAGAGAGAGAGAGAGAGAGAGAGAGAGA
>JAODUG010000009.1:1366972-1399699 GCA_027564795.1 Aphredoderus sayanus
CTGCTTCCTATTTAGTAAAGTCACACTAAGGTTTATTGCTTTACTTTTTAAGTTTTTATTATTTGGGTGGAGGCCACTATATTATTTAAGTTAAAATATTTCCGGCATGTGAGGGTGGCGGGGGGGACCTTTCTTTTGAAAAACAGTTGAGAATTCCTGGCCTACAGCGTGTTTACATCCACTACAGTGTTGCCTACTGTGTTTCAGAATGGGAGGTGCTCTCTACAGTATTGACAGTATGCCTGACCTGCGTAAGCGGAAGGCCATCCCTTTAGTGAGAGATCTGGTAAGATACACACACAAACATATATTCAATTACATGTCAAGACATACACATTGTTTTGCCTTATAAATAGTAATGCTTGCTAGCATTATTGACTTTTCAATCCTCTGGGTGCTCATCTCTGTCGCCACCACTGTTGCCTGTTTGTCCCTATCTAACCTCAAAATGATGGCTACAAATGGAGGTTTCTACTTGGCAGCAGATCCTCTTGACAGGAATTCTATTGCTGTGCCGCTGGCTTCAGTCTCCCAACAGCCGATTCAAGTGTCTAACTTCCTGACTAAATTAGACACCTGCACACTGAGTGTGTGCAGTGTAATAGATGAAATGCCTCTTTACATGAGGACAGAGTGTAGCATGTCAGAGATGCAGGGCCTATTATATGCACAAAATGCTAAATTATCATTACGCAATAATGAATATATCATATATGTATTATTAGCATTGTTTTTAATTAAACTAATGTATTTTGCAACATCTTCTCTCCTTCTTTTCCCCCCTCTTCATCATTTCATCATCATATTTCCACATCAGGCAATGGTGAGTATCAATATGTCTTATACAGGTATCCGGTATCAAATTAAACCCAACTCTGCTCTACTTGATTTAATCCTAAATGTCCCGTTATATGCCCGTATGTTTCAGTCTCTGGTGCAGAACTCCCGTAAGGCAGGAATCACCTCTGCCATGGCCTCCACCACTCTGGGCAATGAGGAGCTGGTGGGTTTCTTTGTCTTTGTTTTTCAATTAAATTTCAGTTTAAAACCATTATTACACCCCTTCCCAAGACACATAGCCCATAAATAATTGACACCACCAATGAAAAAAAAGCATCAAAAAATTTTTGCAAAGTACTTAGTAATACAAACAAACATACATTATTGTGATATAATGGCTTGGCCCCATTCTCTCCACTGCAGAAGAGCCATGTGTATAAGAAGACCCTGCAGGCCCTCATCTACCCCATCTCCTCCACCACGCCGCACAACTTCGAGGTGTGGACGGCCACCACACCCACCTACTGCTACGAGTGCGAGGGCCTGCTGTGGGGCATCGCCCGCCAGGGCATGCGATGCTCCGAGTGTGGCGTCAAGTGCCACGACAAGTGCCAGGACCTGCTCAACGCCGACTGTCTGCAGAGTGAGGACGCCGAGCCGCAGACATGCACGAACGCATAGCTTTTCCCCTGTTAGCACGCCGTTAGTCGTTAGCTGTTAGCCGTTACTGTTAGCCGTTAGCTGCCCATTGCAGTTACAGTACAAATACGTTCATCACACACACATTCGATGATTAGGGAACACAGCCAGTCTGCCACACAAGCCCCCATCTCAGCACCATATCCTTCCGCCCGATTGACATCTCATTATTCTTGTCCTCATTCCACTCTCCCATTCTACACCCCTTTCCCTTCCAATTTATCTCCTGAGTAATGTGCTGTCATCCCCTAGCCTCTATTCCCTCTCATTTCTAAACATAGAACGTCTTTTATTTAACTCAACGGGTGATTAGACTGCCTCTACTTCATAAAGGTCTCGGGGCACACCGACTTAAAAAAGATCTAATGTCTGAGATGCACCCACTGCCTGCTTTTTCCTTGTCCAGTGATTGGCTCATTGGAGGGTGAGGGTTGGGTCTACTCAGTACTCTCTCTCAGAGTGAGAGTGAAAGAGAGAAAGAGGGGATGAAAGAAAAAAATGTGGATTGATGTATGGTTGTGTAGAGAGATGGATAGAAACAAACAAGACAATGGATGATTGGCTGGATAGAGAGGGCAGTAAGAAGAAAGGACAGACATGGATAGACATGAAAGAAATATAGAATGATGGATCGATAGATCATAGAAGGAAGTAAATTATAGCTAGATACACAGATTGAAACCATGATGGATATACAGTATGTATACTGATTGATTTCACAACCGCATTCCCAGACCTATCAGCCAGATAGGTATGGGTAAAAGTAACTCACCACCTCCTCTGTCTCACCAGGGGCAGCGGAGAAGAGCTCTAAGCATGGGGCTGAGGATCGAACCCAAAACATCATCATGGTGCTGAAGGATCGCATGAAGATCCGCGAGAGGAACAAGCCAGAGATATTTGAGCTGATCCAGGAGGTGTTTGCTCTCGACAAATCCACGCATGGCACACACATGAAACAGATCAAACAGAGCGTGCTGGATGGGACGTCCAAATGGTCTGCCAAGATCAGTATCACCGGTAAGGCATAAAAAGGTGAACTGCATTGAAGTTAACTCCAATCTGCAGATAGTGGTGAGATCTCTAGTCTAGTCTAGTCATTGAGTAGATGTATAAAATATAAAATATCTTTTAGAATACCTTATATTATATATTTTCCCCAGTGGTGTGTGCTCAGGGCCTGCAGGCTAAAGACAAGACTGGCTCCAGTGATCCATATGTGACTGTCCAAGTGGGGAAAACCAAGAAGAGAACCAAGACCATCTATGGAAACCTCAATCCAGTCTGGGAAGAGAACTTCCATTTGTGAGTTAGTCTGCAAATATTTTACTTCTGCATTTAGTTTTACGTTATTGTTATGGAAAATATATGCTTTGTGAGACTTGTGAGACATACACGTTTTATTACAGAAATAAAAGACACAGCATACACTATGTCATGTTTCTTTAACATAAACATTTAAATGTATTTTAAAAAAAATGTATAAGACTCAAAGCTTCTGCAGTGTCACCATCAATGTTTCCACCACTTCATTCATTTTCTTTATCCAGCGAATGCCACAACTCCTCTGACCGCATAAAGGTGCGTGTGTGGGATGAGGATGACGACATCAAGTCTCGCGTGAAGCAGAGGTTCAAACGGGAGAGTGACGACTTCTTGGGTCAGACCATTATTGAGGTCCGCACGCTCAGCGGGGAGATGGACGTCTGGTACAACCTGGGTGAGCTGATCTTGGAGGAGAGGAGCTATCCGGGGAGAATGTTTTGTCACCTTTCCAGCTTCAGCCCAAATAATTGTATAACTCACTACAGCTTCAACTAGACTAACAAGACTAATCTCTCTTTTAAAGTTAAAATAGAACTAGACAAAAGAAAGTGCATTTTGCGACCCCCACTCGTTGGATCAGAGCTTGTCCTGATCAAATGATCCAATGCTCTTTTCACTCCGTAGACAAACGGACAGACAAGTCTGCCGTCTCCGGGGCCATTCGGATGCATATCAGCGTGGAGATCAAAGGAGAGGAGACGGTGGCTCCCTACCACGTCCAGTACACCTGTCTGCATGAGGTAGGGTAACAGCCTGCTAGCCACACACACACACACACACACAGAGCACGCGCTGACCCGGTTCTATCCCACATTCAGCACCTGTTCCAGTACACCACTGAAGAGCAAAACGGAGGCGTGGTGAAGATTCCCGACGCCAAAGGAGACGACGCATGGAAGGTGTACTTTGAGGAGACAGCGCAGGAAATAGTGGACGAGTTTGCCATGCGCTACGGAGTGGAGTCCATCTACCAGGCTATGACGTCAGTATCTTTGTGTAATGTTAACACTTGGTAATAAAGCTAATAGCTAATCAAGTTTGTCCATGTTAAAATAATAACTCAGTACCGGCAGAAACAAAATATTCAGCTCTGAGGGTCAAATGACGGAATGTTGTAGATTACAGTAGACTGTAAGAACAAGACTTGAAATGTTTCTCACATGAATCCCCACAACAGCCACTTTGCCTGCCTGTCATCGAAGTACATGTGCCCTGGTGTGCCAGCTGTGATGAGCACGCTGTTGGCCAACATCAACGCCTACTACGCCCACACCACCCAGTCGTCCAACAATGTCTCTGCCTCAGACAGATTTGCTGCTTCCAACTTTGGTGTGAGTTTGTTAGACATTAAAAAAATATGATGCACTTCTGTCATGGGTCATTAAAAGGTATACGGTATGTGTTTTTAAAATTCTACGTCTAATTGACAATTGCATGTAGGTCTAATTGGGGTGTCAAATCTCTTATTATATTATGTCTTAGAGTAAACATTATGGAGCTTGCAGGTCCCCATTAATGCAAATACTACAGTACATGGGGCGGGTGTATCTTTGGCAATGCATGCACATGTGGATTCACATCTAAATACAAGGGCCTCTCAACCAATGGATTTTATATGATTTGATTGGAAGCAGTTATTATGTATGTATATAATACATTGAACAATGTCCAGCCCACAATGTGACATTTTCTAACACGATTAAATAATATGAAATTGCATATGTATGTACTATATTACTTTTAGATAAAGCCATGGTCTTGACTGTGTTCATTACTTTAAAAAACACTAATGACCCCTGGGGAAACACATGACATGTTTGTTAGCCAGGCCCAACCTACATTTCAAGGCCCAACCTACATTTCAAGACCCAACCAGATGAACACAAGGAAAGTCAGAACCGGTCCAGGGTTTACTTAATCAAATGAGCCATCAGCCATCCATTTATTTTCTTGCCTTTCTCTGCTCTGCTTTATAGAAGGAGAGGTTTGTGAAACTTCTAGACCAGCTGCACAACTCACTCAGGATTGATCTGTCCATGTACCGGGTACCAATAACTTTATACTTTATTTCTGCAGTATTAGTAAAGCTCTTAGTATTTTTACATCAAACCTCTTGTGTTGGGTGTATTTGTTTTTACAATGTTTTATCTTGGAGAATATTGAGTGAATTATGTAATATTCTCAGTAACTTAGTTTTCTAATAATCTTAAGGGATTTTGGATTGAAACCACACTAAACGTTTGCTATGCTCATTTCCCTGGTCTTTCAGAATAACTTTCCAGCTAGTAGTCCTGAACGGCTCCAGGACCTTAAGTCCACTGTGGACCTTCTAACCAGCATCACCTTCTTCAGGATGAAGGTAAATTATGGGATAGATAGGCCTTTCATTTTTCTTTCTATAACTGGCACAGTACTCATTTTGGTAGAACATTCCGGTAGAATGGTGTCCCCAGGCATAACCCGCCTATCATTACCCTATTCAAACCTGTGTGTGTTTGTGTGTTTGAACAATACAGGGCTGACAATGTGTTTGTGAGCCCTGAACAGTTTAATAGTTAATGTTTTGCATCAATAAAACCCAAAATAACATGGTCATTTTGGCTCAAATAATTTGTCCTGTTTCCAAATATTCAGGTCCAGGAGCTACAAAGTCCTCCCAGAGCTAGCCAGGTGGTTAAGGACTGCGTAAAAGCCTGTCTGAACTCCACCTACGAGTACATTTTTAACAACTGCCATGACCTCTACAACCGAGAATACCAGACAGACCCTGTAAGCTTTAGGGTATTTGTGTCTTACTCTGAACTAGATGCACTGGGGAGTTAGAAAATGTAATATTTGTTTCAATTCTGTAATTATATAAGAATCATAGTGATTTATATAATACTAATAATAATAGTACAGGTTTCATATTTACCAGACTTACACAATAGCAACCCCTGAATATCTGTTTAATATTGATACATATATTCTATAATCTGTGTCCAGTCTAAGGCTGTGCCTCCAGATGAACAGGGTCCCAACATCAAAAACCTGGACTTCTGGTCCAAACTCATTACGCTCATCGTCTCCATTATAGAAGAGGACAAGAACTCCTACACTCCCTGCCTCAACCAGTGAGTCTTCTCCCAATGTTTATTGCTAGCATTTGCTAGCATGTGAAGCTATCTTATGATATCGTGTACATGTTAATATTATCTGGGGTTCATTACAAAATGTAAACAGCATTTGTGTAAAGCTGTTTTTTTACCCATGACCCCTACAATTAAGTGGTTCACGGCTTGGCTTCATGCACACACGTGCATATTTCAGAAGCAACATTTGAGTCGGTGTAGTGAAAACCTCAAGCCGGTCTTTACATTGTGCCTGAGATATCTTGTTAAATGGGATATCTTGTTAAGTGGTTACACAGTAATTCTAAGCATTGTGCTGTTTCTCTAGGTTCCCTCAGGAATTGAATGTAGGAAAGATCAGTGCTGAAGTCATGTGGAATATGTTTGCACAGGACATGAAATATGCAATGGAGGGTGAGTACCAGTTACATTGCTTTTGTGTACTTCAGTCACTTTTTCGTAGATAAAAATGTCTATTAGTGCGATGTATCACTGATTGAGGTAATATGGAAGCCTTTCCATTTTAAGTTCTGTTTATATATTCTGGTGTCTAGGAGTTATATTAAATCCTGATCTGCCTGATCTGAAACAAGGCAGAGCTTTTTCAGTGATCTGAAACAAGGCAGAGCTTTTTCACAGTGATCTGGGAAGTGCTATTAGAAAGCTTTTCTTCCCATCTAGCCTGTAAACTGTGAAATGTGAATTCCTGGCCATAGTGAAAACTGACTATTGGTGTAGCTCGAAAGATCTAAAGTGGAAAGTGACGTAGACTGAGTGATACAGTAGAGTGTTAATTCTGAGGACGCTGTCATTGTTCCAGAGCACGAGAAGCACCGCCTGTGCAAGAGTGCAGATTACATGAACTTGCACTTCAAAGTGAAGTGGCTCTACAACGAGTACTGCAAGGAGCTGGCCACCTTCCAGAAACACGTTCCGGAGTACCCCGCGTAAGTTGGCTTTCAATGTCCAGAAGCCACCCCCCCACACACATATTTCTATATTAAAATATGTAATGTTCTCTTTTGTCCTGGGCAGTTGGTTCGAGCCATTTGTTGTTATGTGGTTGGATGAGAATGAGGAGGTGTCTAGAGACTTCCTACATGGCGCCCTGGAGCGGGACAAGAAGGATGGGGTAACTCCTCCTTTTCAGGGAGCACACTTATCATGGATATTTAAAGTCTATTTCAGACATGGAAAGTCAGGGAATTCATTTAGCATTTTTTGGGTTGAATCACTTAATAAGAGATTTTTGTTTACATTTTAGTTTCCACTTATCAAAATGTTACAGAACGTGCTATTACAAACGTGAAATTAGTGGTCTGAATTTTTACATGAGCAGTAACTCATAATGTGAAATATTATCACATTGATTTGTAGTTTGTTTATTGTTGCCATGCTAGCTGTCCCTTTTACACAAACCTTGTTCTGGTGGACTCTTTATCTGTTCCATAAAGTGGAAGTCCACGGAAGTTCAGATTTTGAGTCAGTGAATGTGAGGGAATTAGACATTTGACATGGAGGGGAAATGGCTGGCTCAGCTGGCTCAGCTTGTACCATAGCGGGTAAGGGCAGGGAGCCCACCAGTCTGACTCAGCCAGAACCTCACGGGAGCACAGGTCTGGGGTCTGTTAGCGGCAGGCAGCCAGCTGTGGATGCTTTTACTCTTCCCTTTACCGTCACTATTTCTGGGCTCGGGGCTGGGTTTATTAGATTTGCTGAAGATGTTGGGAAACCTTCCAGACTTGGCGCTCGCTCCCATCACTATTTGTAAACAACGTTGGACATTTATTCGGCTTATTCCACATTGAAACAGCACAAACATGTGGGGAGCTCGGCACCGCCTCAGTCAAGATGACGCTACGCCGATAAACCTCAAACTATGTCCCGCAGACAGCAAACATGAACCTTTAATAAAAAAAAGAACTGAATTTCTCATGCAAATAGGTTGTTTGACTCAGCTGTGCTGACTCAGCCCATCCTCCCAACAGTGAGCGAGAGAGGCAGGCTGGACGCCTCGGGGCGATCAATAGGGCGTCAATAGCAGAAGCAACTGTGGAAAAAGAAAATAGCAGATGCTACAGCACAACCCTATCACCTCTCTTTCTCTCTCTCGCTCTCTCTCGCTCTCTCTCACACACACATCCAGACAGCGGGTGGTCGATATGACCCACAGCGCCTCATATAGGACATTTTCCCAGAGGTCCTCTGGGTACACTTACTCCAAGAGCTCCAAGAACAGATATATCTCACTCTCTCTCTCACTCTCTCTTCCCACCCCCATGTCAGCAAATAATGGTCCCCAGCCCAAGTGCATCCCATACAATAAACACCGTTCACCGTTCCTTCAGGTGGCCCCTTCACCCATTCTTGTCCAAAGGTCAATGGCATCTTCAGCACTCTGCTGTCCAACAATAACAGTCAGTGTAAACACTATTTGAACTATTGTAGCAGCGTAAGTGGAGTGTACAACGCAAAGCACCAGGGTTTGTTCAGTGTCTCTCCATGAGGTGAATTAAAAGTAGAATCCGCAATTGTGTTAGTCCACTCAGAAGGGGAAGTAGGGGAAGGGGTGGAGAACGTTTGAAGAGTTGTAGAGAAGTGTTCAGTGTTTTCTTTTTTTTTTTTTTTTTTTATAATTTATCATTGAGAAAAAAGGCCTTTGCCTTTTGTTTTCAGTGGTATCTGCACATGCAGCAGTGTGTCACAAACTATGAACCACTTTGTTGTGAGTTGTGGCGTCAGACCGTTTGGAAGCCACTGGCCTAATTCCTTTTTCCCACTGGTGTCCCATCTTTCCTGACCCTTTAGTTCCAGGTAACATCGGAGCACGCTCTGTTCTCCTGCTCGGTAGTGGATGTGTTCTCTCAGCTCAACCAGAGCTTTGAAATTATCCGCAAGCTGGAGTGCCCTGACCCCCAGATTGTTGGCAACTATATGAAGAGATTCGCCAAGGTGACTTTTCCCTCCAAATACTGATCCTGATGTCAGTGCATGAAATGGCCATCTCATTTCCTTACATTACTCTTTGTCCATTTTTCTCCCTTAGACCATTGGGAACGTCCTGTTGTCTTACGCTGACATCATCGCAAAAGATTTCCCGAATCATGTCAACAAGGAGAAAGTGGTATGTGTTTGAGGTCTTTTAGTTCTTGAAGTTACAGCAATAACAGTAGAACAGTGATGAGAGCTGGCAAAATATCAGTTTCAAAGTAATTACTGCATGGCAGATGGAAAAAGAGTAAAACAATCCTCTGGTATAGAGATTACTATGGTTTAAAGACTAGCTTTGCTATCAGATTTTGTAATTTAAGTGTAGTAACAACTCACATTTTTCAGCCACATCAGTGTAATGCCCGGCTAGCCATGTGTCTTAAGTAAATAAGGGCTCCATAATTGGATGAATGCGGCGTAGACAAGCAGAGTCTCGGTCTACCTTTGAGAGAAACTGGATGCCGTAATTACTGAAAACTCTGCCCTTCTCAACAAGGCTATTTTACAGATATTACCATTAAAGTGGTTAAATAGGTAGAATAGCAAACCTTTATTTCATGAAAAAATCTCTGAATCTTTCAGAACGCTTTCACATTTGTACTCTCTCACCATCTCATAAGGTAGTAGTGGTTTGTGTGTGTGAGGGAGGGTATTACTGATTAAAGCATTCACTTTAATTTGACACACCTTTCCTTTCCTCAGCCGTGCATCATCATCAATAACATCCAGCAACTCAGAGTTCAGCTGGAGAAGATGTTTGAGGCCATGGGAGGAAAAAATGTGAGTCCAACCCCAGTCTAAACACATTAACCCACATAAATGGCCCTTAGATTCATCACATCCTCTCCTACCCCAGCTCAACCTGGAGGCCAGTGACTTCCTGAAGGAGCTGCAGAACAAACTCAACAGTGTCATGGACGACCTAAGCCACATATTTGCTGTCAGGTGTGTTTAAAAACAATGTGGTTGTTTGTTTGTAAGTGTGTAGTAAGGTGAGGAGTGCAATGTTTGTTGAATCAAGTCAAATATAGTAAAACTGGTTTTATAAACCAGTTTGACATAAAGCGTTTAGAAGTGTGTTTAGAAATAAAGAAGTGAAATAAATAAAAGCATGGATTCATAGTGAAAGAGCGGGGGTTTATCCAGGGGGAAGGGCTTCAAGAGAACATATGTGTTACTGATTGTGTGTGTGTGTGTGTGTGTGTGTGTGTGTAGTTTCCAGCCTCAGATCGAGGACAACGTAAGGCAAATGGGGGACATCCTGGCTCAGGTCAAAGGTCAAACAGTCCCCGCCAATGGCAGTGTAGTGCAGGAGGCAGACAATGTTCTGCAACCCATCATGGACTTCCTGGACAGCAAGTGAGATGGATGGCATGGCATGGCCACACACTCAAACACACAATGGGACAGTGAAGCAACAGTCTACACATGTATTTGGACAATAGGTTATTTTGTCAACACCTAAGATGTAACTGATCAGTTTGAAACCAAACAACATATGGACAATGTGCCTTTCAGTAGTATAGTGTTTTCCCCAATCAATTCAAAACACAGTTACACAGTGGTAGCTTGTTATTATTATATTACTGACGATACATTGACACCTTTAGCTGAGAGATTCTGTGTTTCTGCACACTTTCCAGCCTGTCACTGTTTGCTAAGATCTGCGAGAAAACGGTGCTTAAGAGAGTGCTGAAGGAGCTGTGGAAGCTGGTAATGAACACCATGGAGAAGACCGTTGTGCTGCCAACACTCACCGATCAGTCGGTAAACAACACACTTTCCCCCACTACCCCCCCACACTCACACACACACCTTCATCTCAAACTAAATGCTTTTAAAGGCAGCGTTCTAATACATTGACTCCTATGTCTCATCTCTAGGTGATTGTAAGTACTGTGTGCAAGTGTGTGTGTGTGTGTGTGTGTCTGTATTACTGTATGTATGACATTTGACTCTATCCTCCTTAACCTCTCAGTGTAATAGGGCGACATTCTGACTTCAACAAAACATGGTGGTGCACGATAGTGTTTGTTCTATGGTGCTTCTCCAAGACTAGATATCTCTATCCTCTGTAACACAGTATATTTTTGATATTGTTGTTATTGGTGCCTTTTTTCACTCGCTTTTCACTCAGGGCTCATGCTACGCCTTTCTAAAGGTGTTTCTAGATGTGCTGAGTTACCAACCTGTCTTTCACTTAAAGTTCAATGGTTCTTGTTTGTATCTTCACGCTACATGTCACACTCTGTCTCCCGTGTCTCTTGTGCCCTTGTTCTTCCTAATGTTGTTGTCTCTGTCTCTATAGGGAACTCAGATTATCTTTAATGCTGCTAAGGAGCTGGGCCAACTTTCCAAGCTAAAGGTAACACATTAACAGGTGTCATTTGGAATACTGTCGTCTAAAAGAACCAAGTCCCGGATTCAGCTGCCGCTGCTCCTAACAGCACTTAGTAAATAATGGCCACAGTAAACTTCAAATGTCTGCGACCTCATGCCAATTACGGGGCTACAAGGAAATGTCAGTATACCCACGGTAATGTTTGTTTAGTGTGAGGGGACATCAAACCTGACCTGTAATAAGAAACAAAACATGTAATAATCAGCCTTTTGTTTTGCGGCATTGTTACATAAATTGGGTCTCTACTAGTTGGTCTCAATGCTCATATATTTGCAATGTTGTGATCTGTGTGTGAATGTATTTTAAATCTCTCTCACTTTCTTATGTGTTGTCCGGTGTCTAGGAGCACATGGGGAGAGAGGAAGCCAAAGCTCTGACCCCTAAACAGTGTGCAGTCATAGAACTGGCATTGGACACTATTAAGGTAAAGTGTACTACACATGCCATACTGACAATAGAAGACATGTTAGAGCAAACGATAGCACCAGAACAACCAGAGCAGTCCTTCCGTTTGACGGCTTGTTGTGTCTCCTGTGCAGCAATACTTCCATGCTGGCGGTGTGGGTCTGAAGAAGACCTTCCTGGAGAAGAGTCCAGACCTGCAATCCCTGCGCTACGCTCTGTCCCTCTACACCCAGGCCACAGACAAGCTGATCAGGAAGTTTGTCCTCTCACAGAATGCTCAGGGTGGGAATTCAACGTGCACACCTCCCTCTGCAGTGGTTTTCCTGGTCTATCTCGTGCATTAATATGAACCCAGTCATGTTACTACATCAATGTAGGCTGGCCAAGATAGATACATGTACAAACTGTT
Organism: Aphredoderus sayanus; assembly: GCA_027564795.1. Classification (NCBI taxonomy): domain Eukaryota; kingdom Metazoa; phylum Chordata; class Actinopteri; order Percopsiformes; family Aphredoderidae; genus Aphredoderus; species Aphredoderus sayanus. The sequence continues at coordinate 1,379,094 of JAODUG010000009.1, forward strand.
TTATTAAAGATAATACAACTAACATAATTTACAGATAATTTAACAAATACAGGAATACATAAATAGCTTGGGAAAAATCATCTCCAGATCCTCCAAAATACCACTTTGAAAAACATTAGTGTACATATAGGAAACTGTTTCTCTCAGTCTCCCTCAACAAGCTCTGTTGCTTGTTCTAACTGCCACTCCATTTTCTGAGAAACACAAAGAAGTTAAATTGCCTGTGAAGAATTGCTATTAGGATTTTCAGGACAAATCTGTCTATACTTGGCCTAAGGGCACTTAAGCTGGACTTGTTTGAGAATAAAACTATACTGCCAGCTTTCTTATGTTAAGATTCAACAGACAAGGGATTGAAACTACATGTATCAATTTAAATGTTACCCAGCTACAGATTAAATATAAAACATGAAGGCTACCTCAGCCCTGCAACATCTCAGTTCATTTCAATCTTTTCCTGTCTGTCTGCATTAGTCCATGGAGGGAAAGGAATCAGGTACACAGCTAATGAAGACACTCCACCAGAGAAGGGTGAGTATTAGCTGCTAGCAGCTGGCCTTTTCTCCCCCCCGAATTAGCACCCATTCAAGTCTGTCTCACCATACCTTTTCCCTACAGCGTCTGGAGTAGATGCTGTGGGAGAGGTGGTGATGCACGTGGACATCTTACCTCAGCCCAATGGAGAACACAAGATCAATGTCAAAGGTGTGAAATACGACCAAACAAACATTTTGTTTTATTCCCATTTTTCTCCTAATCTCCCATTTTTAAATGCCGTTATTTTATTCCCTTATGCACTAACAGTGGTGGCCGCCAACGACCTGAAGTGGAAGGCACAGGGTTTCCGTCCCTTTGTGGAGGTCTACATCATCGGCCCTCACCTCAGCGACAAGAAAAGGAAATTTGCCACCAAGTCCAAGAACAACAGCTGGTCTCCCAAGTTCAGTGAGAGCTTCCAGTAGTGAGTGTCTATCTAGTAACCCTTTAGTCTGTCTTTATGACTGTTTGCATGATGATTGGAAATGACCATTTAAATGACCATTTAAATCCTCAATTACTCATACTAATGAAAGCAAGTGCACAGTCTGGGGAACTTCTTTTTATATACTACACAAACATAATTGGGGGCTAAGGTGAAACCATTGCTTACATCTAAATTAACTCTAATCTAAATAAGCTGCTATAAGATTTACAGAAGCATTGGTGCTTCCCAGAGTAGGGACTACCGTTCCCATTAGCCCTGTTGACTTGACGCAGAGAGATACCTCTAATTTCGCAGCGTGTTGGTGTGTTTGTATTGAAGAGTATTTTAGAGGCGGTATAAGATGTTCAGTCAGAATGACAGCTGTTTAACAAGAATGGAGAGTGATGAAGTGAGATAACATTAACATTTTGCTGTCATTTGAATGAAAGTTAAACCTTTATCGCCAGGTAGATACATCACAAAAACGTGAAGACTGATTGGGTAATAGCAGAGACCTCTATTTAGCTGCTTTAACAGCAGCCAGACTTGTTCCTAATAAGGCGCACAGGTCCATGAACCCCCTGCTGCCTGTTTGTTGTCCCCAGCTCCCTGGGCACGGAGGTGGGCCCCGAGAGCTACGAGCTGCAGGTGTGCGTGAAGGACTACTGCTTCGCCAGGGAGGACCGTACGGTGGGCGTGGCCGTGCTGCAGGTGAAGGACATGGCCAGCAGGGGCAGCGTCACGTGCTGGCTGCCGCTGGGCACGCGCGTGCACATGGACGAGACCGGCCTGACCGTGCTGCGCATCCTGTCCCAGCGCAACAACGACGACGTGGCCAAGGAGTTCGTCAAGCTCAAGTCGGACCAGCGCTCAGCGGAGGAAGGCCGCAGCTGAGGAGGGGGGGTGGGGGGGGGGATTACAGGGCGTCCACAGAGACACGCTAGATCACGTACTGGCAACCACATCCCAGCGATATAGTGTACATAGATCTGCATACATTATTCACTGTTAACATTGCAATATTCTCCAATGTGGACACAAAAATAGGTTTGTACTCATCCAGTCCTACTCTGAATACTCAGACGGTGCACGATGTTTGTTGTTGACACATTAACACCTGTCGGTTACTCACACGAGCTTTCTAAAAGAAATCCATCTCACCTTTTTTATGCTGTATGTTTCAAATGTGATATGATGAAACACAATACTACAAACCATGTTAATAGTTTGAGAAAGACCACTTTGCACTTTGGCTGCTCTGTGTTTTCAGAGAGCCGTCCTTAACTAGCTATGCTCCCGTCTGTGTCTCGCTGTCCGCCTGCCTGCCTGACTGTGTGACGGTCTTTCAGTCCGTTTCTCTTTGTTTGGCGTGCCCATTCTTTCCATGGTGTACTGTGCTGTGTGCGCTGACATAATCTACAGGCTGTCCCACCTACACTGAACCACTAAAGAGAAGAAAAATAAATGAATTAGTGAATTAAACCCCATTGTGCTTAGTGTCTGGGGGGCAACATTGCCCCCTAGCCTGTCCTGTGAAGTACTACGTCCTGCATGTTTACCCCAAGAACACTGTGATTCACTCACTGTTACCATGGAAACATGTACTGAATGAACCCCCGACTCCATTTCACAGGCTCATCCAATCAACACCATATACTTAATGTGTGCATGGTGTATAATCCTGCTACACTAAGGTTTAACCTAGCCTAGGTTACCACGTACTGTAGTAGAACGACATAATGTTTGATGTGTTACCGTGATGGTGATATGACTTAGAGGAAAATGTTATGGCCATATTGTCTAGAAATAATACCTGAATATGTTTTTCTATTTTAACTCAAATGTTTTGTTTTCATGCAACTATTTACAAAGGAGCAATAGTAACACACTGATGCTATATTCCTTGTATGCTCCCCCAGTGCACATTTACTCCAAAAGGGCTACAAGATCAGTGGAATAGGATGTCAGTGTACATACTGGTAAATGCTGTGTGTGGTTATAGTTTAAGGTTTGTTCATTAACCCATCTTGCCACGATACATGTCCAAATTTCATGTTTCAAGCATCTCTAGAAAGTCTTTATTGGGTTAAGGATAGCTGGAGGTACATTATAATAACACAGATAGCAGGTTATCTCAAGACTGCTGAGGCCGTTTAATCGCTGGGCCACCAGGCCAAATGAGGTATTCAATTGTGGATCTATGTCAACAAGCAGCTAACAAAACTCTACATCACGTACAGTATACAGTAGTGTCCTTGTGAAGGATTTTAAGTTTGTCTAAACCTACTTATGGCAATAGCAGTTTGTTTGTATTTTCAGACAATTTCTTGTTTTTTGTCAAGAACCACCCCTCTGTGAGAAATATTGTGTATTTTCTTATTTTGAGTGTGGGTATGTTTGTGTATACACCTTTACAAACTGTCTGCTAAATCTAAAAATGGTTTCGGGTGATTGTTAGCAATATATGGTACTTGCATACCCATGTATAAGCTGCCTAAAGACATGTACCTGCAATATCCAAGGAATGGAAATATTCCATTTTTATTTTGTTATTTAAATTTTGTTTTTGCCAGCAATATCAGCAATTCTCATGATTCACACTTATATAAGAGAAGAACCAAACTTGAATGAACTGGAATTAATTTTTATCAAAGAATCAAGCCATTAAGGTCAATGCCAAGCTCCATTACTGCTCTGGGCCTTGGACCTGTCACGCACCATATAATCTACTTTAACCCTCTGCTCCACAACATTATGAGCAGAAACACTAAACTCATTGCCATTGCCTATCAAAGAGTCACTTAAAGTCTTAATCATCATTTGCATGACTTCACTGGACACTTTTAAATCCTACCAAAAACAAGGCTTTTGAATGTTATTTATCTTCACCACAGCCGCCTGTCATGGATCACATTAAAGGGAGTCCTAAACCATGACTCATAGGTGACAGCAACTCCTTTGCCTTTTTTAGGGGCTGTAACATCACCTAAATCCAATAATGCAGTTTTTCCAAAAACTAGCCCTTTAATCAGAAGATAATTTGTAAATGCTTGTTTGTTGTATCTTTGGGAAATTATTTGAGCCCAGGGCCCTGATTAAATAGTAATTCAATTTTAAGAAGACCCATCTCTGTGGTTCGGAGTGCGGTTAAAGATTATTGTTATGTTTGCACTTCCTCCAAGTCATGTACAGTATATACATACACTGCTGCACAAACCATATCACATATTGGCACACACACACACACACATCTGCGCTCAAGCACAAAAAGGGCACATATAAGATGACACACATGCATGACAAACTCCTGATCAGTGATGCCCACTCCGTATACCACCCAGAATCACCTAGAACTGCATGTAGGGAAACTTTACTGTGCCAGCACGTCTATTTGATGTTACTTGGAAATATTTCTTCTTTTTTTGAAAATGTAATGATAACGCATTAAAAAAAAAATTTTTTTTGAAAGGCTTGTGAATCCATAATCTGTAACCATGAATGTAGCTGGACACAGAATTAGCATGAGAATTATTTTCTACTGAGGATGTTTCTAATTTGTTTCTTATTAACTGTACTACAAGGATGAAGTAGAGTTGGAATGCAGCCTGATTGTGATCTGATTCCTATTAAAATGACATGTGTCACAGTGCGTATTATCTTTCTATACAAACTAAAACAATTGCCATATTCTCTAAATGTATATTTAGAATAGAATGTAAAGCATTAATGTAATTATTCCTAAATTAGGAATAAGGTCAAACCATGCAAAATATTTACATTCAATTTTGAAAAAGCAGATAGAAATGGAACACAATTTGTTATTTTATGTTGCAGTAACAACATTGTACACAGCCTACTTTGGACATATTTACCAATATGAACAGGTAAGCTCCTGTATGAGCAAAAAGAAACCACTGCAATTTGAGAAATTATATGAATTAACTTGCAAAACTATTAGCAAGGATGGAGACTACTATATTAAAATCACATGTATTGAAGTATGTACTTCCGTTTTATTGTGTAATCTTAATTTGACCATTGTAGAACAAAATATGTACAGTATACAGATTAGAATAGTCATGTTCCTAGACATGTTTGAAATATTAACATTGTGTTCTCTTTCTATACCATTGAAGTGCTTCTGAGCAACTGATCTAGTATGCAAAATAGTTTTTGCAGTAATGATAGTTGGATACTGCTGTGCTTACTCTAAACCTCCATCTTGTCCTTTCTGGAGGAAAAGGAGGTTTGGAAAAGCAAACCCTGAGAGCGTGTGCATGAGACAGAAAAGAAATGGTTGCTTATTAAAAAGGTCACAATAGGCTATCTATGCTACAATTTGCCTATATCACCACCTTGTGGCCATTAACTGCAGCAGCAAGTTCTGAATCTACCAGACAAAAGACAGAAACGTGAGTTATTGTTTTACAGTAAAAAATGAAACGAAAAACAAGACTTTATTAAAGAAGCATAAAAAATAAAACTCTTGATACATTTCTCATAACCATCAAGTCAGCTCAAATTATGATTATACAATTTTTCTGGCTTACGGTTAAAAGGTCCATAAACTTTCAAATAAAATATATTTCAATTTTAAAATTTCTTCAATAATTTTCTCATTTTTTTATAAATTGCCTATATGTTGTACACAGGAAATAAAGAAAAAAATAAAAAGGAAAATAAAATTAAAATAAATTTGAAGTAATAAAAAAAGGTCACATTATTGTCTGGGATATTTAGGTAAGCAAATAAATTGTAAAAATAAAATGTGTAAAAAGTTTTTTTTTTTTTTTCTTAAAAATTAGCTAATGCCTGGTGGCTTGAAGACATGCAGATGTTAACTTACAAATAATGATACATGTTCTTTAAAAACTACACTTATCTTCAATTAAGTAATTTAACCGTTTTGAAGATACCATCCCAATGATTGTAATCAGGGTATATACACACATACAGGTCATGCCTGAAACCTAGTTTGTTTAATGATGTTTACATTTTGGTTCTGCATACAAAAATCTGAATTAAAGCAAAATATAAGAGCAGAAGCTTATGGGGAGTGTCTCAACCCTAAGCAACATTGCTCTATCTGCAGGCCGCTCTATTGCCTAAAAAAAAAAAATGTAAAAAAAGAATGGTCAGAGGTCACTGGCTATCATGCCTCAGGAAACCCTGTTTTCAACCCTTTATTGGGAACGAGGAGGGGAAGAGTTCAGTTTTTAAAACATTAGAAAAGAAATTCAGCAGTCGATATGAGAATATGTGTACCTTAACAATTAAGCTACTATACATTATCCTAACACTCCCATCGGTCAGATACAATATGGTGCAACACCAGAATCACCATTAGACCCACATGGTGAGATTTAAACACATTGTCTCTTTAAAAACAACAAAAACTCAAACTTGGATAATTCTCAGATAAAGAGGTTAAGAATGGCCTTAAGTCCGACTCGCAAGCCGCTATTCATCCATTTGTTTAGACACATTCACACCCCAGCAACTACTCTGCAACATTTGACATCAGGACAGTCCCGAGTGATGGGCTGTCAGTTCTACAGTGCACTGGACAAGTTGGCTGGGGGATTAAGAAGTCCCTGTGCTGCCTTAAGTAACCAGTAGGATTGTTCTTCATAGTGTTTCAGTAGGGTGTAGCACCAAAGCACCATATCATATTCTTAAGAAAGACCACTAGTTAAACTTCAGGGCAGATTCCCCTCCGCATGTAAGGTTAGAGACAGAAAAAAGTTTTTAAATAAAATTCAAGTCAGAGCACTGCTGTAGTACACTCATCATAAACAGCCATGCATCTGCAGAAGCACACAGACAATTCACCCACATTTCAAAAACCTAAAAAGGTGTCATCATAAATAATTATGATAAAGCGTCAAGATCAAACTAAGCAAAATGGCGAGGGAAACTACTGTTTGCACTGGACTTAGAGGACCTGGTGTTTGGTCTCACTGTGCAGGGATAGAGCATTTAAGGGGAAGTCACAACAACAAGCAACATTCTGCAGCTGCTGGGATTTTAAACACAATTGTGTCTGGAAGCCCTGGATGACCTAGCTATTAGCTGCCAAAAAGAGATTATTTTCTTATTGTTTCTATTGTGAGACTGAAACTGTTATGTCTATGCAGTCACAGGAAGCCCTTTTGCATTAGTTGTGGTGGTAAGACTTTATCGTCATGGCTTTTCTCAGTCTGCAGACCAATTCCAATGCATGCTGAACAAGGGCTATTAACCAACTAACCTAATGCCACCCCAAATCCTTATATATGGAAATCATACATAGAAACCCTGCAGAAGTTCACCCCAAGAGAAAACAAAACAAAAAAAGGACATGCAACCACCCGATACTTAACCAGTACCAGAGGACAAATCTCAGTAGAACTAATTCTCCACATAGTGCACAAACTCAGCTCTACATGGGGCATTACAGGGTGCCATTCAGAGTGCCATACAGCTTTGCTGTGAAAGTGGGGGTGGAAGACAAAAAAAAAAGATAATTCTATAATAAATCTCTAAGAGCTGCATTTCTTCCTTATTTTAGAGGGGTTGGGAGTTGCAGTGCATTAACTAACACTTCAATCTAACTAGAGCCCCGTAACAATATTTTACATGGGGCAGTCGTCTCTCCTCAACCAAGACCCCTTGATGGATGACACATTCATGTCTGACATCACAAAAACTTAATCTTATCCTATACGTCAAGACTTAATAACATAGCCATTGCATTTGTAACAGATAGAGGGTCTGAGGAGACTGATTCAGATGGATGGCTTTGTGAACTTCCCTAGGCAGTGGGACATAAAGCAGACTGTCCTGGGTTGATGACAGACAAAGATGTCAGTGCTGTATCAGCTCAATACTTGACGTCATTCAAATCTTCATCAAAACCACACAACAGAATAAGACGGATTGTCCGGCAGACCAAAAGTTAATTAATAAACTGACCATGCACGTGTCCCTTCAATTTAATCAGGTGAGGATAACTTAATCAAATGCAATGTGCTTAAAATTTGGTGGCAATTCATCCTATATTGATACAAATATTTTAGAGGTCTGGAAAGTAGGTTTTACCACAAGTTAATTCTAATTAATAACATGTTACAAACGATGGCATTTGGCAAATTATCCTTGGAGGTCACTCCACTACAATGGTCTAATAGGTGCCCGACTATCCCTCCCTTAATGAAATGCGCATGAAATCATGGGGGAAAGCATTGGACCGGTTAAGAGTTGTTTGCACTCCGAAACAATTATAAAAACAAAATAGTATAAAAGTGCAGGCCTTATTGACAACTTCGTCGAAAAATATCTGTTAAGTACAAAAAACTGTCAAAGGAAAGGCTGAGAGACAAAGCAGGCAGAAAAGAGATCTTAAGAAGCAAGAATGAAACTAAAACAGACCAGTCGCCAGCAACCTGAACTATGGCCACGCCATGCAGACTGGTCCAGGTCAAAATGAAGGCCCGAAGATAGATAAGACACTGGTTCCTTAAGTTCCCACTTGGAGAAGCCTGACTAAGCCCCACCTGTCTGCCATCCGCAGGCCAGTATTAATTGTCCTCACTCAGTCATTATTATAATTATTGTTGTTTATCTTGACATAGTTATCAGCAATTATTTCAACATCGGTATAGTATCATCTATTAATGCGATTGTTATGGTCCATCCTATGTGTGCGAAGGTCATTAGTGTAAGTCCTTCCATCCATTAGGCCAGAAACGTTGCCCACTCCAGTCCATCTCCTAAGACCCCACTGCCCACCATCTAGGGCATTAGGAGAAGATGCGGATGCACTGTGTAGTGGGCGTGTGGCACACGGGGCATTCCGGGTCGGCCGACTGGCAGATCTGCCCGGCGCACTCCATGCAGAACAGGTTGTGCCCGCAGGGCACCAGGGCTGCCGTCACCTCGCTCTCGAAACACACGAAGCAGTCCCTGCCGGCGCCGGGGCCGACCGCCACCAGCCCGGCCACACCGGGGCCGGAACCGCCTTTTAGCCGACTCAGCATGCCGGAGGTCAGGCCCACGCCCCCGCCCCCGCCCTCCGAGTCGGTGGGCGAGCCGCCGGGCAGGGAGGAGGCGGAGCAGGAGGAGTAGCCCGTGGAGGAGCCCCCGGAGCTGGAGCTGGAGGCGCCCGAGAAGGAGGTGCCGCCCGTGCCGCTGGACTGCAGCCAGGACAGCGTGCTGAGGGGGTCGCTCTGCGCCCGGCGGGCCAGCGGGTGGTCCAGGGGCCCCATGCCCGTGTCCTGGGGCAGGGTCGGGGACAGGCGCGGGGTGACAGCGCCGGCGCTCAGGCCGCTGCTGTTCCGACGGAGAGTCTGCTGCTGCGGCTGCTGGGGGGGCGAGCCGGAGGACTTGCCGCCCGCGCCGCCGTTGACGAAAGGCGCCCAGATGTTGGAAGCGCTGAACTCAAAGCCGAGCTCCTCCGATGACGCGGGCAGCCCTGGGGCGGCCTCCCCCCCGAAGGTGAACCCCCCGGCGCTGCTGGAGCCTGTGCTGAAGGGGCTCGTGGGGCTGCCGCCCTCCGTGGCCTTCCGGGTGGAGCTGTAGCTGTCTGAGCTCATCCCGCCGTTGTGCGCGTGGTAGGCTGTGGAGGAGGACATCTTCCTCGTGGCGGAGTGGTGCATGGCCATGGGCAGGGGGGGAGGTGGAGGGGGAGGAGGGGGCGGCGGAGCCGAGTGGTGGTGGTGGTGGTGGTGGTGGTTGTTGGTGGCCCTCGACCACAGAGCAGCTCCAAGGCCCCCGCTAAGGGCGCCCAGGCCCTCCAAGCTGACGTCTGTGCCGTTGGTGTGGAAGTCGTTGTCTCCCTGGAGGTCCACGAAGGCTCCCGTCCGCAGGGTGATGTGGGTCTCGATCTCCTCCCGGGCGCGGTCCACATTCTCTGGCATGCCGGTCACCTCAAACACGGGGTCTTTCTCTCGGCTGGGCGTCACGATGTAGGTGTGCGTCTGCTGCTGGATGCGCTTGATGGTCGCTCCCTTGGGTCCCACGACCAGACCCACCACTCTGTAGGGCACCCGCACCTGAATAAACCACCAAGGGATGTTAGCGGTCGCAGGAAACAGAATGGGAGAGTAATCTGACGTAACCATGCATATTGGGATAGGACAACGCATTGATAAGACCCAGTGGCAGGACGTGGCATCTACCTGTATGGTGGTCTGTCCTGGGAGGTGGGGGGGTCCGGGAAGGGAGCCCCCTGCTCCGGGCCCGGTGCCAGCTTTGCACCTGGATGCGCGGATCATAGAGAAATGCTCGGCGGCAGAAACAATCTCGCGCTTGGCCATCTCCACATCCTCCCTGCGCCCGGTCACAATAAACACCGGTTCCTCTCCCCTCACTGGAGTTTTTATATAGGTGTTTGTCTTGGCACGCAGGGCTTTGATCTTGCAACCTAAAAAAAAGGTGTTTGGGTGATTAGATATTGAATAATCATTAAACATTAGTATTAAATAGCAAAACAAGCAGACAGAAGCACATTATAACTCATAACAAAATAAAGCTTTAGGAAATAAGTAATCATGTTTTACTGTAAGCATGTGTTATGGGTCTATAGGTGCTCAAATTTGACTTGTGTTAACACTAGGCTGCTGTCAAAACATGCATTGTTTGTAGCTGCTCAGCCACCCTAGCTAACAAAATGTGTTGCTGTTTCTTTAAAATATGGACGACTGCTCTCCGTAGCCAATAGGGTGCCTAGTGTGTGATGTCATTCTGGGAAGCAGAAAGCATGGCTTTTTCAAACAAAGAGAACAATGCCATAATGTTGCTGCGCCTGCCACATATAACATATATAATAAACACATCGTAAATATGAGATAAATCCATTTTAAAATAGAACGATAAAATTCATTGGGTGAATTTTCATTCGACAGACATTGTCAACCAGGAGCTCGGTGCAGGGCGTAACACCGCCTAGTCCCGTGTTTGTGTCTGCCCTGTCTAGCCTCACTCGGCTCAAAAAAGAAAATACTTATATTCTACAGCAAGCCCACATTTCAATAACAATTTATATAATCGTAAAACTATCGATGTGATGTCTTCAATCTGTTAAAAAACAACACCATCGGTAGGTTTCCTTTGTTTGGTGCAGACTGCTAGACATGCCCAGACTCCCGACAATCTGCCGCTTTGTCTGACCCTCTCCCGCCCCTCCCCCTCGAACCACTCATATTCCCTCTGCCTATTGTCTCAAAGCTGGTAAAACGGACATGCAAATAAGTTATGCCCATTTTATTTTTTAAATACTATCCTAATTATGAAAGGAAATAAAGATGAAATCGCCGACAAAAGTCGTCAGTACCACCTCTAGCAATAACACCACAAGACGCGCAGTAAACTTGAGGGCCCTGCCTCAAATCACCCAAACAAAGAACACATGAACGCGTGCTGCTTGTAAGCGCTGTTGATCTACTCGTAGGTACTGTCAAACCCACAATAATGGACAACCGCATAACGATGCACGTCTTACCTTGGCGTCCCACGATTTCAGCAACGTGCTCCGAGCTCGGAACGGGAACGCATTCGGTCATGTTGACACTTCTCTTTCTGTTGCAGAGGACTGAGCTTTGTTCCCCGTGAAGCATGGAGTGCGAGCCAGCCATGTGGTACCCGCCAGAGCCGTAGTACTCTGGAGACGGGGAGCAGGACGTCGGAGAGTCGGGGGAACCACCACGATGATCCAGCATCTGGAGATCTACATAACCTCCTCCGCCTACACCGTTGCAGTTCTCAGAGCCCGGTCCCTGGGTTCCATCGAGGGGGTCAACAAGTCCACCTCCACCGCTGCCACAGTCTACCTTCTCCAGCGCCATGAGTGACAGCTGGTCCAGTGCGAAACGAAGCGCCTCTTGGTGGTCCTCGTCTCGGGACTCTTGGTCTGTGTCTCGGGGCAAACCAACCCCATTGTGTTGACTGCTGACTACCATGTCGTGGTCCATAATCTCGGGGTGGAATAGAGGGCTAGGCATAGTCACCGAAGATCTCACATTAGATCTCGGGTGCCTATTAATTTTGAGTTGAGTGAGCCCTATAAACACAATAAAATAAGACAAATAAACACCAAGTTTGATTCAACTCAAGAAACAATAGTACATTTGGTGTCATGTCTCCTTCCATTAACTATCAACCACATATACAATGTGCCGATTTGAGCGGCTGCTTTGTCTGTTGTTGCTGCTTCGGGTCTGCTACCCGAAGACATCTAGATGTCGGCCGATTTCTACGGTCCACCCAGTTGTATAGATACATGTAGATTAATAATAAATTAATAATAGATTAATTGAACTTTCTGTCATTTTCAAATATATTCTTGACATTTTAAGATGTACGCTGTTGTTGGCATCTGCTAGCAAGCTAGCACCGCTCAGTAGTCAGTCACGTTGTCGACCCTTTGTTTGGGAGTTCCAATGCTAGCTGGTTAGCTGTGTTCTGGTACTCTAGTCGAACTAAAACAGCAGCCTCTTATCAATTGCATGGCAATAACGCATTACATTTAACTAAAGTGTTCTAGCAGTGTTAACTTACTTGATCCTTTATCCCCTGGCTTGTCGACGTGGTCCCGGTTGCTTCCTGACTATTCTTGAAGAAAAGATGAGAAGCAGTCAGGAGGAGGCGACTAGGAGTGCGCTAAAAGCTATCTGGGCTAGCTAGCACGCTAAATTGGGGGCGTTGAAGATAATGTATAAAAAACGAAAAGGAGGCTGTTGAAATTATCTCACTTAAAGTCGCATTCCAAGGTGTATCAGAGGCCGTCCATTATATGCAGCGGCTAAATTACTGTCTTTAAAATGTAATCCAAGAAAATTACCTCTCAGTAAAATAGTGGTCCTTTCTGCTCACTGCTGTTCCCTGACCCTGGTCCACCGCCTTTGTCTCGCCAGGCGCACGCTGCTCTGACTGTCTCTTGCACACAGCACTGACGTCACCCGCGACACAACAATGGGTTCAAAGGCCAAGCAGATCATCATTGAAAAGCTTGTTGCCTGTAACGTTGTTGATAATACCAATATGCATCTATAATATATTTTCTTTGACGAAAATAATAGTTGTCGAGTAGACAATGCAATACAATATCATTTTGTCATAGGGTGTGTTCATCATGGCTACGTTATGGGGTTTTTGGGTGGTTCAACAAATAACCAATTATGCTCATGCAATGTTCTTCAAACCAGTTAATCAGTTATGAATAGGTTTTGTTTAAACATGTAAAATATGCCCCAGTTGTAATAACGTACATTGCTGCAAACTGACACAAAATTACACAATTACAAAAAGAGTCGAATTTATTTTATAGTGACAATGTCATACAGAAAACTATTGAAAAAAATATTTGAAATGAGGTACATGAATACATCAGCATATGACAACATACATTTTCTTCTTTCATTGAGTCATAATCCAAATGTGGTAATCTGCAGTGTCATACCAAAAATCTGTTAATGTCAAAACACATACCTGAATAAGAATTTCAGTCCATTTAAGCCAGTGTAACTAATTTAAGCCATGCAAGCGTTGTTTTTGTGTCCATTACATTATTCTGATCACCCTACTTGCATTAAACTGCATACTGTGTACATGTAAACATATACATTCCACATTTATCAAGGCATGGCATAAGAGTAAGATTAGAACAAGGTCAGCTATCACAAAAAGAAAACACACAAGGTACTTTATGTACTGTAACTGCTCTGTCCTGCCCACTAATGAAATATTTAAGACTATAATGTCAAGCACCATCCATTTGTACACATTCAGTAACATTAGTAGAGGTAAAAAAGAAGTGAACTTAAATCTAACCACAGAACTTCAAAAGCACCTTTCAGAAATATCAAAATGTAAATAAAAAAAAAGCTTATTTTTTTTGATTGATGTGCCACAATCTACAAATTGACAGCGTTTGAAGGCAACAGTTATAAAAGCAATTCTTTATGATGGAGCCAAGTCATTTATAAAATCTGTGAGGAAAGAATACTGTTTACCAGACGGCTCATTTTCTTTGCACAGTCCTGCGGGAGGAACAAAGGAGACATGTTAATTGTAGATTGCTGTCTTATGATTGTTATGTGTCACATGCAACTCTAAGAACTGCTAAATGCTGGGACTAAATGGACGGCAACAAAAGATACATTACAATTCTCCCATAATTGCAATTTATTTGTTTACTTTTGCTATGACTCCTCCTTGTCAATCTTTTCCTCTGGTGTGTTAGCCATAATTTGAGCTTCAGCAGTCGTGTCCTCAATATGAGCCAACATATCTGCCATGAGGGCTTCTTCTAACCTTCTTCTCACATTATGCACCAGGTCTTCCTGTTTCCTGGTGGGATCACAAAAACCAAAAATTAGAGTTACCAATTTCAGTGTGGCATCAATTTTCGAGTTAATCATTTATAGCTCAAACAAAAATAAATTCAAATTTTGATGGGTGAACAGATTGCATATGTTCCCTAAAGCTATTAACATACATATTAAATTGTTCGCCTCAGCATGCAGCCACGAGAATTAAAAAAAATGTGCTGTGTGTGATTGTGCACGCATGTGAGATTTACCTAATGTCGTCATCAGTCACCATGAAAGCCTTGCAAAGAGGCTGTGTGGTGTTGAGCCAGACACCAGGGTTCTTCTCCACAGCAGCAGTCAGCTGGCCGGTGACAGGCGTGGGGCTGGTGTGCAGTGCACTGGCAATAGCAGATAGTAGGGTTTTATCTGAACAGACAGGCCCGACACCTGTAACACACACACACACACACACACACACACACACAGACACACACACACACACGTTATGTAAATGTAGCTGGTGGCGGCAACATCATTACACTTTCAAAAACTTTTTTATTTTGTAGAATGAGCGACAAGAGGTCTGGATAAAGAATATTCAGGCCCGGTGTGGAAGAAAAATTTAAAAATAAAACAGCCATAACAAATCCTGGTCATTTGCTGTTACAACATCTTAATAAAAAGGTGGAGTCAACGACTGTAACCTAATAATGCACTTAAACACACAAATTCAGAGAATATCATCTGATGGTATGATAGCTATCAATAATCATCTGGTGTTTCTACACAGCCCTGGCTCTAAAGGGGGACACAAAGTGGTGCATACTGCATTGCAACACTATCCCAGCCTCGGCAATGTGCATACAATTTAGGGGGAAGAGCTTCGGAAAAAGCACCCTATGGAGAAAAAGGTATTTTTGTTTTGATAATAGTTTAAAATATCAAAAAGCTTTCTCCAGCATCACTAATGCTGGCCCCACACTACAGGATTTTCGTATCTTAGCCAATTTTAAAAACATTGGATACCACAGACATAACAGAATTGTAATTTTTTAAGTTAAGTACACTCTAGAACAGGGGTTCCCCAACCCTGGTCCTCGGGGCCCACTGTCCTGCATGATTTAGATGTCTCCCTGCTTCATCACATCTGATTCAAATGAATGGGTCAATATCAGACTTCTGCAGAGTTTGATAAATACTCATTAGTTTGAATCAGGTGTGTTGGAGCAGGGACACATCTAAAACATGCAGGGCAGTGGGTCCCGAGGACCAGGATTGAGAACCCCTGCTCTAGACGATTCATTCTAGATGCAGGACCACATACTTGGCGTGTAGACAGGTAGACTGTCAATCACGCCATCAATCCAGAGCCATTACCATCGCTACAAACTATTAGCACTTCTGTGTGCTCTTTTGCACAGAGAAACAAAACTCTGGATGAAGTCATGGCTGAGAATACAGAATCACCATATTTATTTTGCAGGGCAATCTGGAAGCTAGGCTACAGCTACAAAAGGTTGCCAGTATCTATGACAACGTTGCTACATTTTTGTGCAACTCAAGTACACAACATATGGTAGGTGATTCCCAGTCAGGTCACTTCTCATTGGCTATTGCAGGATTCTCCTGGGGCCCCCAGTTCCTTTCATATTAAATGTTTTAAAACATGTTTCATATGTACCGTACAATTTTAATACTGGGATCCTCTGAGCCAGTCAGCAACAGTAATATTCAGTCTGTAAACCCCTAAAATTACAGGATTAATTGGGCAGATAATCGGTGCCGACCAGCCCCGATTTGGGCCAAAAATCCTCTAGCGTGGAGCCAGCTCCACATATTTACACTTTACACGGTGATCTGGTCTTTTAATCAAACTATTTGAGTCTGTTACCACGACTGCACTGATTGTAATAAAGCACAGCTGACACGTGAACAGTTGTATTTAGACACCAGTATGCAGATTGAAAAGCTAGTCATCATGTGTCACTTCTCATCTCACCCTGTAAGCCCTTGGGTAGATCCATTGTCTTGACCAGCTCCTCTGCAATGTCAAATGCACTCAAACCACTCAACTTCCTCTCCCAAAACAACTGAGGAAACAAAGCAAAAAGAAAATCGTATGTATATATTATCTTAATTTTCCTGACTAGATCACAGACAAGGATTCACGTTTTCAACTACATTTCCTAACCATCTTAGACTGTAACCACTATGAGACAGTTTGGCTCTTGGCATAGTCCCAGTTCTTAATAGAGGCCCTCTCTGTGATTGAGTTTGACACTACTGGTCTATATATTGTGGCTTGTTCTACATGGGATGCCATAAATTACTATATCAAAACAGAGCACATGTCAAAAACATTTTTAACCGCTGGCATAAGCCTCGATATGGCACTTTGCTTCTCTCACTCTCTCCTATCAGACCACCCAAATGTTTAAGTATTAGCCAAGAGTATTTTCTTTCACAAATCTCCACTCTCACTCTGGGTTAAAAGTTTGGATGAGCAGAAGAGCAATAAAATATGTAGTTCAATAAACATGTCGCAACAAGAGCTGGAAGCACTACAAATCATTTACAGCGACAAATGTCAGTACGAAGACTGTTAAAGTTCGTGGAGGTCTTACAAGTAGACTGGAAAGCAATCGCCTTCTGCCTTAAAAATGGTACATATAATGACAACCTCACTTTTTCAGTGCTAACATTTGGTTAATTCCCTAAGCTTATTTATAACTTGATAGGTCCCCATATCTTCTGAACAGCAAAACACTTAATTAAGAGTTCAGAGAATGAGCCAACACGCAAATGATGTTTGAAATAAACACGGAAATAGTTTTTATAATTTAAATGGGCTAATATTTCAATCTATTAATATTTTAGATGAGCTATCTGCGCATTCCTACTATGTAGTGTTTTTAAGCAATCTAACACTGTATAGCCTATGCTTTTCAACTACATTCTCCATAACAGAAATCTGTCACACTTTCAATATGATGGATGATGTTAGATAAAGTATATTTCTTATTCTTATCTCAATCGTAAATGGTGCTGGTGGTTAGTAATTCAATTTACAAGGCTTGGTTAAGCATTGTTATTTAGAAAGTGATTTGCATACCCGCATTTAAAGGACATCCCCATGCTTTTGTTTTTCTTTCCATTTCAAAATCCATATCATGGCACATCATCATACCGGTATACCGCCCACCCCCAACTACATCCAGCCAATGGTGAGAAAATGTAGAGTATTGCATAAAATGTAACATGCTAACCTAAGCTGGAACTAAAGTTCGTTAGGCTTCTTATGACTTAAATCACCTGTTTTGGTTGTTCCACCGCTTTATGTGGGTCTGTCTTGACCTTATTGTTGGGGTGATTTGTCACCTTGGTTACTGGCTGTTTAAAGATGGATGCTGTCTGTCGAACTGGTAGCGTTGTATTTAAATCAGGCTTGACCTGCAAGACAAATTCAAAACAGCAATACAATGAAGTTTTTGCATTTAAGCATATCAAACTTTCTTGTAAGAAATGTGTTTTTTTTTAACGCTACTGACACTTTATACTGATAATTTAGGAACTATCTTATGCTTATTCTATTATTCTATTACTTATAATCCTATACTTAGTATAAGATAATAAGTAATAGAATAATCATCATCAAAATTATATATTTATATACACACATAGCTATAGAAAACACCTTTATTTCCATGTTAATATTTTATAATTTATGCAGGTTTTAATGAATAAACTATCTCTGATAGGTTGTAGGTTGTTTTGATTTTTAGGACAATTACAGTTTTTATCCAATACAATATTTTTGACTAAATTTTGAAACTATATAGAGATGATGGTACATGATGCATTCATGAATCTCAACACATGACCTACCTTGATTTGATGGCTGCTGTCATAACGATGCCTGTGCCTGTTACGGTGTGCCTTGGTCACAATGAGCAGCCTGCCAGTTCTGGGGTTGATGCCTTGAACATCTGTAGTATTCCCCAGACAACGAGTAATCTGGGGCTTACTCAAAAAGCGCTTAGTATGTGGACTGGGGAGAGAATAATACAGCGATTTACAAAAATCCTATAGTCCTATAGTACAGATTATGTCACACATTGTGTTTATGGTATGTTTTTAGGTTTATTTGGATTAAGCAACTATGCATGTTAATATTGCTTTTTTGACTCATTACTAATATTTTGCAAAAGTATAATTAGGAACACAAACTTGAATGTCAAGGGACCAACCTAAATTTAATGGCCAAATTAGCTTTAAATGTATATTCTGTGAGTATGGTCAAACCTCAATTATGTATGTAATTATTAATACGAGGTACATTTGCTTACAGAGGGAGTACAAACAACTATTTAACCCGGTGGTAGTTGATTTAAGAGGTGAAAACAAAAGCACACTTCCCATAGTTTCTCATTCTTGGACAGTTAGATTAACAGAATTATGTTCATTATTATTATACTATTTTTGTTTCGTCGAAGAGAATAATAAGAACAATTTCAGCGGGGGAGCAATATTGGCATCACACCAACAAGCGAAGCATGTGTAAACAATGCAAGTTAGCTGGCTAATCAAGCTAGCGAGCTAGCTAACGAGCATGATCTGGTTAGTTCAAGTTTATAATTTTAACCAGCTTGCAACTCAATAGTTTTCTTTACTACAAATAAAACGAACATGCAAATGTGTAAAAGCGAAGTTTGTTTCGCCAACATTAGAATAAGGTGCTGACACCCCAGATGTTAGCGCACACGTTAGCCTGCTGGTGAGAATTGCTCAAGGCATTCATTCATGCATTTCCTGCATAAAAAAAACCGTTCATATTACCATCGACTGTATATGCATTGCACCCACCTTTTAGTTTCCATACCAACTGTAGTCTTTATTCGTCAAGCTTTTAATTGTCAAGAAGCTTTAAGTTGTATAGCAGTTTTGTAATTAGTGTTGTGAACCGTCTGTTGTCAGCTGTCGCTGCTTTCTCACGTCTAGACCTCATTAGATCCCTCCGCCAAACTGTTTACGCAACTATTATACTGAAACGATCCATAATGCAAAGCTCATATAAACTAGTTCCAAAACATAGAACATATCTCCAAAAACCCGAAATGAACCCTTGCTGTTTGTCAAGGTAATAGAGTTTCATGAAATAATAAATTACTATCTTAATTTAAGGAAATATACAAAAATATGCATTGGAAGTTGCATTAGTTTTGAATGATCATACAGCCATCACTACCTATGTACATGGATTACTCAGTATCTGAACAGTAAAAGTCAACACCAGTAACACAAGACAACAGTTTATTGAAATTAGATCATTAATGAGCTGAACCAAGGGAGGTGACTTTTTTAACACCTTGCCAAAATATTAGGACAGATAAGACAGGCTTGAAACATGTTGGATTCAGATGCAGACAAAATATCACTGTGTTTCTCTCACTGTCAGATTCAATACATCAAATGAAAGATGAGGATACATTGGAGTAAAAGGAACAACCTGAAACACAGACCGAAGATATTAATCAAAAAGGTCACATTATATTCAAATACTGGTATCCATCCATTAAAAGATTCCCGTTACTCAATTCTTCACAAAAAAGTGAAAGCTGATAAAGTTGATGCAGTCACATTAAAAAAATTCATTACACCTCATTAGCCAGGTCCACATGGAACATGCATCTTCATCTTTAGCCCTGCAAAACCATGACAGAATCAAAACAATTAATTGGATATGCAATACCAGAATAATTCATATTAAAAATACCCAAACCCTTCATTCCATCATAAATCCCTAAATCTTAAACCGTAACAAACCACAAATGAGCAGAGTGCCAGTAACACAGTAAAACAGTAAAATGTGATAATGTCAACATGAATGCATTATGACGTTTATACATTTAAAATAAAAACTCAAGTCAGTCAGTTTGTCTCTCTCTCTCATAATTTAGATTGCCACATGTTCTTCTAAATCTTCCTCATCTAACAGTACATATATTTTTTGATTCATATGAGATTAGGAAAATGTATGAGTGCCAGAATTGTACATTTAATAGTATGTGCTGAATACGTTTCAGATATGAAAACCCCTGTCCACCCACAGATGTGTTATGTTAATTGGTTAGCCCCATTTTTCACAATTAGCCTTCAAGGCTTACATTATGGATGCAACATTACAGTGAGCCCACGGTTAAGAGGTATACATCACAGATTTTCAGCCTCTGTAATTTTATTTATTTATATATATATATATATATATATATATATATATATATATAAAAAAAAATTCTTATAAAATTGTCATTTTTAACAGAGTGGGAGTGTGATATTGGTCTCCCTCGCTTTAT
>JAODUG010000009.1:1404181-1435883 GCA_027564795.1 Aphredoderus sayanus
TAATTTTATTTATTTATATATATATATATATATATATATATATATATATATATAAAAAACATTTCTTCTAAAATGGTCATTTTTAACAGAGTGGGATTGTGATATTGGTCTCCCTAGCTTTATCTCAGTCATTGAACTCACCAATTACTTCGTTAAGTGTGCTCTGGTTTTGTATAACTCATACAGGGACAAGTTAACTTTGCAACATGTACCTCGTAATCTCACAATCCTGTATAGCAAACCATCACTGTGAGGTAGCTTTCAGTTCGTTTGGAGTTCCATCAGCCGAGACAGATAGGTAAGGTGTCTATGTCCATTCATTTAAAATTCTCCCTGTGACATTTCGTAAACTATGACAATTACTTTGCTGCTGAAATGTGTGAAGGAAGGCACTTTTTTTCTCCAGATGATGAACAAACAAATAGTGCTGCTAGGTTTATGAATTGCCTTCATTATATTATTTTCAGAATTTGTTGCAAATTGATGTTAGAATACAGAATATTGTGTTTTCGCTAATGAGTGGACACTCATTGCTCCACCTGTACGAAATATGGCTGGGAAATGGTCTTTGTGTTTACACTAGAATAGCTGAGAGTGGCAATCCAAGATGTTCCCACATAGCACATACAGTATGAAAGCCAGTGGTGCATCCTCAAATGAAGCTCTCTCTTCTCAGACTCCAGCTCCTATTTACATACAGAGCGCTGATAGGCTCCAGAGAAGGCAGTGACTGTTTTGTGGATGTGAATATATGACAGATGCATGCAGTCTGCGTAATGTAATAAAATGAACACAATAACAAAAAATTGTTATACCGCAGATCATGTGTGCGCATTGAACCATGAGGGTACCAAACAGTTTGATAACATATGGTGAAGTGTACCACTGAATTACTACTGTACAGCTTCACTGATATCTCCCTGACCTGTGTTGTTGCACCTGTTAGGTAGGGATGGCTAATCCCTAAATATCCCTAAAACAACAGAATACATACTTCCATAAAACCACAGTTCAATATTCAGCTGAATAGCTGAGATGTTTAAAAACGCAATGTAAATAACCACAGCCTATAACTCATTGTCTGTCTAATCATGTGCTTATTAAAATGTACATACCTACATACAGTATAATGTAAGAATAAAATATGCTAAAACTATAAATCAAGTCATCAAACAAATGTTAACTTTTCCCCCATACCTCCAATGGGTTTGAGCACTATTACTCATCCTTCTTGAATTTGCCATTGATGTATGGCACATAGTCCAAAAATAACCGCCAGTCTGTAAAGTGGACCAGTGCTACACCTCCAACTGAACCCCATAGAGCCAACGTTGGTATCCTGGACAAAGAATTGAAAAGTGGTAAGGTTGCGTCAATTGTTATGTACAGAAAGCTCAGAGTTGTTGCAACAAAACTGACATGAGATGTACAGAGGTCTGACCTAGTACACGGGCCAGAAAAACCTGAGACGTTGTCTACTCAGCAAACTTAATCAACTCAACTAACAGTGGATGCAGAGAAAAATGGACTGTGAATGTCAGACAGGTGTTTTGGATAGCTGGTTGATATTTGTTTTCGTCAGACAGATTGAAGGCACATTGATATAGAATGACATGTCCCATATCTTTTTATAAAGAAGGTGCCATATATTACACGAACAGTAGATATGTCCTGGCCTGTCTTCTTTGTCCACCTGACTAAATAGAATGGGTGATCATGGTAATTGTGTTGACAACGCATGTTAACTAAAGATAATTAATTTAGACTGTATTCAGCAGACGTAAAAAAAAAAAAAAGACGTAACATCACAACTTTAGAACTACTGTACAGACTGGTGATAGAAATCTATTTGACCTCAATGAGGCTACTGTAGCTGCCAGCTAACAGCAGGGTATAACCTAGCTGGGGTACGTCTAACTGGGAAACCTTTTCTTATTCGAGTTACAAGTACAAAATCCATAGCATCTTACCACGTTTTAGCGAGAGACACATATTTCTGACCGATCAATTTGCCGACCATTTTAACCGTAAAGGTTGACTGCGAGCTGAGTCCACTGGAAAGCAAGGACTTTGCAAAGACTTTTTGCGCATGCGTTATAAAGCTTCTTCGTTTAGTAGATTTCTGACAAGGCTCATTGCTGCCTCTCAGCTGTAAAGGTTGGTACTTCAGCTATAAACACTTAAAGGTCCTGGCCATTGCACAAATGGAGAAATATTAACATATAGTAGGTTGCAAACAGATTAAGAGCAATGCATTTGAAGTTGTTGTGCAATCATCTTCTCTCACATAAACATAATATTAAAACACACATTGAAATAAGTCGTTATTAAAAATGGCACATTTATTGCTACATTACTGTTATATACACGACAGTTCTCAATATCTACTTTATATATAAAAAAATAGGAAACTGGAGGCACTTTGAGGACATAGCTTACATAGATGTCCCCAAATATGAATGAGTTTTGTAGCAATTTATCTGTAGAGCAGGAAAGAGTGGGGTTTAGAAATGTACTGCAACACCCCCAACCACCCCACCCATGTCCAAAAACACCAAACAAAACAAACATAAAATTGTGCATTTTGAAAATGAAATTCAATGGATAAGGTAGACATCTTTCTCATATATATAAATGAAAACACAAATGTTTAGTAGTAATGATCTATACTTCATCAAGAGCACAGTCTGGGAATTTTTTTGGGTGGGTGTGGGGGATGGAGTTAATAATTGACAGGGCATTCACTGGTAGGGTCAAGATTTTTGACCATGAAATAAATGACAAACATTACCTAAAAGTAAAACACTGTTACATATCGGCATCAGTTTACATCAAATAAACAGGTGTAGACGTTGTACAGCTGTACATGTATATTAATGTACGCTAATTAAGAATGAAAATATGTTTTTTAAAATATTTAGTACATAATATAGGGTTTAAGTATAGCTTTGGGGTCACATTATGATCAAAATATGTCCTTTGTGTCAGGTCTTCAATCCGTTTTCTAGATCTAATTACATGAATCGACATGAAATCAGTGTCAGGAATTACTGTGCATTTAGATTAGATAGACATTGTCATCCGTTTCCTAAGTAAATTCTTTTTTATACATCTGCATTATGAAAAAAGAAAAAAGGTACAACCTATAAATCCTCAAATGCAATGTCATCCACCGAGTAGCAGACAGATTTTCAGGCACTAGTGAGTAACCATTATCAAAACCTCCAAAGTCAGGAAAATGACTAAGGCCACCCTTTTTGATTCATTTTTTATGCTTCGCGCGCTGTCATAATGAAACACTGAAGGAAATTGTGCCCCAAAACCCTACCTCAAAATAAACACAAAATCCACTGGGGGACGGACAGTGAAAGGCAGAGTAATGGGTTGTGTTTTTAATAAAACTATATCAGATGTGCACCTGTCAAAACACCAAAATATGCCAATTGTGCATTGTCAGGTAGTCGGTTTTGACTTTTAAATCTAACCAATATCACAAATGCATGTTCTATACAGAAACATTTGACGTTTCTATCATCTGAGCACCTTGGCAGAAAACGGACGTTACTTTGTTCCTTGCATCTAAATTGAGAGTTGTCTTACATTAAGCAATGTAAACAAAAAGAAAAAGCAGTCACAAAGTAAAAACTGATACAACTATCTTACAAAGTAAAAAATATAATAAAAATAAAACCATGACAAACCAGTTCTACACAAAAAGGAAGAACCTTACAATTGTTCAAGAGGAAAAACAAAACATTGGATGCTCTTTAACAGTGTAACAAAAAAAATCCCACAAACAAACAAAAAACAAACAACCAATGAACAAAACAAAACAAATCAGTCAATGGCTAATGGTTGAATTTACCAAAAGGTAAAAATAACACTCATGATCCCTTACATTTCTACCATTTCCATCTTACTCGGGTAAAATGGTTAAATTACAGCCTGCTTGATTCTAATCTGACATTACGTTTTTTGTTTGACATGTGGGTTCACCATGCTGCAAGATATTGTCCATGGGATATTATATCTGAGAGCTAAAGTGAAGACACTTGTTTCATTTGAGCAAGGAAATGCCCACTGCCAACTGGAAAAGTCCACAAGATGTTGAGACAGCAGGTGACAATTTTGTTTGGTGAATAAGGTGAGCAGTACAGATTTTGTATGATTCATTCAGTCTGACGGCAGTCTCCAAAAAACAAAACATGAGTTAACAACAGCCCCAAACGAAGTGATCCTACACAACTGATCTGCATCCATGAGTCTTTGCTCGTGTTGAGAGTCCTTCTCTGGAAGTCTTTCTATTCCATACCCACGGCAGTGACGTTAAAAAACATGTACAGGTCAGGACTTAAGGATAGAAGAATGAGGGTTCCAGCCTTACCAAAGGGCATCACATATAAGTCCTGTGGTATCTCCCCCCCCTTCCCCAGCCAATCACTAGTCAATAATTACTAGCATGCCAGGATCTTGTGCTAGTGTGGCTGGATGTGTCCAATCCTACCTCTACAGTTCAGTCATCATGAGAGGGAAAATAAAAAGGATAAACATTTCAATCTTAGCCAAAACTATCCATTAGGCCTAAATCAGCCAAACATTATTATTACACAGGTATTAATCAAACAAAAGATATATTTAGGTGCCATCTTTGCTTGTAATGAATGTAAGACCTCTTTTCAGATGGGAATGCCGATTAACCATCCGGATACAAATCCTGATTTTGCTCATTTGAGCAATTGATCCAAAGTACAATTTGATCCAAACAAATGTTGCTCCCAACATGTAAAGAAACTTTCAAAAATGTCTTACAAAACTTGACGTGTTCAATTTCCAAAGTCTCCAAAACAGCATCCCTTCAGAGTCCAATGTGTTGTTAAAGATTCTTAAAAACTCCCTCTGAATGAGTGTGCTCTGTATTTCTCCTCAGGAATGTGGCCACTGGCTTTTCAGTAATGAGGTGGTTGTGTGTTTCCATATTTTGATAAACACACATTGAGATGCATGATAACAGATTAAGGCCACGTGTTATGAGGGCTGTACAATCAACAGGAACTGGAAGAAGAGGGAAAAAAGAAGACAGTAAGCATTTACAAAGGGTAAACATACAAAAACTGCAACAGTAACAGTCTAAAATAAGGTAATTGTTATCCCTGCTGGGAATACAACTATACAACAATGGTACCCACTAGTGATAAGCTGAGAAATGTGCGACTAGCCACATAACCGGTTAAGATTTCCCAGAAATAGTTCTCAGACTTGCACATAAAGCAAAGGAAATCAGAGATGGGGCTAATAAAATCAGCATGATTTAACCAGGCAACTAGCATTCATTTTATGCCATAATTGCTATTGCCTGGTGGTATAGGCCTCGTTCACAGGTGCTATAAAACAGTGTACAAAAGGGCTGACCTGAGAATTACATATGGCTCACAGGGTTGTGTCCATCCCCTCCTAAACCAGGATGGCCTCCACCGAGCTGCATCTGGGGGTCCACCCCGGACACCTTCTCCTCCTCTCGTCTCTTCAGGCATGCAGCCTTGGGGTTCAGATTACGCTCTTCGAGAAGAGGACAAACAGGTGAGATGAAGAACACAATGGAAGTCAATAAAGTCGTGTTACGGTTCCAGACGTACGTACACACAAACAGGGTGGAGTCAAGACAAAAGGGGGTAGGAGCAGGACAGAAAAGTGGGTAGCAGAATGACACAACTGTTTAGCAGGGGATCTGAAATATACTTCCTCCCCTCCTTTCCCCTTTCTTCCTCAGCCCTTTTGACAACTCTCCAAGTGGAGAAAGGGCAGACTGCAGAGAAAAGCGGGCCAGTGCATTTATGGAAGCGGACAGTGTTAGTTGAAGGCAGACGGTTTCCCTACTGAACGTGGCGGCGTAGCGACGGGCGGGGCTTTGGTCGGAACGATGAGGAAGCCAGCCATGTGGCGACTGGCCGCGGCGCAAAGGCGGAACAGGTGGGAGGAGGCCTTCCTGTGTGGTGGCGGGGGCGGGACCTACCTCGCACCTGCTTCTCCAGGCCCAGTATGACCTGGACGGCCTGCTGCAGGATGATGAGCTTGGTCTGGGCCTTGTCGCTGTGCAGGTGGACCTGACACATCCTGCCCAGCTCCCTGAAGGCCTCGTTAATGTCGCGCACGCGCACCCTCTCCCTAGCATTGTTCGCCAGGCGCCGCTCGCGCTCCCTCTGCTCCTTCTCCTCCGCAGTCAGGTTCTCGTCGGTCACCGAGACAGCGCTGCAGCTGCTGCCAGGAGGAGAAGTGGGGGGGTGGGGTGGGGGTAGGGAGGAAGGGGGGGCTGGTTAACTCTCCCAAACCAACAACCCTATGCTGAGGTGGTCTTACTAGACGCTTTCCCTGTTGGCGTTTCCCCCGCCACCCTCCCCCCCTTCACGCAGGACTAGGCTGGTGGAGTTACTGAGCGAAGATGCTGGAGTGGAGTTGCGCTGCATTGCGGGAGAGAGCGGAGGGGTGGAAACGGAGGACATGCCTTCCTTGGATCGGTCTGGTGTTGAAAATGAGACTCTTTTCCCCCGTCAGTTCGTGGAAGACGGCTAGGTTTGTAAAAATGCTCCAAATGGACACCGGTTGGGATTTGACTCCGAGGTGAACGTTCCACTTGAATCAGACCAGGACTGAAAAATGTGTAGTCAAGTCTAATCAACATTAAAACCACAGCATTGGTATTTTCTGGTCAATGAGGTCCAGGATGGGAGTTACCAGGGATATGGGCGCTGTCAAAAATCGGGCGAGAGAAAGAATGAGGGGGAGAGAGAGGAAGCAACACTGTTGGCCAGGTACAGTACAGCGCAGAGACATGGCAACAAAGGGTAAGCCATAGAGAAAGACACGGGAGGCATCATGTTAAATACATCAGCGATAGGAGATGTATTTATCTGAGAATGAGGGAGTAGGTCACTGCTACCATCTGCGAAAGGAAACCAGAAAGTGGTAGGGGGGGAAATTTGACACAAACATAAAACAAAAAAGACAGACAGGTAAGTACACGAAATTGGGCAGCAAAATAAAAGTGTTAACATCTAAATATAACAGGGGCATGCAGTATGGAGAACTGCAATAATGGTGGAATGGCTGGTTAATAATAATCCCCTGAATTCAATATAATTTGTCTCATACTTTACAGTCACTGGGTCAGTAGAGATAGATGTACAGCACTTTAGCAGTAATAAACTACAAAGCAGTAATAAGCTAAAAATTAAATCAGAAGGGAATTGTTTTGTTGGGGGGCTATCACTGTGTTTGCTGCTGGGTTGGTTAGGAATAGCATGAGGCAAGGGTGGTAAACATACAGATGTAATGTTAATTCAGTGTGAGGCAGAGAGACATGTAAGCATCTTCACAGTGGAGACAGAAAGCCCATTGTAAAACAGGCAACACATACTCTATAAAACCACATATAGCGTATGTGTGACCCGAAAGAACAACACCCTCTAGAATGAACCAGAGACTGGGCACATCTCAAAACAGTTACACATAGCTTCATGTTATGGTGCCCTCCCCTCCTTTAGTCACATATAACAACTGTCAATATAAGCCTGAAGAGCAGGTCTACTGGCGGCATTAAGGAGAAACTTTAAGCATCTGACTTTTGGAAATCAACAGGAGGTGTGAGTGGCACACAACTGAAGCCATGCGAGTGTTTTGGATTGGAATGGGGCCCTTCCTCCCCTCCTCCTCATTTCTCCCTGGACCCCCACTGACCTCGGACTTGCTGCTCCAGGTTGAGTATAACGTTAACGGCCTGGTGCAGTATGAGCAGTTTGGTCTGGGGTTTCTCATTGCTCAGATGGAGCTGACACATGCGGCCCAGCTCCTTAAAAGCCTCGTTGATGTCCCGCACGCGCAGCCGCTCACGAGCGTTGTTTGCCACCCTCCGCTCTTTCTCCCGCTCAGCTTTAACCTCCACAGGCAGATCTTCGTCGTCTTCCACATCATCCCCACCATCCCCACTGGAGGGCCAAGTGGAATGGCCGACGAGGGGGAAGGAAACAATATGTATGGGTACAGTTCACCTACAACGACCCCCTACTGATGGTGTGCAGGCTGAATTTTCTCCCATTAATCCACCCCAGTAGAAACAAGAAAAAAGGTTACAAATATTCACACTGTAAGAGAACACCCATATGGGGAATATAAGAAGCACATTTCCCTCTAGAATCCTGTTGTTTAATGTTAACTTTGGAAATATTGCTCATGACCACTGACAAATCCAATATGTTGCCTATTGTATCAAGGCAAATGATTTAAGTAATACTGGCTAATAAAGGTTTTCCTCCATCAAGCTTGTATGGGGAAATAGAAGTAGCCTCAGTGAATTAATCTATCTGGGGATTCTTAATACAACTGATAAAAACGGGGCATATCTTGGGAAAATCACCTGATTGGCAAGTTCCTCTTAAGCCTAAAATAAAAACCCTACAGCTGTAAAAAGTTGTGAATATCTATTTTTGTCTATGTATAACCTGCAGAGACACGAAACTGAGAAGTGTCATGTTTCTATACTGAATCCAACTGCCTTCTTTTCCTGACCACACTCCCCTGAGATGCATGGCCACATGATTAGATGTCGGAAAGGGACTGTACATGATACATTTATTAAACCTTAAAAAAGGTTAATACAGCAGTACTACTGGCTAAATATTGTCTATATTCTACCAGTTCTTTCAAACTTCACTTACTAGACCAGTGCCATAAACCTTGAGTGGAACACACAAAAGAAAAACACAAATTAAGTGTCAGCTGTGGGATAGCACTACACGGTAGGTTAAACAAATTATTCTGTAACTCATGACGAAGGGTTTTTAGACACCTTGATCGAATGCGGGCTTTCATGTCTTTCTTCTCATCATCTGACTTGTCAGCAATGGAGGAATTCTCATCATCCTCCTTGTCTTCCCGTTTGATGTCACTGCTGCTGGAACGGGATATGCTACCCGATAGCCCTGGGGAGCCATCAGCAGTCAATGTATTAAACATTACCAATTACTAGAAAATACAAAGTAGTAGCTTAAACCCCACTGTCTAGATAGGAGGTAGAAGATAATACAATAATGATTTGCTCAAAGCTTAACATCGTCAGGCGGGGGTGACAACACACACATTCAGAAGACTCACCGGTAAAACCTTCAGGCTGAGAGCCTGACTGGCCAGAGGGTGCACCATGGTGACCATGCAACAGTCCACCACTAGAGGGCAAACTGGCAGAATCCTCGTGGTGATTGGAGGCCTGCAGGACACAGATACAATGTTGATATTGCTCCCTGGTGTAAACTTGCCACCGAACACAATTAAACAGGGATTATACCGCTGGTAGACTACATTGTACATACATTCGAGATCACACCCCACTGATCAAGCCCCAACACACATCCCTCTTACCAGGCCAGGCAGACGGCTGGCCATGCCCAACCCAGCGCTGCTGAAGCCCGCTGGCAACCCGAGGCCAGACGAGAGCAAGCTGTGCATCTCTGCCAGCCCCGGCCCTCCCGGCCCACCGACGTGACGCTGGAGGACGTTAATGGCCTCCTCCAGACGGTCATCCATTTTATTCTGTTAAGGATGTTAGCATTAGTCAGCACCAACTCAAGTCAACAACTGCTAAAACTGATTGTAAAAGAAATAAAATAATCACAATATCTATCTTAAGCATGTATAGACTCACCAGGGCCTGGATTCCTCCTTCAAAGTTAGGGGAGGGTGTTGCCTGGCCAGAGGACCTGGTCCACTGGGAAGCAGAGCCTGAAGAACAAAGGGACACCGCCTTTAGCTACACATTTAGCCTCACTTTGCACCATTCTGTGCTAGTCTCAGTAGAAGCTTTAAAAAGGATAACATGACAAACATAATGTTGATAAAGCCATCATAATGACTGTGGATTTAATATTTAAAATAAATAATAATATATTGTCAGGATTTGGACACTGATATATACAAATATATACTTGTTTTTGGCTATGTGCTACTTAGTTTTTTTAAATATGAAACATTGACTATGGAGGTCAAAGTACAATTCTTCAGCTGTAGTGAGACTATTTACATCCACATATCATTAAGCCATGACTGTAGGTATTATTAAGTCCTGTGTTTCTAAGCACACAATAAAATACACAGACTCTGGGGTGTTTCTTATTTTTCACTTTTTACTGTGTCACAGGTCTGTACTTTACAAGGGAGCTACTTTAAAACCCTCAAAGCACAGCCAATCACAGCAGGGATAAATACAGATGGTCAGTCAGCTAATCCAATAAGATCTCCATATCCTACAACTATTACAGTCCTTTCTGGCAGAACAGATTAGTGGTTAGATTGCTGACCTACCTGCAAACATCAATACGCAAGTTGTCTATTCCTTATCTGCTCTTTAGTAAGAGTAATTTTATTCACTCACTGCAAGTAATATTTGGATGAAAGCATCTGCTAAATGATCTAATTGAGAATTTAGCAAGTATTTAGGTTGCAAATACTTTGCATTCAAAGTCTGTAACACATAGAACCACAGCAACCTTCAGTTCCTGTTTCGTTTCACAGGTTTTTTGTTCAGACCCATCCTCAGTGAAACATGCACTCAACTGGATAAAGGTCAAGTGATTTTCAGGCAAGTAGTTATTTTCAAAAATCTTACTTTTACTTAGCTAGCCATCTTTGCAACTCTCAAATACAATCTACAGCAGCTTTAATATATTTTTTGAGCTCATCAGTGCATTCTTCCTTCCAGTAAAGTATATACTAAACAGTTGGCTTTGACCATGTCTATTTGACCATGTTTTGGCCATGTCTATTCTTGTTTTATTCATATATTTATCATGGGCTCATGGTGCACAGCAATGGACTCAAAATGGAAATACAACACACTGAATCATCTCGACACTTGTAATTCACTTGTGCATGAACAACGACACAGCACTGCAATTACTGTAGTGATATAAATAATAGGAATAATGTACATATAATTACCCTCAAATAAGGATGAAAGATATTTCACCAAATTTATGAATTTAGGGTACACTGTGTCACTGTCCAAATACGTTTGGACCTGACTGTATATTCCAGGGATGGCCCAATAGATGGAGCTCTATAGTCATTGTCTACCATTCAGGCACAGTCAGACTGAATGTTTCATAAAATGTTTTCTTCCCTTGCTTACGTCCCCGAAGAGAGCCAACTAAAAGATGCCAGCGGCCAAGTGACCTTGAGGCATCAGAGAAATGACTACGACTGTATGCCCACTCACCCGATATAGCCTGGGGTGAGCCAGAAGGTGTAGAAGGAGATGGGGGGAAAGCACTGCTGGTGGTGTCTGAGGGATAGATCTGTACACACACACACACACAATTCCATTAAATACTTTCCATCTGACTTACAACACAGGTAGTAGCACAATACGGTAATATGGTGACCACTTATTTAGATAGTGTGTAATCCCCCGTCTTGGCCAGGGTATTTATACCATTTGGCCTCCAATCACAAAATCCCTCATTTAAAAAAAAATAAAACTACTGTACTTTCACACAGAAATGACACATAGAGACAAAACACATGGACCGTCCATTGAATTGCTCCGCTACCCACTGGGCAAATAAATACACACCATCCCAATAAATGAGTGAGAATTTGCTTGTTTTATTTGGTATTTTGCTACTACTTACAGACGCCAGGGCTTTTCCTATCTCATCGCCTGAACTTCCAGGAGCTGTCCCCCGATTAGCTGACAACAGAGTTAACAATGACACAATGATGCACAACATATGAATACCAATGTACTGTATATATCACTGCATTAAAGCAGTGAAAACATCAACACACTAAGAGGTTAGGGTGTTTTACCCATAATGGTGTCAGTCCCATTGATAGGTGGCGTATGGTTGGGGACTCCATAGCTGCTGGAGCTGGAGTGGAAGCTAGAGGGATGGGCCCCGTTCACCTCACTGCCATGCAGTGGGTAGTTTTGTGGAGATAGAGGCAGCGGCTGCCGTTTCTAAAACAGAAAGGAAGAAAGGGACACGCGTAAAGAACACATACAGATTTCATTGTGATTGAATCTCAAACCCTGTTAGTTTTAACATTCAATTCTGCTTTTTGACGGCTACCATTTATTTCCAGAATTGAAGCCCCTTGGTAGAACATCGTGGTTATGAGAGAATGTCCATTTCTTTAAGCTGGGGACACATTACAAGATTTTTCCAATTGTAAGCGAAGATTTAACTGCGCACATTTAATGACTGACATATGCAGATTTTTTGCCCAGTCATACTTGAAGTCAATATAACAGGTGGCTTTCGAAAAGCAGAAAACAGAATTGCTATGAGAATGTACGTTTAGGAAATATTTTGGTACCAACATTGACATTGCAACCATACTGTATAGACTGCAGCAATTGTGGTTTGTGCTGTGATGGAGAAGACAGAAAGTAGTTTTTTGTGGCTTTTATTTACAGTCCAAATTCTTCTCCCTCCTTCTATTTTGTTAGAAACTAAAATGTAATTTAATTTTTATTCAATCTGAGATTCAATTTGAGAAAAAAAATATATAATTGTGGAAATACTAGCCTTGATAAAATGTTTAATTACAGTGTGATGTTGTCTTACACTCAATCAACAGATACAGGAAGACTACCCTGGGGCAACGCGACTCCGGTCTTAGATCGTTGCTATACTGGGCAGGAAAGATGTGTTGTGTAGCCCTGGCTTAAATCACATAATGCCAAACACACAGTGTTCCTGGGTATACACAGTTACAAAGTGTGCAAGCAGAGCTCACCAGTCTGTCCTGGGGGTTAATAGCAGTGAAGGGACCTTGCTGGCTCAGGTGGGGGGAGTTGCCTAGCATGGCAGGGTAAGCAGGCTGTACCATCGACCCGGCAGAGCCCCACGGATCAGAGGACGGGTGGAGGCCTTCTGTCAGGGGGGCATCCAGTGGAAGTGAGGGACAACCAGCCACATGAGATAAAATGACAATGAATGCCACATATGAGACATGTCACATTATTGTGATGACTTTATTCACCAATTATACACCATTCTGCAGCCTGGCTCTGCAGGGTGTAACACTGGCTCAGGCCTAAGGCAGCCAGCTTCATTCCACACATGCACATTTAAATAAACAAACAATTCTCCCGCCATATTGTTTGTGGAGGAAAATTACATGCCATTGAAGTCTTTAAACACAATGGCTTTACCCACAATACATCTGACAAGATCTACTAAGTAGGCATTATATGTTGAACCAAAGAAACAGAACTAGTGGCTACTGACCTTGCATGTAGAATGGCCCTGGGTAGACGTTTCCTGCCTTAGAGGAAGGATATCCAGCATGTTCTCTGTTAAAATCCTCTCCTGAGGCTGATGCATAAACCTGCAGATTATACAGATTACAGAAAATATTGGCTCAATGCTTGAAACCCTAAACACTGAATCACAATTGCTTTATGGTTTGAAACAAGTGTAATGCAGATGATTGTTTAACCCCCCCAAACATTATTTTTTATATATATATTGTTTTATACAGCATTGCTGCATTATATACTGTATATATAGATATATACAATTGTTTTACGGCAATCAGTGAGATGACATATTCTAAATTGAAATATCACTTGTTATTTCTTTCTCATCCAAGTGCGTCTAACAATTCTGTAGAGATTATAATCTATTACCATCTGACAATTAGTGCCTTCCTTCGAGTTATCTGTCGGATACAAATTGCCTGTGGGAAGTCCCTTGAGCTTAGCTGTAAGTAGGTGGGAGACCACAATTGATGTTTATGTTTAAGTTATGAACTGGGATCTTTAAAAGACATTGTTTTAAATTAAATAAAATAAAAATATTAGTCTAGCCGTGTTAAAACTTTAAGGCATTTGGCCAGAAAAAATTAAGGGGTGCAAAAATAAATAAATGCCAATGCAAATAAAGTCTCCCATGACACAACGTTTCTCAAAACAAAACAAAAAACCACTTTATATTTTACTGCATAACTGTAGCATTAAGTGTAATATATATATAAATAATTATTCTTTTATTTTCCCCCCACATATATAACCACACACACAGTGGGGGGATTTTATTAAGCTCAGTGTACGGTTTCAGTGTGGCTTTTACATTTTACTCTCTTAAAAATGAGCATTCTTTCCTAATGCTTCAAAAATACATAATCCATGACCATTGAATGGGAGTGGAAGTTAGATTCAGTGGGTCTTATAATGGGAATAAAGCAACCAATGCTCTGAACTGCTACACCACCTCCCAATCAAGACTATTCTGGAGAAAAATAAAGTATCAAACTGCACGTCTGAAAACTCAAATCCAAACGGACTGAAGTTTCCCTCTGTAATTTGATTAAACGCACAGAGAAAGGAGAGGAAAGCGAGTGGAGAGGAGAAGAGGGAGTGGAGAGATGCACTCCTAATTACTGAACCATCTGCCGAGTCCTGGAAGGCAGCCAACTCCACTGGCAGCTGGGATAGAGGGATGGGGGAGGGAGAGAGAGACGGAGGGGGAGGGACAGAGAGAGAGAGAGAGAGAAATAGAGGGGAGGGCTGTTGTTGGTGGGAGCGGGGGTGGTTGTAGAGAAGGGGGGGGGAGGAAGAAACAGACAAGAGGAGGAAATAGGCTGCCCAGAGAGGGAGCGAGAGAGAAAGAAAGATCGAGAGAGAGCGCAAGAGGAGGGGGAAATAGAAATGGAGTCTGAACCCTCTTGCCTCTAGTGTGTATTCCCTTCAATGATCGAATGAGTACACTTGGCGGTGGGGTGCATGGCCGTAAAGTAAAAGCCAGGCCACAAATACAACACACTATAAATACACACGTCAAACGAGTGGCTGGGTGAATAAACGCTATTCTCCACCCCACCCCCGCCCTCCCCGACCCTCCTCCCCTCCCCGCCTTTGCCTCAAGTCGAGGCGGCCGCACAGCTGTAGGACCTGGATGTCCTGTCTGGCTCGCACAGTCTAACGCTTAGCGGAGCCAAGCAGAGGTTTATGATGCCAACTGGAATGGGGTAGGGGTGTAAACTTTGCACATGGGCTCCCGTGGCCTGACTGCAGGGGCCTGCAAGGTGCAGCGCGGAGCTGCAGCACAACTGGGTGGAAGCACTCACCGAGGAGGGCAGGCCAGGGGGCACCTTCCTGATCTTTTTTGGCTGGGGATCTGAGGGGAGAGGGAGAGACCGTCAGCACACACACACACACATATGCATGCATATATATATATATACACACACACACACACGTGCACGCTCACACACGTACATCTCAAGTTATGGCAGCACTGCCTACAGAAAGCACAGATGAATGAGTGCATTTGTGTGGCTCCCTTCATTCAGTCGTGCTGAAGGATCCTCTCTCCATCTGTCTTTATGGCTGCTCATTAACGGCCAATCACAGCTATCCTAATCTCATGTTATTCAACACCGTCACTGCTCGTGCACTAGGAGCAAGAATGGCCCTCGTCTATTGTTAAGCAGAAGTGAGATTTCTCAGGACCTTTTTATAAAGCTACGGAAGAGAAGTGATTGTAGGCAAGAACGCAAATATAGACCAGAACAAAGAAAGTGGAATTTTTGACGACACAGTTCTGCCACCATAGCACATGTGTGTGCTCTCTGATGCCATCTCCTTCCCCCCCCCCCAACAACTTGTCCCCTCACCCATGCTGTCCTGTGGGGTTCTCCTGCGGGGGTTGCCTCCCTGGTACGAGGAGTAGAACTGGGAGCTGGACTTGAGGCCAGACGGGGAGAGGGCATCGGGGCTGGGCATGGGCATTTCACTGGGCATGAAGCCCGGCTAGGGAAAGGGAGAGGGAGGATGGGCTCAAATCAGTGCAAAACAGTTTCATTAAACCTAAGGTAGACGAGGGCTGTTGACGCGGGGGTGAGGCCGAGTGTTCTCACCTGAGCTGCAAACGTCGAGTACGGCCCTCGCTCAGCCTTCCCTGCTAACACGAATAGGAAAATAAATAAGGTCATCATGCTGAAAATTGGGCTTTTATGGCAACATTAAATCACAGTGTGGGTGTTCCCATTTCTCCAGTCGAGCGCCTCCCATCTGCTGTGGCGAGTGTGTATGATGTGTTGTATTTATGGCATTGGACAGCCAAACAACAACAAATTGGCCCATTATAAACGGTCCGAGAGAGACTGCTGCACCCCTCCCCGACCACCCATTTCCCCTGACAGTTCAGCTAAGGAGAGCTATGGGCCACAGTAATCTCAAGGGAGAGCCTTGTTTGTGCATGGGTGCCCTTTAGCCTGCCCCCCCACCCCCAACACACAAACTGCCACACACAAACAAAAACCCCTCCCCCGCCTCTTCGCTGATTACCCTTCCCTCCTCATCCTTTGCCACCTAAGCATAAATATGGATTGCCATGAGGAGGTGCGGCAGTGTATGCTGCATAGGAAAGGCCTCCTTTGCGCTCTCAAACGTGTGCTTAAGTCATCATCTCAAAAATACTCTAAAATGTAATCAGTTGTTCTGCATAAAGAGCATTTATTAATATTTACTTATTTTTCTCTCTTTTTTTTTTAAACATCCTTACCAACAATCCCCGAGCCAAATATAGGGGCTGGAACGATGCATTCATGTTCACTGTAAATGGCTCCTTCACCGTAACCCTGCGGGCGAACAGCACAGGCTTTAGGAACATAACAAATAAAATCGAACCCGTAATTAGCCTAATGGAGATGTTAGCATCTACAATTAAAAAGTGATTCACTGGTCGCATGTCTTCCACATGGCTTGTGTAACATGGTTATGCTCTGTGTATAGTACTTACCCTTCCCTGGCTGAAGGATGGACTGTTCTGTTCCCCTGACCCCCAGGGACTGGACCCACTGCTCTCATCTATACCTGAAAGACACAGAAATGGGGTTATGTCTATTAACAGTTCAGCAATTGTTTTGGGTTTTTTAACCTGTGATTTGTACCGTCAAATGCTTTAGCGAAATAAGGAGTACAGCTTCAGAGAATTTAGATATGTGGTGACCTGCTTTGATAAAGGTTTTTCAGACTTTCCAAAGAGTCGCTTCACAACTCACACAGAGACAGCATAGTGACAGTGCTGTCACATAGCATGGATATGAGCTGTAGGAAGTCTGAATAATTAACACCCAGTACAAGCCTTCCAGAATCATCCTCGACATTCTTCAGTCTCCCACAGCACTCCTTAACATTTTCCATGGCAACAGTCATTCACAGCACGTCCGTTCGTTCACATTTGGTACCGTGCCGTGCCTTTAACGTAAGCCCAAAGAGTCAACCTGACATGCTTGACACATGTTAGTCCTGGCCAGAGCACCGTGGCTTCCAGAGAGGGGAACGTGGCTGAAAGCAGTATGATCACCCCCACACCACCCCCACTTCACTCAGTCTCCTCTCGTACTGCAACACAGCATCTCTGGGGGAAAGCGGAGGCTTAATTGCATGCTGATTTGCATAATTGTGCATATTAATGAAGCTCAGCTTTATGAATATTCATATTTTTGTTTTGTTGTCTAATTAAAAAGCGGAGAGGGGAGAAGGGAGGGGGCTCGATTCCTGACAGGATCAGCAGTAGAACAGAATGATGGGTCCAGAGCGCTGAGAGCTGCTAGATTGCCGTGACAACTGTGATCTATACACACAACACCAGCGGAATAAAAGATGAAGGAGACAATGTCTTGTTCCCTCTATATGCCTGACTGTCACTAGCCATGTCAATCAAACAAATAGTGAGAAAGGGAATGAAACATTCACTTCACCAATAAAGCATTAGCACCCGAGCACCAAATAGCTTCCAACAGAAAAGTCCCATTTCATCTTTTGAATTTGTCTTGTTGTCTGTCACGTTTACGTAAGGATTACAGATCAGGCTTTTAAAAGGATCTGGTCAGGATGCTAAAGTTATTTGTGTATTCTGGGATTAGTACCTAATCTATAATTATCTGCTTCAATAATAAAAAATAAATAAACCTGATTTAGCAACCAATGTATGTATGCATAGAGTACGTATACATATAAATACGTTACAGTCAAGTACAATAATAGCCGATGACCCTCCATTTTCATGATTATAATAAAACTGATGCTACCATAATAATCTAAAGCCACTCGTTAAGATGTACAGTAGGCTGCATTTCAAATATTTTATTTCTCAGCCAATGGAAATATGAACCCTGACACCCTTCAGCTAGAAAGCTACATAACCTCTTCTCAGCGGAAATACTACTTCATTCAGGTGGTGGGGGGATATAAATTCATGCGAGGCGAAACATGTGATTTTACACTAAAAAGGTACTTTCCACTGGTACTGTACAATAGTAGGTAATGGTTAAGTACACACACACACACACACACACACACATATATATAGAAAATTTACAAAAGTAAGAAATGCAAAATGTACAAAAGTGATTGTCCTGAAGAGCTGATCAGACATACTGCAAGTTATAGTAGAATCAAATACTATTAAATTCAAATTATGTGTAAATACACATGCATCTAGAAAAAACTATGCCTGTCCAGGATACCACTAGCACATTTATGGTACTGATAAATAACAGGGATTTTCACTGTCAGTTTTCATCAGTACTATGACAAGTGATGAAAGCAAGTGCACTAGGCTTTTCGGTAGAGCGCTAACAGAAGAGCCAGCATAAAAGCATGAGTAAGGCCAGACAAATTCTCTGGTGAACCCCAATGCGCCTCTCCTCCCAGCACACAACGCCCCTTTAAGCATGGCTAGTCTATAATTACGCTGAACATATACTGGAAACAGACAGTCAGCCTGAGTCATAGGCTTCATGACCAGAATTCATACACATGCATCGGCTGCACTTGCAGACACGTATTCCTTTTTACAGGGATAATGCCCCAGGCACCTACTAGTAAATGTGCCCTTTTGTCTACACACCTTCCTTCCCCTAGTAAACTGAGTCACACAGACAAAGCATGATGTCAATAACATGTCAAGAGGGTGAGCGGTGTTAATGAAATACTGAACAATGTGCAATAACACAGTAACTAGATTCACTAGAAACACAGGTGACTTTTTCACAATTTCCAAATGACCTTTAATCGTAGATATTAAGACTTAGATTCAAGTGCTCCTGATAAATGTGCATATTATACAATACAAAAGTCCTTTAAATATTACATGTAGAGTACATTATGGAAGGTGGCAATCATGCATTCATTATGATTCATATAGCACAATTTTTTCCATTCTTTCATGTGAATATTAAACTCCTCCCATTGCAGATCTCAGCCCAAATATTAAAAGTACATTCAGTCTCCCAGTTTCATTTTAGCAATAAATTCTAAACAGTAATCTGTAAATCTATCCAAAACATGACACGAGTATAGAAATGTACACTAAAGACTCTAAAAGTTCTCATTCACCATAGCCCTTAAGACGTTGAACCGCCACTAATCCAGATCCTAATCTTGCTTGGGAAAAACTTACTACATAAGGACAACACATAGCAACAGCCACAAATAGTGTGAATGGGACTAGAACAAGTGCATTTAATCAGAACTATAACCAGAGTTTGAAGGTTTCAATAGTTACAGATGAAAATACAAAATCGGCAATTTCTATTGGCCAAAGTTCCAAGCCTTAAATAAAAGTTAAAAACACACGCATATCGTTTTGCAAGGTATAGGCTTCCATGTTGAAATCATACCCGAGAGACATATGCTACCAGACTACTCAATCCTTTTGCTCTGACCGATTCCATTGTTTAGGTATCTATCGCACACCACGCATCACCCTACTAAAGGCCTGGACATAATACACCGAGCAGACGTTGGTGCGATAACGGTAACATCTTGCTTTTGTAAGCAGGCACCTCACTGCCACAAAAGAACACCTAAATGGCGTTCAAATGAATAGCAGAAGTCGCCGCCGCCCCACCACCCATTTCTTGCCTCGTCTTTTATCTTGGCTTCAATATCCTGTTTCTTTTCTGCCGAAACATGAAAGACCAACGGTACTTCTAATGGCATGTGGGTGACAGGGAAAAGTTAGAGAAGGGCAAGTGTGTCTGCTAGAAGTAAGAGTATGGAAATGTAAAAAAGATGCTACTCAAGGTATACTTTTCCAATATAAGGGGACCAAATGTGATAGTACAGAATTTACAGCTACTGTATGGTCTATCCTGGAGTCCCTATATAAAATTGACTAGGCCTATATGCATGTCAGTGTTTCAAAGCTTAACCCTCCCGCTGTCCTATGGGTCAAAATGACCTGGTGCAACCTCCAGTAGCGGGCGCCAACCACAACACGGAAATATGACATTGCACGCTTGGCTCCCTCTGCTGGTAGTCTGCTGAAATGCCTTAGGACAGCGGGAGGGTTAAAGCAGAGAGTAGGTGAAAATGTGAATCATTATTCAGGGGTGTGTGGGGCCAGAAGGAGTCCGTTTTTTTAGGTGTCATTTTAAACGGACTGTTCCCATCAACCCCCACCATCCCACATGTTGTCGATTGTGATTGAGTGGCAACAGCTGAGAAGGTGAAGGAAGGGACACCTGCGAGGAAAGTGCTTATGGATGAGGAAGTGAAGAAGGGGTGACGCTGCATCGGCAAAACTGTGCTAAGATTGATTAAAATCCGTATTATCTTCAGTCTAAAAGGTCATGTATCCGTTAAAATTTCAAAAATACATTGTTATTTTTTCACTATTTAAAAATGCCGCATGCCAAAGGGCTGGGTAGGAAGAAACTAACATACATAATAACATAGTCAAGAGATATATTACATCATTATATCATTACAACACAAAAATGGCCAGCAACTGAAGTTTTGTATAGATGAATACAACATTCAAATATACAATGGAAATAAAACAAAAAAGATCTATTATTTTGACTTACCCGAACCTCCAAACTGACTGCTAGCAAGAGTCGTTGGCCGGTTCTTCCCGTTTGATACTGGTGGCTCAAACATCTAAAAGAGGACAGTTGGACAAACACGGTTAAGAGTCAGGCTTCACTGCATGTCACCTGTAATGGCTGG
Organism: Aphredoderus sayanus; assembly: GCA_027564795.1. Classification (NCBI taxonomy): domain Eukaryota; kingdom Metazoa; phylum Chordata; class Actinopteri; order Percopsiformes; family Aphredoderidae; genus Aphredoderus; species Aphredoderus sayanus. Next base: position 1,425,198 of record JAODUG010000009.1, read on the forward strand.
CTAAAGCTATTTAACAAAGTTTGACTAAATGTCTATTATTGGTGGGAAACTATCTACATATTTCAGTCATGACTGTGTCGATAGGACTGAAGTGACTCACAACAACAGTCTAATAAAACAGAGGCTGGTTTATGCCTTGCCATCCGTCAAACCCTCACAGACATTCGTGGATCACTCCTTATTTTAGAAATAATAGTCCTGAGAGGCTTCTTTTGAAATGAAAATCAAAACGCCAGTTTTCTCCTAGCATAGAATGAAATGCAGAGGATGCACACTGTAACTGGACTGAGTCAAGCATTCTTTAAACATCTTACCGCACTGAAATCCAGCAAGTCGCTGAGCTCCTTGTCTGTTCCCACTGCGGCCATGCTCTGCTGCCGTTCACTTGGCCCTTTCAGTCTCAGTAAGTGACTGCAGGCAGAGGTGAGGAGAACATGAATACAGTTGGCTCACTGGGTAAGGTACTTAGCTAGCCTGACTAGTGCTACAGTACAGAGTGGATAGCAATTTAAATATGTTAAAGTTGCTCATTAGTATCGAAGGAATCGGATCCCACACACAAAGTCAATTAAATGACAGTGGGGGAAGGCCACAACACGGTCTGAACTAAGCTCTCACAGCTTTTAAGCAGGAGCTGTGAGTGCACAGGCAATGCATGTATCAATTACAGTATATTACTGTGTAACTGATGTCTACGATGTGAGATAACAGACATTCAAGTAACTAATTCTTGTCTGCGGCCAACATACTGTATACATTTATGAAAAATGTCATTGGTAGCAGGGGTTTCCCAGCTTACATGGGCTGCTGAATTATTACCCATATTGAAAGCCACAAGCCGCATCTTGCAACACCCCGTTCATCAGTTAAAGGGGTCCGATTATTTCTTCCACTGTTAAAATTAACCTCAAAGATACCTGAGGCACCTTTGAGTACTGTTCTAAAATATATTTTCATAAAAAGTAGCAAGTAATTTCTGAATGTCACTAAATTAATGTCTATACTATATCAAACCAAAATATAGTTTGGGGTGTAATGTGAAATTCAACATCATTTCACAGCAATATTTAAGATAGTAATGGAAAGGCCTTTACTATGCATCAAAAATTAAAGTGTTTCTGAAGATGGATACAGATTTAAAATCCCTTTATGTTTATTACAGCAGGTGGAAATGGGGGGAATCCAACTGACTTTTTAGTGTAATTGATATGCAATTATCAACATGGGAACTATTTATAGCATTTAGTCACATAAGACAACTGTCAAATCAAAGATTATGTATCTTGAAACTGAGTTGCCCTGCAATTCCTTGTCTCACTGAGCTGAGGTCAAAATGGGGGAGAACAGTTTAGCAGCTCCTAACAAATGGAAGTTCCATACGACAGTCTCACCCCCACCCCCATCGCCTGCCCAATTGGAGAAAAGTTTAACCAACACAAAAATAATAACAACCCAGCCAGCATATCAACTATGCGGTTTACTGGTGGATCATATTTGATCAAAAGGCCGAGTGTACACACACACTCCATTAGTGCTATTTCTCCGGGACTAAGGGCCTAAAAACCTGTTGCCCGTTCTCTCACAGAGCAGGATGATAGTTCGACAGGAAAGTAAGCTACCACACTGATGAACACAAAGACTCAGTCCAGTGAAGTTTGGGTTGACTGGCCAAAACTGGAAAAAATGTATTACCATAGTTTTTTTTTTCGTTTTTTCCCCATAAATATCTTATATATTATAATCCTAAAATTGGGTCAAAATGATGTGGCATTGAGAAGATAAAGCTATCATTAGCCTACTAATGTTATTGCCCTGGGCAGTGTTATGGTAAAATAAGATATAATTTAAACAAAATCTTAGATTGTATTCGTAGGCCTACTAATGACAACAGTTCATCTATAACATATGCGTAGAAAATACAAAACATGTATAACAGGTGGAGGCGCATGTTGGCCGCCACCTCGAATGTTAGCTATAAAACAATTAAAGATCGTCTGAGTTTAATAGACAAGGTTGACACTCGTGATGCTGAGAATAAAATGATGTAGATGACAATGCCCCTAAAAGAAGCCACCTAAGTCAGTCTGTTATTATGATAATGTAGTTAAACACTATAGCCTACTGAACAAAGAAGTCTTTTCCCACAAGCAGCAAATGCTAAACTACTGCAAGCTCGCCAGGCCGTTGTCATACCAAAATTGTTTCCCCCGCCGGATTTGTTAATATAAGAGCAATTGTGCCTGTCAGCATTACTGTAATAGTATTTTAGTATTTGTTTATATTAATTCACTTTTGTGCTGCGTTTGCTTTTTTCAGCTTCGTCACTGCATGAACTATCTTATTACCAGTACTATTATATAGTAATTATAAAGCAATAATGGTAGGTAGACTATTCCAGACGGCATCCATATAATAACTTGGTTCTTTGACCAGAATACGGTAAGAAACTAAACAATTTGTAAAAGGGATGCATTTGTCTAAACCTTTGTCTAATGTGGTAAAATTGTACTAAAAGGCAGGGAATCAATTTAGGCGGGGGTAAAGATTTTGGTACGACACCTGACAAAAATCCAAGTCCCCGCTTTCCCCGACCGTGGCACTCTCGCAACTTGGGACGATGCTCTAAAGTTGAACAATAACCCGATACATTTTTGCCCGACAGTTTCTTCCTAACACACATGCGCTTAATAAAAATGTATATGTATCCCACATTTACCTGGATTCAATAATATGGCATCCAACAGAGAAAATGAGCGCCCAGAGTGGAGAAAAACAAAGTTGGGGATAGAATCCTTCCCCGTGCTCCGGACCGTGGGCTTGAAGAAGATGAGCAAAGACACAATCGACCACTCCTCCGCTGCTTCTTCTCGGTATCGCCCTTGTCACGAAATCGACACAATGTGTTTCGATAGAATCATAACTCTTGTGTAAAATCCAATATTCTTAGTGTTGTTACAATTGTAACAATTTCAGTCTCCTCGTAGACATTTTAACAGCCTCCACATTGTCGGTTCCAAATAAGTATCCCTCCGCAGCACAGCCTACGAGGAGAGATGGACGCTAAACATAAGCGGTGTCCGATTTCAGGCGTCCTTTAACCAGACGATTCAAATTCGAGTGTTATTAGGTTGATACGCCGATCACTTTATATAGCCTACACCGTCATTGGCGGTGCAGTGTGTAAAATTACATATGATCTTAATAGCAAACCTTTGGGGTCTATGTCAACTTGCGGAAGAGGACAGCGGAAAGCTCAATAGACTAGTGACAGACCAGTGCAAGATGGAATGATAATATCGTAGCGTAGGACCAATTGGATACGAGGAACATTTGATCGACATGTACAACGCCCAAATACATTTCAACAAAATCCTTTAGGGCAGCCTTGTTTTGCCCTGGGGTTTGCATTTTAATTTTGCTCTGAAATGAAGTCTAAGCTACAAAACATTGCGTTTAAAATAGGTTAGTACATGCGGTAATGTTTTGCATGCACTATGTGCCTGAGCGTATCATGTCAGAAATGTGAGGTGACGATGACTTTTATTATGCGTACTATAATTAATTGTATTAATTCATTTACCAAGTTTTTTTTAAAATACGCCAGTATGAGCTGATATACTGTATTTTAAAAGCCTAGGGACTGAATTGTCATAAGGGCTGAAAGAAGATAACCTCTATTCTCAGACACTCTTAACATAACAGACATCAAAACATTGTGGTCTTCTTTTATGTCAGGGTACATCAACATTCTTTTTATCCCAGATTAGCTGAAGTTGGTCATTGTTAATTTTACAAATTACTTCAATGAATGCCCTTTGATTAACTCGAATTAAAAAGGGCTGATAGCCCTATCTGGCTTGGTCAGTGTAACTAACATACCGTATATATTATGTGCCAGGATGTGTAGGCTGTGTACACTGGCAAATTTGTGTTTGAGTGTGAGTGAGAGAGAGAGAGAGAGAGAGAGAGAGTGACAGACTGTGTATGTGTATGTGTATGTGTGTGTGTGTGTGTGTGACTGAAAAACATAAGTAAAAAGGGATTTTATTTTTACAAATGGATTTAAGCAAAATTATCATGAACTTTGTCATGAGATGTACCTTGATGGTTATCTAAACATGGCTGTAGTTTAAGTTACTGTTTGTTTTGTTACTTTCTAGAGAAAACCTCAACTGATTCAAAGAAAAACAACCACACTCACATCTGTGCTGGCCTTTACGAGAACCTTCAACCATATAGTATTTGGCTCACATACACACACACACATTCAGTAAAGACAAGTTGTAACACCTATTGTTTAACTCTATCACAGGACAGGAGCCCTTTTCCTTTCAAATCTGTAAAATAAATCGCTACAGCTCTGTCCTTTAGCTAGCCACAAATGCATCTCATCATGTACAAAAATAGATACAGTCTGTGTGCGCCATACATTTTCTTTTGCAGAAGTGTTTACCCGATACTCTTGCAGCAAGGGGTGGAGGCATTTTTCAGCAGTGGTAGCCGATCAACCCCATTATGACAAAACCGTCTAATTTTGCAGATTTAGTTGAGTTGTCGACACCTGGGGAGAGATGGTTTATATATTTACAATGGCAGTGAGCCTATCGCCGCTGTAGATGAAACATCAAACAGCAGTATGGTTGTTTCCTATAAGAAAGTAGGACAAATGGCAGGGTCGTATATGACAACATCAAAGTGCACGGTAAGGCGCACAACTCAGAAAAGCTATTTTTAGAGTGGAACTCCATTTTCCTAACCCCAAAGTGTACCCTCTTCTCCACCCACGTATGCCAGGGCTCTATCTTTTTCTGTATATGCACTGTGTCTCTGTAAGTGGGTTACCCCAGTGCAGCCGCCCACACATCAGGTACAGTATGAAAACCTGGGGCTTCCTGTTATGACTTCTGGTTTCCTGTTTCCTGTATGTGTGCCCCCAACCCTAACACATACACACACACACACACACACACACACACACATCTCACAGCCCAGATGGAGCAGTTCTGGGATCAGCTACAAAGACTGTTCTCCAAACATTTGTATGCCTGCTACTAGTTTATAATATAATTTTAGCTCATTTGGCAAAATTCACTTTAATGGTCCATAAAGTATAGGATGTGATATTGTGAGTGAATTTTATGGGCTGTATGTCACAGGCAAGGATGTTGTTTATAGTAGTTTTAGTGTTTGGTTCTGTAATATGTATACAGAACACTGGGAAGAAATCATTTGGCTCAAAGGTGACAATAGCAGCTGCTTTTCCCAATGTTTCCCCATTCTTCATAAGATTAATGTATTTTTATTTTCACGTACACCTTTTCTCATGTGTAAGAGAGGAAGATGTAGAGGTGTCAAGGGACCAGTGAAACAGTAATAACAGCAGTGTGTGCCCGTGTGTGAAGCGCAGGCCACACTGTTTGCCAGAAATATCAAAATAACATTGTTTGTGACACATGGCATGTTGCCCCTGCAGCACCATGCCGAGTTACCTGAGCCTCTCTCTGCATTACACCCCCCCCCCCCCAATCCACCCACCCCTCTCCATCGCTCTCAACGGGGGTCAACCACATCACTCTTAACGAGCAGAAATCGTTCTGCCTTCCTGTGGTGGCCCTGGCTTCACATGCTGTGTGCTTAGTGACTGTGTACACGGTTAATCATCTTGCTACAACAACCTCATCCCCCTGTTTTTTTCTCTATACTTTTATGTGCGGAGGAACAAGAGTGAACTGCAAATACTCAAAACCCCTCTAGTTTTCGGAGGGTTCTTTGTGCATACCGCATGCAGAAAGTGCATTGCTGCAGAGCTGGAAGAGTGACGTGGCTGAATTGTATACACCGAACAAAACAACTCTTGGTGATGTCAAGCTTTGCATGATATAACTGCAGCCACCTGTGGTATGGTACTGTACATGCTATGGTTAAGGCGGAACTCAATAGCAAACAAGGCCATTCTCATTGAGAAACTCGATAGCAAACAAGGACTTATTCATTGAGCTACTCCTCTGGCTTGGTCAAGGAAATTTGGAAATGGCGTATTACTCAAAACTAATTGTTATAAAGAAAAATATAATTAAGATTAGGTCTGTTTTTTCCCAGTGAGGCATTTACACTATGGTCTCTATACAATACCATGTTTTTTCAAGGCAGAGAAATGCACAATACTGTCGTCTTCTTTTACCTCATTTTCTGCTCATCTTCCCCTCCCCCCTTCTTGCAGATTGGAATTCATTAGCAATCAAAGAGCCACTGACAAACGCCCAATCTTAATTACACTCTCATTTGCATATTTGCATATTAATGACTGCAGACTTTGCTGTTTCTCTGCTGCAGTGGAGTCCCCCCTCCCTCACACAGTCACTCTTTAAACTTACAACCACACACACTGCAACACAATGTTCCTCCCTGCTCGCCACTGAAAAAAATGGGTTTACACACATTGAAAGATTTCTTTATCACTAAATGCAAGTTCCACTTTCACACAGATTAGTCATAGTGCACTTCAGTTATAAAGGTGGTACATTTCAGCATTGCATGTCTCACAATGTTTACTAGGGAATTATGTTTAAAGAGATATATCCTGATGCTATGTAAAGTACAGGAGCATAGTGTTAAACTTACTAGATAATGAATACTGAATGACCTCCCACTAAGTACTGTGATGTGCTACCACTTTCTAGTGAAAAGAATATATGCATATAGTGAAATTTGTTTTAAGAAAACCAATAATAATGTGATGATACATAACATTTTATTGACATTTAGAAAGACACAGCTGATTTTACATTAAAGCCATTTGAACCTCTATTCAGAACGAACAATAGCAAGGAGCTGAAGTGCCCTTATCATGTCATTGTTTATCTCATTGTCATTTGTGTTCAGCACACAGCATGGAGGTCAGGTATTGGCTGGGGCTGCATCTCAATAATGGCAGTAATACTAATACTACCTGCCTTCTATTGTGGAGCTGATCTGAGAGCACAACTACAATCTTTTATTGTTTTGTCATTTTGTTATGTTACAGAGGAACGACCCAGAGACCAGAGAATCATAGCTGCGCATGGTGCATTCTAGGTCATGGCATACCTTTCCTTTCAGCAAGGAGATGAGGTTCGTCCTTCCACAAAACCTTTCAAAAACATAAGCAAAACATGAAGAAAAAGGATGTACAATGCCTCCCTCACGTTATCTGAATGTTACATGGAACATGTAAACATGCCCACGTGCAATGACATTACATGATCCATGATTGTAATTCTACTTGGAATAAATAAATGCATTGTGACTTACAATACACTCCTGTGAATATAAAAATAACTTCTGGAGATTTTGACATGACGAAAAAGCATACATTAACGGCATCCAACAAAACATAAACTATGAAATATGACTGCTGTAAACAAAAAGTTTAATTCAACTCCTTATTTATTTGGATAACAAATCAAGAATATGTTTGCTTACATGTACTGCATGGTGACACTGAGAAGTGTAACAGATTCAAGGTTAGAGGGCCATGCAAAACAAATCAGCCAGGGAAGTAGTGTGGTTGAGACATCCTGATAAATTCAACCCACCCTCTTTCAACATGCAGAATTGATGAGTAAAAACGTCCAAACTGACAATATAAATGTATGTATAAGAAAAAAGAAAAACAAAGTGACTGTATGAAATGAATACCCAGAAGTTCTTCATGACAAAATTTTTTACAATAGAATACTACATTTAATTCAACAGAATTGTCACGGGTATTGAGGGGCAATATTTAGTAATGGGTTCTAATAGAATTTCTCTATTGCAAAATGTTTACACGTTCTACTATCTTCTATGTCATCTGGTCAGATTTGATACAAGGAGCCAGAGGTTCACCTGAGGAAGACTGTGGATGACAAGATTGTGTCATTTTGAGTTATGGCTTTGGAGAGCAGCTGATCTCTTTTAATTTGTATGTATGGGTATGAGTGTATGTGTAGGTTTAGTTTGTAGCATGTGTTGTAGTGCTTAGTTGCTTTAGTCCCGTAGTTTTACAAAGCCAGCCAACAAAGTGTACCACCACCAATTCAGAACACCTGATAAACGTATGGTTTTGCAACAAAGCAAAAACACATTTACTAAATATGTCTAACAGAACATTATAATCTGATTCCTGGTATAACTATCTAGATGATATCTCCCAGTCAGGATAAAAGCAAATAACACTTAATCTAAGCAAAGAAATTGTTAATATCTCAGGGATGCTGGAGATAGTTTGTTGATATCTGAACTCTATTGTCAAACCAAAAACACCTCTCCCTTCAATCCCATAGGGTGCTCCCTCAGATGTTTCGACCCCCATGTTGAACATGTATTGCTAAGGCTAGGATAGTATGGTGCATAAATGAAATTAGATGCAATATTACAATACTGTCGCTCTTGCTGTTTTTGCTCTTGTACTTGCTCTTTTTTTGCACGCTGTAGTGGAACAACTGTGTCGCTGTGTGTCATTGTAAAAATAATTGGAATAATGAGTTTGTAAAGTCCCACTTGTATAGAAATCCATATACTTAAATGTATTAATCACAATTCTCCACCTATGGATACTCTGCCAATCATACATCCAGTCCCCTTTATCTACCAGACTAACCAAGAGAGGTGTGCCTGCTGTTCCAAGAAGAACACCAATATAAGCTTTATATGGAACTAATGCAATGCAGCTCCACTCGACATAACCCAGACCACATTTTTATCATACCATCAAGAACATAATGCTCATATTCTTTCTAGTAGCCTTGCTGTTGCTTCCCTTGACACTTGACACTTGAAGCCAACCAAAATGAGTAACAACCAGACCAGTATATTACACAGCATATCATTTTTAGGTCACCATATTTGATGTGCTTTCACTTCCCATATGCATTATACCATATCTTCCTCAATTATATGATATACTTGAATTACTGAATGTTATGAGAGTTTTAGTCTTAAAGTCGTGATGTGTATGTAATATTTTGGTCACCAGAGGTTAAGATTAGCAAAACCTGGTGTTGGTATAATTCATCTCTTATGCAAACATGTTAACTGGAGCTTTTATTAACATGTAGCAAGCAACTGACAATAAACTAGAACTACTTAGAAGTAGTAGTAATGGTTACAGTGCAATATTAGGATTATATCAGATGTTCATTCAGACAGAACAGCAGTGTAACTTTTTCTATGTGGGGACTTCAATGCAAATATAGAAAAAACACTAATTATGATTTGGTGCAATATGCATATATACACTACATGTGGGAACACCATAAAATGGAGGTTTAAAATTAGACATGAAATCAAATAATGATCTAGATTTGTGGGTGAATAAATGAAATTCACTTATCATAAGCATTAACGATAAAAACTCATCTGTTCGTACCTATTTGAGTCATCTGTTGGACTTTTTACTGTGCAGGAAATCTCATTGCGGCTCAATGGTGTTTACGAGTGCACCACCTAGTAGTGTGATAACGTACAGTTAGTGATGATACTGTAGGTTAGTGGTTAGGGGAGACGAATCCCAAAGGTACTGGGCTACATGAACAATATGAAAAGTTCACATCACGATTATCCTGGCAAAAATAATTGCGATTGACATCCTGATAATCACCAATATATGTTGAAATCACTTTCTTACTTTTTAAAGAAACAACTATATTATTGCATCATATATATGCATATTGTATTTTTTTGTTTTTTGTTCCTTAGCTTTTAAACTAGAATTTCATTTTGCACGCTGAGCCAACAGCCATGGTGGCGACTTATGAATTACGTGGGCTATATAAATTAGGAAATCAATACAATTTGGCTACGAGTGAGCTAGACAGATTTTTGAAGTCACTCCTGAAAATATTCATACTTATGGGGGGATATTCATAATTATCCTGAGAATGGGAATCACGTAATAAAATTATCTTGAGTATTTTTATCCTGATAAATTATCAGGATATATCATCCCATTCTTAGTGGTTTTAATCCCAAGGAGCGATGCCAGCTCTACCTGTAAGCATCCTTGAGCTTGAGCCAGATGCCTAACCCCTACCCTTAATGCTTTTATAATCACTGTATGCTGCTTTGCCTGAAATAATCTGTTAAATTACCTTGTAGTGCATGTAAATATGCCATATTTAAACGCAGGAAATATCAGTGGCAGAGGTTTGACACTCACCATCAGCATTTTCTACTGCATTTTTGACAAGACCAGAAATACACCGGAGACAAATTTATTGTCATAATATTGTGATGCACTCATAAGCAATAGCATATAGAATAAAACAACTTGGAAACTTTTAAATTTCAATGTTATTGTAAATAACAAACCAGGGGGAAAAAAATACCAATTACTGAAATTAATTAATCACTTTGTGAATTTTATATATAGCCGTATGTTGAACTAATGTCATGTCCATTGAGTACCTCTAGAGGGCGACATGGTAAAGATGAGAGATTATTTCCAGTAGCGCGTCTCACATTTAACCCTTGTGATGCCATAAAAATATAGTGCTGAACCACCAGGCAGCGCCATCTGATTGTGTATGCTTGTATGGTTCTTTTAATTGTCATTGCTGTGTGTATTTATTTATTTATTTATTATGTATTCATGTATTTGTGTTGTTTTATGTGCCTTTTAACCCTCCTGTTGTCCTCGGGTTTCAAACACACACCTTGTTGTGTCAG